>CM076581.1:1476506878-1476984295 GCA_034641835.2 Pinus albicaulis
CCCCTAAACCCTAAACCTCTAATTCTTTAACCCCTAACCCATTTACCCCCACTAAACCTCTAAACCCCTAACCCATTTAACCCCTAAACCATAAACCTCTAAACCCTTAACCCATACCCCTAACCCATTTAAGCCCCTAAACCCCAAAACCCCTAACCACTTCAACACCCTAAACCCCTAAAAACCTAACCCATTTAAGAGTGGCTACATTTAACCCCCAACCCCTAAAATCCTTCACTGCTAAATCCCCTAACCCCCTAAACCTCTAAACTTGTAACCCATATAACCTCCTAAACCCTAAACCTTTAAACCCTTAACCCCTAACCCCTTAAACCTTAATTCCCAACCCATAACTCTTGAAACCTTAAACCCTAATTCATAACCCCTAAACCCTTAACCCCCTAAATCCTAAACCTCTAAACCCTTAACCCCTAACCCATTTACTCCCACTAAACCTCTAAACCCCTAACCCATTTAACCCCTAAACCCTAAACCTCTAAACCCTTAACCCCTACCCCTAACCCATTAACCCCTAACCCATTTAAGCCCCTAAACCCCAAAACCCCTAACCAATTCAACACCCTAAACCCCTAAAAACCTAACCCATTTAAGTATGGATTCCATTTAACCTCCAAAACCCTAACCCCTAACCCCTAAAATCCCTCACTGCTAAATCCCCTAACCCCCTAAACCTCTAAACCTATAACCCATTTAAGCCCCTAAACCCAAAAACCCCTAACCAATTCAACACCCTAAACCCCTAAAAACCTAACCCATTTAAGTGTGGATTCCATTTAACCCCCAAAACCTTAACCCCTGACCCCTAAAATCCTTCGCTGCTAAATCCCGTAACCCCCTAAACCTTTAAACCTATACCCCATTTAACCCCCTAAACCCTAAACCTCTAAACCCTTAACCCCTAACCCCTTAAACCATAATTCCCAACCCATAACCCTTGACCCCTTAAACCCTAATTCCTAACCCCTAAACCCTTAACCCCCTAAACCCTAAACATCTAAACCCTTAACCCCCAAACCATTTACCCCTACTAAACCTATAAACCCCTAACCCATTTAACCCCTAAACCCTAAACTACCTAACACGTTATTAAATTTCATTTAAGCCCCTAAACCCTAAAACCCCTAACCCCTTAAACCCTAATTCCCAACCCATAACCCTTGACCCCTTAAACCCTAATTCCTAACCCCTCAACCCTTAACCCTTAATCCCTTAAACCCTAATTCCCAACCCCTAACCAATTCAACACCCTAAACCCCTAAAAACCTAACCCATTTAAGTGTGGATTCAATTTAACCCCCAAAACCCTAACCCCTAACCCCTAAAATCCTTCACTGCTAAATCCCCTAACCCCCTAAACCTCTAAACCTGTAACCCATTTAACCCCTAAACCCTAAACCTCTAAACCCTTGACCCCTAACCCCTTAAACCCTAATTCCCAACCCCTAACCAATTCAACACCCTAAACCCCTAAAAACCTAACCCATTTAAGTGTGGATTCCATTTAACCCCCAAAACCCTAACCCATAACCCCTAAATCCTTCACTGCTAAATCCCCTAACCCCCTAAACCTCTAAACATGTAACCCATTTAACCCCTTAAACCCTAAACCTCTAAACCCTAATTCCCTAACCCCCTAAACCTCTAAACCAACCCAAACCCATTTAACCCCCTAAACCCTAAACCTATAACCCCTTAAACCCTAATTCCCAACCCATAACCCATTCAACCCCTTAAACACCTAAACCTCTAACCCCTTTACCCTTGACCCCTTAAACCCTAATTCCTAACCCCTAACCCATTTAACCCCCTAAACCCTAAACCTCTAAACCCTTAACCCATACCCCTAACTTCTAACCCCTAAAATCCTTAACTGCTAAATCCCCTAACCCCCTAAACCTCTAAACCAACCCTAACCCATTTAACCCCCTAAACCCTAATCCTATAACCCCTTAAACCCTAATTCCCAACCCATAACCAATTCAACCCCTTAAACACCTAAACCTCTAACCCATTTACCCTTGACCCCTTAAACACTAATTCCTAACCCTTAACTCATTTAACCCCCTAAACCCTAAACCTCTAAACCCTTAACCCCTAACCCATTTACCCCCACTAAACCTCTAAACCCCTAACCCATTTAACCCCTAAACCCTAAACCTCTAAACCCTTAACCCCTACCCCTACCCCATTAACCCCTAACCCATTTAAACCCCTAAACCCCAAAACTCGTAACCAATTCAACACCCTAAAACCCTAAAAACCTAACACATTTAAGTGTGGATTCCATTTAACCCCCAAAACCGTAACTCCCAACCACTAAAATCCTTCACTGCTAAATCCCCTAACCCCTCAAACCTCTAAACCTGTAACCCATATAACCCCCTAAACCTCTAAACCCTTAACCGCTAACCCCTTAAACCCTAATTCCCAACCCATAACCCTTGACCCCTTAAACCCTAATTCTTAAACCCTAAACCCTAAACCTCTAAACCCTTAACCTCTAACCCATTTACACCCACTAAACCTCTAAAACCCTAACCCATTTAACCCATAAACCCTAAATCTCTAAACCCTTAAACCCTACCCCTAACCCATTTAAGCCCCTAAACCCCTAAACCCCTAACCAATTCAACACCCTAAACCCCTAAAAACCTAACCCATTTAAGTGTGGATTCCATTTAACCCCCAAAAACCTAACCCCTAACCCCTAAAATCCTTTACTGCTAAATCCCCTAACCCCATAAACCTCTAAACATGTAACCCATTTAAGCTCTTAAATCCAAAACCCCTAACCAATTCAACACCGTAAACCCCTAGAAACCTAACCCATTTAAGTGTGGATTCCATTTAACCCCCAAAACCCTAACCCCTAACCCCTAAAATACTTCGCTGCCAAATCCCCTAACCCCTTAAAACTCTAAACCTATAACACATTTAACACCCTAAACCCTAAACATCTAAACCCTTAACCCCTAACCCCTTAAACCATAATTCCCAACCCATAACCCTTAACCCCTTAAACCCTCATTCCTAACCCCTAAACCCTTAACCCCCTAAACCCTAAACCTAAACCCTTAACCCCTAACCCATTTACCCCTACTAAACCTCTAAACCCCTAACCCATTTAAACCCTAAACCTCTAAACCCTTAAGCCCTACCCCTAACCCGTTAACCCCTAACCCATTTAAGCCCCTAAACCCCAAAACCCCTAACCAATACAACACCCCAAACCCCTAAAAACCTAACCCATTTAAGTATGGATTCCATTTAACCCCCAAAACCCTAACCCCTAACCCCTAAAATCCCTCACTGCTAAATCCCCTAACCCCCTAAACCTCTAAACCTATAACCCATTTAAGCCCCTAAACCCAAAAATCCCTAACCAATTCAACACCCTAAACCCCTAAAAACCTAACCCATTTAAGTGTGGATTCCATTTAACCCCCAAAACCCTAACCCATAGCCCCTAAAATCCTTCACTGCTAAATCCCCTAACCCCCTAAACCCTAAACCTGTAACCCATTTAACCCCCTAAACCCTAAACCTCTAAACCCTTAACCCCTAACCCCTTAAACTCTAATTCCCAACCCCTAACCAATTTAACACCCTAAACCCCTAAAATCCTAACCCATTTAAGGGACCTTCCACGAACCCCCCAAAACCCTAACCCTCAACCCCTAAAATACGCCACCGTTAAATACCCTAACCCCCTAAACCTCTAACCCGTAACCCATATAACCCCTAAAACCCTAAACTCTAAACCCTAACCAAAGAACTTAAACCCTAATTCCCAACCCCTAACCAATTCAGACCAAATACCTAAAAACCTAACCCATTTAACCCCATTAACTCGACTTCTAACCCCTAAAATCCTTAAATCGCTAAATCTCTAACCCCTTTAACTCTAAAACCAATCCCAATCATTTAACTCCCTATAACCCAAACCTATAACCCCTTAAACCTCTAATTTCAACTCATAACTATCTTAAATTTCTAAACACCTAAAATCTCTAACCCTTTAAATCTGACCTTTAAACCCCATCTCCAACTCCTATCCTACGAACTCTCTGAATCAAACCCCTAAACCCTTAACTCCTACCTCCTGAACCCGCTGAAATCTTCATAACTTAACCCCTAAAATCCTTAACTGCTAAATCCCCTAACCCCCCAAACCTCTAAACCAACCCTAACTCATTTAACCCCCTAAACCCTAAACCTATAACCCCTTAAACCCTAATTCCCAACCCATAACCCATTCAACCCCTTAAACACCTAAACCTCTAACCTCTTAACCCTTGACCCCTTAAACCTGAATTCCTAACTCCTAACCCATTTAACCCCCTAAACCCTAAACCTGTAAACCCTTAACCCCTAACCCATTTACCCCCACTAAACCTCTAAACCCCTAACCCCACGAACCCCTAAACCCTAAACCTCTGAACCCTTAACCCCGACCCCTAACCCGTTAACCCCTAACCCATTTAAGCCCCTAAACCCCAAAACCCCTAACTAATTCAACACCCTAAACCCCTAAAAACCTAACCCATTTAAGTGTGGATTCCATTTAACCCCCAAAACCCTTAACCCTAAAATCTCTGCATCGCTAAACTTCTAACCCCCCTAAACCTTCAAACCCCAGAACCCATAACCTCAAACTCCTAAACCCCAAACTCTTAACTCCCAACCTCAAACCTCACCCAACCATAACCCCGACTCCCTTAAACCCTAATTCCTAACCCCTAAACCCTTAACCCCCAAACCCTAAACCTCTAAACCCTAACCTCAACCTATTTACCCCTCTACTAAACCTCTAAAACCCAAACCCATTTAACCCTTAAACCCTAAACATCTAAACCCTTAACCCCTACCCCTAACCCATTTAAGCCCCTAAACCCCAAAACCCCTAACCAATTCAACACCCTAAACCCTTAAAAATCTAACCCATTTAAGTGTGGATTCTATTTAACCCCCAAAACCCTAACCCCTAACCCCCTAAAATCCTTCACTACTAAATCCCCTAAACCCCTAAACCTCTAAACCTGTAACCCATTTAACCCCCTAAACCCTAAACCTCTAAACCCTTAACCCCTAACCCCTAAAACCCTAATTCTGAACCCCCAACCAATTCAACACCCTAAACCCCTAAAAACCTAACCCATTTAACTCCATTAACCCCTAACTTCTAACCTCTAAAATCCTTAACTGCTAAATCCCCTAACCCCCTAAACCTATAACCCATTAAACCCTAATTCCCAACCCATAACCCATTCAACCCCTTAAACACCTAAACCTCTAACCCCTTAACCCTTGACCCCTTAAACCCTAATTCCTAACCCCTAACCCATTTAACGCCCTAAAACTTAAACCTCTAAACCCTTAACCCCTACCCCTAACCCGTTAACCCCTAACTTCTAACCCCTAAAATCCTTAACTGCTAAATCCCCTAACCCCCTAAACCTATAAACCAACCCTAACCAATTTAACCCCCTAAACCCTAAACCTATAACCCCTTAAACCCTAATTCCCAACCCATAGCCCATTCAACCCCTTGAACACCTAAACCTCTAACCCCTTAACCCTTGACCCCTTAAACCCTAATTCCTAACCCCTAACCCATTTAACCTCATAAACCCTAAACCTCTAAACCCTTAACCCCTAGCCCATTTACTCCCACTAAACCTCTAAACCCGTAACCCATTTAACCCCTAAACCCTAAAACTATGAACCCTTAACCCCTACCCCTAACCTGTTAACCCCTAACCCATTTAAGCCCCTAAACCCCAAAACCCCTAACCAATTCAACACCGTAAACCCCTAAAAACCTAACCCATTTAAGTGTGGATTCCATTTAACCCCAAAAATCCTAACACCCAACCCCTAAAATCTTTCACTGCTAAATCCCCTAACCCCCTAAACCTCTAAACCTGTAACCCATATAACCGCCTAAACCCTAAACCTCTAAACCCTTAACCCCTAACCCCTTAGACCCTAATTCCAAACCCATAACCCTTGACACCTTAAACCATAATTCCTAACCCCTAAACCCTTAACCCGCTAAACCCTAAAACTCTAAACCCTTAACCCCTAACCCATTTACCCCCACTAAACCTCTAAACCCCTAACCCATTTAACCCTTAAACCCTAAACCTCTAAACCCTTAACCCCTACCCCTAACGCATTAACCCCTAACCCATTTAAGCCCCTAAACCCTAAAACCCCTAACCAATTCAACACCCTAAACCCCAGAAAACCTAACCCATTTAAATGTGGATTCCATTTAACCTCCAAAACCCTAACCCCTAACCCCTAAATTCCTTCACTGCTAAATCCCCTAACCCCATAAACCTCTAAACCTGTAACCCATTTAAGCCCCTAAACCCCAAAACCCCTAACCAATTCAACACCCTAAACCCCTAAAAACCTAACTCATCTAACTGTGGATTCCCAACCCATAACCCTTGAACCCTTAAACCCTAATTCCTAATCCCCAAAACCTTAACCCCCTAAACCCTAAACCTCTAAACCCTTAACCCCTAACCCATTTACCCCTACTAAACCTCTAAACCCCTAACCCATTTAACCCCTAAACCCTAAACCTAAATGCTTAACCCCTACCCCTAACCCATTTAAGCCCATAAACCCAAAAACCCCTAACCCCTTAAACCCTAATTCCTATCCCCTAAACCCTTAACCCCTAACCACTTAAACCCTAATTCCCAACCCCTAACCAATTCAACACCCTAAACCCCTAAAAACCTAACCCATTTAAGTGTGGATTCCATTTAACCCCCAAAACCCTAAACCCTAACCCCTAAAATCCTTCACTGCTAAATCCCCTAACCCCCTAAACCTCTAAAACTATAACCCATTTAACCCCCTAAACCCTTAACCCCTAACCCCTTAAACCCTAATTCCCAACCCCTAACCAATTTAATACCCTAAACCCCTAAAATCCTAACCCATTTAAGTGTGGATTCCATTTAACCCCAAAAACCCTAACCTCTAAAATCCTTCACTGCTAAATCCCCTAACCCCTAAACCTCTAAACCTGTAACCCATTTAACCCCCTAAACCCTAAACCTCTAAACCCTTAACCCCTAACCCCTTAAACCCTAATTCCCAACCCCTGACCAATTCAACGCCCTAAACCCCTAAAAACCTAACCCATTTAACCCCATTAACCCCTAACTTCTAACCCCTAAAATCCTTAACTGCTAAATCCCCTAACCCCCTAAATCTCTAAACCAACCCTAACCCATTTAACCCCCTAAACCTATAACTCCTTAAACCCTAATTCCCAACTCATAACCCATTCAACCCCTTAAACACCTAAACCTCTAACCCTTTAACCCTTGACCACTTAAACCCTAATTCCTAACCCCTAACCCATTTAACCCCCTAAACCCTAAACCTCTAAACCCTTAACCCCTACCCCTAACTCGTTAACCCCTAACCTATTTAAGCCCCTAAACCCCAAAAACCCTAACCCATTTGACCCCTTAAACCCTAAACATGTAAACCCCTAACATATAAACCCCTAAACCCTAAACCCTAAACATATAAAACCTTAAACATATAAACCCCTAACATATAAACTCCTTTATAGTCATTAGAAAGCTAGTCGTTATTGAGTTAGTTATTTAATTAGTTGTTAAGGAGATTAAATAATTATTAGTTAATTAGTTATTAGGGGATTCTTTAAGTATTCAAGAAAAATTAAAAAGGTTAAAGATAATATTAAATTACTTATTAAAAATATTTAATTAAAAACAATTTAATTATTAAAATATTTCAATATTTTTATAAATATTATAATTATTTTAATAACTATTTAGATTAACTAGAAAGTATTATAAATTCATATCTAAAAAAAGGGAAATAAATATCTTAAATTAGATAAAAAGGATAAAGAAAGAAGAGGAAATTACCCTAAACATATAAAACCGTAAACATATAAACCCCTAAAACTTTTGATTAAAACATTTAATAAAACTCTCGGCCAAGAGTTTTCTAAACTCTCATCCTAGAGTTTTCAAAACTCTCGGCCTAGAGTTTTCAAAACTCTAGGACGAGAGTTTAGAAAACTCTAGGCCGAGAGTTTCATCGGGTAAACTCTCGGGCGCAAACTCTCGTCCGAGATTTTTTTAAACTTTCGGCCAAGAGTTTGGCCGTGCGTTTAAATGTAACTTTAGGCGGGTTAAACTCTCGGTCGAGAGTTTTATAAATTTCTCGTCCGAGACATTATCTCGGCCGAGAGTTTCTGGTCAACGAAAAACACAGAAAATTCTGCAGTTTTCAGGAACCTGCAACTTTGGAGGGGCAGAACACCTAAAAAAACAAAATGTTATATGTCGGACAAA
This sequence comes from Pinus albicaulis, assembly GCA_034641835.2. Taxonomy (NCBI): domain Eukaryota; kingdom Viridiplantae; phylum Streptophyta; class Pinopsida; order Pinales; family Pinaceae; genus Pinus; species Pinus albicaulis. Next base: position 1,476,515,260 of record CM076581.1, read on the forward strand.
GTACCATTAGATTCATCTCTGAATCTAGTTTCTGATGATATGAGATTTGTGGAGTTTCATTAAAAAATTCAATTTTTTATTAATTTTTTACTAAACTGTGTCACTGTGGAATTTCATTGTTCGAAAAATTGCACTGAATGAAAATTCAATAACTTTCAAATGAGGACACCAAAAAATTCAAAAAAATCATACCGCACTTCCTCTCCATGTCTACTTCAAAAGGGTACTCTCATTTTTCTTATTGACGATCACATTGAAAAGAAAATCAAAGGAGGATAAAATGTACTGAAACATCACTGTTTTTTTGTCTTCGTCCATTTCAAAAAATAATAAAAAATAGTGATTTAATCCGAAAATTACCGAAAAATAGTCTGTGCACTAGTGCAATATATGTAGATTATGATGCTATGGTTTTTTTCCAAAAAATGAATAACCTTCCCTAAAAAAAGTAAAGGATAATAAAGTGACTATTTACGTTTGCCTGAAAATTTCAAGTATATGCAGTTAGTAAACAACAAATTTACCCCTCTATATGTCAATATTTTTTTTAAAAAAAAATATCGGTATGGAGGTAAGACGATTCTCTACAATTCTTGTTTTTATGTCAAAGCATAATTTGCGATAAAATGAGGCGAGTGGAGTTGAAGGAAAAACATAGAAAATTACAATTTTCAACGTCAAAAAAGTAAAAAGTTTTTCCAACTCCCCGACATTTTCACTTCCGGTAACAGAGAATATCTGCCCCAATACAGCTGAATAATTATTTTGAATCAAAGAAGCTAATATAAACTATCAGTAGAGTTATTACAGAGATAACACAGAGTTTACTAAACTGTGTCATTGTGGAATTTCATTGTTCTAAAAATTGCACTGAATGAAAATTCAATAAATTTCAAATGAGGACACCAAAAAATTCAAAAAAATCATACTGCACTTCCTCTCCCTGTCTACTTCAAAAGGGTACTCTCATTTTTCTTATTGACGATCACATTGAAAATAAAATCAAAGGATGATAAAATGTACTGAAACATCACTGTTTTTTTGTCTTCGTCCATTTCAAAAAATAATAAAAAATAGTGATTTAATCCGAAAATTACCGAAAAATAGTCTGTGCACTAGTGAAATATATGCAGATTATGATGCTATGGTTTTTTTCCAAAAAATGAATAACCTTCCCTAAAAAAAGTAAAGGATTATAAAGTGACTATTTATGTTTGCGTGAAAATTTCAAGTATATGCAGTTAGTAAACAAGAAATTTACCCCTCTATATGTCAATATTTTTTTTTTTTTAAATTCCCGGATTGACAAATTAAATGCAGCAATTTAGGACACACTAAATTGACCAAACAATAGCCATAGCAGAGATTGCAGAGGTTTTGAGAGAGGCCACAACAGAAGAGTGAGGGAGGATGCCAAAGCAAATGGCATGTGGAAGAAACTCACTGATGAAGAATATTGGAAAGAGGTAGCTGAGATCTGGGAACAGTTCAACAAATTGGAACTAATGATAAAGGAAAGCCAGAGAGTTGGTTGGCTCATGAAGCAGAAGGTAAAGTGGCAGAGGCTACAGATGAAGAGAGAGCAAATGATAAATGCTCAGCTGAAAGAGGAATTACTCAGAATGATTGAGTATCTGGAGAAGGACTTGAAGACTGAAACTTCAAGTGAGACCAAAGGGTCAAATGGCCTTACGTATGACAAATTTTATATGTTTTCAGGAAGAACATGTGGGAAAGAACAACCTGTTGATGTTGTCACTAAGGAAGAAATTGGAGCAGCTAGATGTTTTGAAAATGTCCATGCACATTTGGAGAAAGGTTCTACTTTCCAACATATTGGAAGCAGAGGAGATTTAAATTGTGATGATGGCCAGAATCTGGAAGTTGGAAATCTTGAAGAAACTGAAGAAAAGACCATTGAAGAATCTCTGAAATGTATAGAAGACTTGGGACAGCAAGAACATTTGATGATCAAATCATCAAATGAGACCATGGGGTCTTATGTTTTTAAAACTGACAAGTTGTGTGTGAATGCAGGAATTGAAGAAGACAGCTCATATGATGAAACTGTGGTAAATGAAGCTGAATGTTGCCAAGTAAAGTATGATGATTATCTTTCAGATGAAGATCAGATTGAGTTACTGCGGCAGAAGGAATTCATAAATTCCTTGTTTAATGAAAGAGATTGTTTCAATGAGGACATGACATTTATGTCTGAAGATGATGAGTTTGATAATGAGAGATTGTTTTTATTGAATGGCCAAGTGAAGGGTGATGAACAGATAGCTGAATTTATTGCAAAGATGGAAGATCAAAATTCTATTCTGATAAAGGCTGAAGAGATAGTGACAGCAGGAGACTTGACTTGTGAAGACAGTATGAATGTTTCCTTAGATGAGATGCCAGGATTGTGGCATGAGTTAAGTATGCTAGAGCAGAGGGCAGAAACACAGAGAATAGGTGTTCAGATTGTAAAGGCATAGGTGACTGAGAATGAGACAGTTCATTTTTATGAACTAGAGCAGAGAGACATCCTTGAAGAGGATGATGCAGAGGAGAGGCTAGCTGACAGTCTTGAAAATTGTTTGAAGGATTGGAATCATCATACTGATGTGCTGATGGAGAAAAAAATAAATTTAGGACAGCATACTGAAATGTTGGCAGAGGAAGGAAAGGCACTGAGGTCGTATGGGTTTTGTTTTGACAATTGTTTTGTGAATGCATATTTTTTTGATGCTGAAGGGAAGTTGACACCATTGGGAAGTCAATTGAAAGAGGAGGAGAACTCTGTGGAAATGTTTAATCCATGGAATGAGGAAATTAAGTTGTTGAATCTGCAGGATTCTATGCAAAAGAGGGAACCTCAATTTCAGAATTGGGGATTGCAGAATGTGAAGACACAATGGAATGAAGACAGGGAAGATTTTCTGACTCACAGAAAAGACTTAGAATTGCAGAAAGAAGAATTGGTGACTGGATCATCAATTAAGACCATTGGGTCTTGTGATTTAAAATTTGACAATTTGGCTGTGTTTACAAGGACTGTAGAAGACAATCCATCACTCGGAGTTGTCTTGGAGGAAGATGAACTGTTGCAGAGGAAGGAAGGTGAGGCTATCATGCCTCCTATTAAGAAACTTGTTATTTTTGTAGATGACAAGGAAGATTTGGCTTGTCTGAATAGCCAAGAGAAGACTGTAAGGTAGACTTTTGGGGCTGCTACAGCAGTGGAGAATCAGAGTTTTACTCTGATAGCAGAGGAAGATACAGTACTTGAAGAACATGAGTTGATTGCCAGAATCAATCAAGAGGAAGATGGAAGACAATAGCTGAAGATTGTCAAGGAAGAAGAAGAAGAACATTCTGAAACAAGTTTGCAGTATGTTGATGATATGGTTATACAAGAGAGGTGGCTGAATTTTTTGTTGAAAACATTTAGAGAAGAGAATGAATTGGTAGAATAGCAGATTGAATTGTTGCCAGAGGAAATGTTAGAGCAACAATTTGAGATGTTGCTAGAGGAGGAAGAGACACAGAGATTTTATAAGTTTGATGTTTGTTTTATGATTGCAGGTACTGAAGGAAGGACTAAGGGATGTTTAGTCTAGGAGAAGAAAAGAGATGATGATAGTGACTGGAAATTTAAATACCAGTCTGAAGAATTGTTGAAGACAGAGAATGAAGAAATTGTCATGATTGACAATCAAGAAGATTTTTACTATTGCAGAGAACAAGAGGGTATGGATGATTGGGTGGCAGTAAGGGCTTAGCAAGCTAGGGCTCAGCAAGAGGCAGTTAGAGCTAGAGCAAAAGCAGCAGTGAGAGTTCAGCAAGTAAGAACTCAGCAAGTAGAAACAGAAGTAGAAGTTCAGCAATTAAGATGGAGCAATATCCAGTAGTCAGAAGACATATTACATGCAGAAATTGCATTGATAAGAAGATTGATGGTGAGAGTGTCTGAGAAGAAAGGGACAACAGCAAGAAAACAGAGAAACAATAGCAACAAGAAGAAGACAGTCACAGACTGTGAAGGCATAGCAAGTGGAAGGATACAGCATAAAGTATGGAAGCCTGGAGAAGTACAAGAGAAGGATATTACAGCAGATGATTAGCTACAGAACAAAGTGTGGGATCCAGGAAGACAAGGATGAAAGCACATGATCAGGAGATCATGAATCATTTTAACCTGGGGAGTCTGATGCAAGGGCATTAGGCTCAAGGCAATAATTTGTATATAAATAAACATAGGGGGGTCTCATGTTTTTTATTTCCAATGTAATTATTCATATTTGAGTAGAATTGTAACTGCCCTCGAATGATTAGTGGGCATATGAAGAGATAGTCAGTTTCAATTTATTTAGGATTTAGTTTAAAGTTAGGAATTTGGGAATTTGGAGAGTTTTGTTTGGTCATCAAAGAATCTGAATCGATTCATTAGTAGTAGTTGTATAAAAATAAGTCTCAAAGGCATTAGTAGCAGTCCTGCAGACCTGCTTAGAGCTGCATAGAGTTAGAGAGTCGGAGAGGCAGAGTAGGAGAACATAAGGCCATCAGATTGAAGATCTGGCCTGAACAAGAGGTTTTTGTGAGTAAACTCATGTGTATATTATGAAAGAATTGTTTCAATATTACTGTGCATTTTTTGAGTTAATTTCTATGTGAGAATGTTTGAATCCCCATGATTACTGTATGAATGGTCTTTGATTTCAATAAGAAGTTGTATGAGAACCAGCGGGGTTAACTGTGTGAATGGAACTCTGAAACTTGGGGGTAATGGTGTTTTTGCACGCCTCTGATGAATACCTAGCAAACTGTAGTTGAGTATTGTGATTTTAAACCGTGTGGCTAATTTCCTAATAGATAGAGGATATCTATTGTACAAAGGAAGAAATCTGTGATAGAATTCAGGGATAAAACCCTGTGTTAAGGAATTATGAATCGAAACGCAGAGGATTGGTAATAAACCTATGCATTGAATGGAACTGTGCGTTATAATATGTGGAAGTGTCGTGTTGAAGTGTTGATGGAACAAAGGTTAACATATGAAAAGGAGCGAATGAACCGTAGTAAAGAGGCGAAGGCGGACCAGTGACAAAGACGGGAATGAAACCATGAAGCGGTCCCACAAAACAGCTGTGGTTTTCGCAAAATTCATAACCGGTAAGTTATATTCCAAAATAAAATGCGATATGGTTCGCTGTCGGACACGTGTCCTAGAGTGGTTTACGAAACCACCCATTTCACACTTTTTTTGAGCATTAATGCTCGGACGATAAAAAAACGTGAAACTTCGTCATGTCCGTTAGATCACCGAATCTGATGTGACGACGTCTCAACCGTCAGATGTGAAGGGAGAGTTAAGGTTGGGGCCCAGTTCATCGCGTAAGTCCGCAGGACTAACCCTTGTGCAATTTAATTGTGCGACCACCATTGGATCGGTTGATTGGAGCGCGACAACTCCTCCACCGTCAGATGTGAGAGGTATGTTATATGTTGTGTGGGACCGTAATTATCAATTTAAAATTGGGTTTCATTATAGTCTGAACGTTGTTGAGGCCACAAACGAACCTGTGGTTCATTGGCTTTTAAGCCTTAGAATCATAGTTAATAAGCAGATTATTATAATCGTGGGGTTAATGTATAATGGTTGAGTTATGAGCACAATGCCAAGAGGTGAGTAATCCAAAGGTTCTATGATAAACCTATTCAAGAGTTATTTCAGTTGGAAATGAAATAAAGGACGAGACCTTGGATTAAGTGGGTCCCAATATATATGATTTCATAATCATATGTTAAAAGAAAAGAACAATTGAGGTGTTATGGGTCTTATCATATGGTATTGACCTTTGGTTGACAGGTAAGGTTCCGCCCATGTATTTGGATGTATGGCCTTATAAATCATGGTTAAATGATTTATAGAGGAGCTTCTGCACTGTCTATTTAAATTTCCAGTCCAGCAACTAAAGTATTGTGAGATTGCCCAAGTCTTGAGGTTAATTGGGACATGAAATTGGAGGTGCATTGTTATATGCATTAAAAGTAGAAATTTTGGGTTATGTGAGGTCGCCCCGGCATCAGTACTCCTTGTGAAACCAAGACCTAATATATAAGTATCAAACTTTTGATACACATCCTTGTATATTTCTTTAACCTGTATCGGGACCTTTTCAGATTGTAAACCATATCTTTCTTTTCTTTCACTACAAAACTTTCTACTTGCTTCAATCATATTTATTCTTCTACTAGGAATGTTGTCTTTACATACATCTATTATACTTCAAAATCAAAAGCAACAAAAGGAGAAAAAATAAATATAATAGAAGTTAACTTAGAAATAAGAGAAAATGTTCACCACAGTCAATTCCCTCTACCTAGGAATAACCATTTGCTACTAACTAAGCTTTGTACTCCTCCACTTTACCTTTTGCATTGAAATTCTTCATAAACACACATTTACTACAACTGGATTTCTTCCAATTGAAAATTCAACTAGATCACATGCCTCATTCTTATCCAAGGTTGTCATTTCTTCAAACATGGCCTTCTTCCATAGCCTGTTATCCTATGAATTCACTACCTTCTTAACAATTCTAAGATCATCATCTGTAATATACAAAGCAAAATGAGAATGAAAATTAGGTGAATTATACCTTTCTAGTTTCCTTATTTCTTGAATTGTTCTCCTCAATATTGGAGTATGAGGCCCTTTTTCTTTTTAATCATACTCTTCTATTGAGTCAAATTCTCCATCATGCAGCTAGAGCTATTCTAGCTGATTAGACCCAGTATTGCAACAAGAATGTTGCAACTCCCAAGGCTACCAACTTAATTTATCAACCCATAGTTCGTACAAACTTAAGAAGTGTTGGCACTATATGTATATCATGCAATGTGTCTTTCTTTTGTTGATATGATGCAATGAAGTGAATTTCGTGAAATCAAAACCTAAACTAATTGCAGAAATGGAAATGTTACTCTAATTTAAGGAAATATATATGTTTCTCACTCAAATGTAAATCCTAATCCTAATTGCAGAAATTTAAATACTATACTACTTGCAAAAATGTAAATGTTGCATTGAAAGGAAACATAGTTTATGGGATGGAAATAACAATGCTATAAATAGGAGCCATAGCTTAAGAATAAAGAAAAAATAATAATCTAACTTGCATTAACGGAAGAGCATGTAGTAAATCACTACATTATAAAGAGTTTAGATCCATTGATAAAGTTCATTAGATGTGGAAATCAAGAAAATCATTATCGTGTTATCCAATTCATAAATCTGCCCACTAAGCCAAATTGTCGACATGTGTTGCAGGTGTAAAAACTCAAGTCCTAAGTGGTGTTTGGTCTTCCTTGATCATGATTTCAGATCCTTGGGGACATAATTCAAGGCTAAGAGGCAAAAATTAAGCGGTTGGAGCAAATCTAGACAAGTTTACACAGTGTTATAGGATGTTACAGGATTGCCCTGTTTTTCTAAAAGATTGGATTTGTTAGCCTTATGAGGTTGATAAATGGTTGTGTAAGGTAGGATAAGGTTGTATGTTTCCCTTTCCAATCTTAGTACCCTTCAAAAGCCCATCTTGCACAAGGAACAATGCACATTGTGGCCTTCAACAAATCAAAAATGTACTCTCGGTGAACAGAGTTTTGGATGAGTTGTTAAAGTATAAATAAGGATATGGTGGTAGTGTAAGGAGTTTAAATGACAATTCTAACCCTGAAAAACAACAATAGCACATGCACACCACAAAAATATTATTATTTTTATACTTGAAAAGACTAAATACCTAGTTTACCATCTAATTTGTCCTCTGAGTTACATCACCAATGGCAAATAAAATCAAATGAAAATGATATGGAGAGAATTTTTTTATTAATTAGGATGTCCTAAGACTAAAATCCAAGTGGAATCACTCAAAAATACCCTTTGTAACATGTGCTAAAAAATAGCAGAAAAATACTACTCCAAAAGCTAGAAATTCAAGAATCATTGAGATTGTTAACCTACCAAATGCCTAACCTGATCAAGTGAAAATGCTATGGGGTATATTTCTTTATTAACTTTAATTATTTTAGGAATTAATAAAATTGGAATAAAGTAAAAATATCCTCGTTAACATGTGATAAAAAATAGCAGAACATTACTATTATTTTGCTACAAGAGACCTCCATAAATTCTAGATTGTGAACTAGTAAACCAATCCAAGTAGCTCAATGATGAGTATAACTTTTCAAAGTTTTTCTAAGGATGAATCATGCTTTTGAACCTGTAAATAACCTTGAAAAAAACTCACTTCAATCATTTAACCAATATAACATACAATTAAAGAAGCATGAATAGTAAAAGCAGAAATAAGAGATGCAAGTGAAAAATACATTCAAAGGAAATAAATAAATTGTACAAGAGGAATTTGAGGCTCTTGGGATGTCCAAGCCCAAGGAAACTCAGAGTCCTATGAAGGAAACGAGGCTTTATACGCTAAATTTGGTACCAAAATTCATTATTTGAATCAATCCAGGTACATCCCGGCTAGAAATGAAACTGGAGCTACTAAATAACAAGTTTTCTCCACAAGAAGACTAAGAAATACATGCGCCTAGAGGAAAATTAAAATTAGTACTTATAAAAAGTGATTAGGAAGCATTATCCTTGAAAGGATGCAACTTTCCCCTCCAAAATCCCTCAAAAATTAGATCTAGTTCCAAACACTAGGAATTTGCATTAAATGGCAGGGAGCACATTCCTAGATTTTCCCAATCATTGGAGCTCCAGAATCTGTTCAATAATTTCATAATATCATTTTCATTTATTATCCAATATTATTCCATCCTGTAGCAAGGAGAAACTCCTTATATTATCTCATCATCCAAGTCTTCATAATCTGATCAATACTCTCACAATATTCTACAAAAATAATAATATTAGGCACATAATATGCAATTATCTCTAAACCTTCCTAATTAACATATTAAAGTCAAAAATATGTCATCCAATGCAAAAAAAAAAAAGGTTTAATGTGTTGAAGGATGGGAAAATGGGCCTTAAATTATATCTAATTTGGAGGCCCATCACTACCTTTCGTTCTTTTTCCCTTAGTAGGACTTCCTATTTGACAACATCTTTTACCTCTCTATAGACAACATATTAATTATCATTAAACTTCTTAGTTTCTAGGTTCAAAGGCTTATAACTTTTAGAACATATTTATACCCTATAAAGATACACTTTCAAGTTTTATAACCTAGGTTAATCTTATTTTCATTTGGAACATGTACATCAACATCATAGCTAAAAACTTTGGGATGTTTAAGAGAGGTTGCCAATCCATGCAACATGTAGAATATTTTTTACCAATGTTGATGAGGGTGATCGATGTACTCGATAACATGTAATATCCACTACCTAACCTATAATTTTGGTTATAACCTAGCACCACTTAACAAGTTGTTTTATTTTTCCATCAGTGTCATGTTTATGCTTTCTAAAATCCCATTCTATTAAATCATGGATCAGTATTTTTCTTTGCTATATCACACTTCTTATAAAATTCCAATCATTCCCACAATACTCTCCACCATTTCCTATTCTAAACACCTTGTCTTTATTCTTTATTTGATTCTCCACAAGAGCCTTGAACCACAAGAGCCTTGAATCTTTCAATTTACCAAAGGCATCAAATTTATTCTAGAGTAAATAAATCCATGTGTTTCTTGAGAAATCATATATGAATGAAACATATTACATATATTCAATAATAATGGAATAGACATGGGCTCAAACACGTCACTTTTTACTAACTATAAAATTTTATTTTCTCGTATGGCCCTTAATGAGAATATTACTTAATTTTGTTTATCATAAATGCAATGTTCATAGAAATCAAGCTCTGTATAGCATTCGAACATCACTTTAACCATACCTTTACCATGTAGTGCTTGAATTTCGTTCTCTCCACTATGCCCCAGTCTTTGATGCCATAGCATTGTCTTTTCTCCTATGATAATATGGATTTTGTCTTCTTCATTTCTGCCCTCGTGAAAAATAGAATTGTTACACCCATCAAAGATAGTCCATACCAACAATTTGTACAGTGTTTCAGCATGATCTCCCCTAAACAACACCACTAATCCACAAGTCGTCCTATTTTTTTCCTTTCAAACATAGTTTTTACACTTGTATCATTTACCTTGCTTATAAACATCGAGTTTCTAGCTAGCCCTATAATGTATATAACACCAAGGAGTGTTATAATCGTTTTATCCTTAAGCATCAACTTGAATTTCCCACCTCCTATGATTATGTATGACAAACCATATCCTATAAAATGCTCACTTCCATCATACCTTTCATATTCGTAAAACCACTCCCCATGAGGAGTCATATGAAAATATGCACCTAAGTTGATCAAACACGCATCATGAACTACATGTGTGCTTAAAGAATCCAAGTACACATCCCCTCCTTCCCTTTAAGAGGCTCTCCATTCTATAGAAGGAGAACCATCAGATCCCTTCCCTCTCTCAACACTTTTCGATCTACACAACTTCTTCTAATGTCCTTCTTTACAAAATCTCCATCAATTCTTTAATAATTTTCATGGAGATTTAGATCTCCCACTTGAGGATTTCTTTTTATTTCAATCTAGGGAACATCCTCTTACAAATAAAGCATATGTTCTCTGACTTCCCATGTTTTTCCACCTCATTTCCTTTGATAACAAGGATGAGACCACATCATTGAATCTTAAAGTTGTTTCACTACTCCTATAGCTACAAGTAGACTATCACGCAAGTCTGCTAAAGAGCACAATAAACTAATACACTTATCTTCATCAAAAATCTTAATATAAATGGATAATAATTGACTTACCATAGTATTAAAGGCTTTATGATGCTCTGTCACCAAGTCGTCATCATTCATCCTAGGTTGTACAACTTATTCCATAGGAAAATTGTGTTTACAAGGGATTTAGATTGACATAAATCCCCTAACTTATCCCATGATGCCTTGGTTATAGCTTATTCTGATACATTTAAAAATATTGAATCTTAGAGATAAAATTTACTTGTGCTCTTTTCATTTTGATCCAAATTTATCCAGTCTTATGTCAAAATTCCCATAGGTTTAGTACCTGGATCCAAAATGACCCATTGATCATTTTCTACAAAAAATATATTCCATCGTGAGCTTCCATAGCTCAAAAATTTTCCCATTGAATTTATCAATCTCCATTTTTGAATATTCACCATTTATTTCACCACAAGAATCAATACCATAAAACTCCCACGATAACTAGGTTTATCTTAGATTTTAGATAAACCCTTAGCCATAATGTGTCCCACTGAAGAAAGTAATTGATGTGATTTCAAGTGTTAGTTTTAAACTTTTACAGTAAGCAATGAACGTATAGATTCTTTATAAATAGGAATGTAAACAATGAATACCACACACCATACTCAAAGATTTACCTTGGAAACCATTGACTAGGAAATCCAACAAAATATTTATTGCTACACCTCTAGTTTTTATCATCAACTAACTACATCATTTAAAATACAGTATATAGAGTATTTCGGCATCCAAAATCCTAATCCATTGATCCTAATTAGATTAGAAACTTAATTCCTTAACTAAAATTACAAAACCATGGGCTTAAAAACACCATGCCAAAAAACCATCGAAAGCGAAAAATATTATAAGTGAATGCCAAAAATCACCTACAACCCCATCGTACTGCAGGGATATTGTCCCGCCATTTCTCCTAACACATAGAAATCATATATGGATGTAGTTATGCAAATAATATAACACATACCCAACATTATCCTTGATTTTTATATGAAAGTTGAAAGCATGTGCTTCAAATTACCAACTATTTTTCTTGGGATGGATATCCCTGCATGTCAAGACACTATTCATCCATGATGTTATAAGGTTACCACTAAAGGAAATTATCATATAATTGCTAGAATAAACTCAAGTTGATGTAGAATGGTCATCTTGGGTGGCAAATTGTAATGTTGATGGGACTTAGCGATAACACCCTAGGTCTAGAAGTATGGCAGAAACCTGCGGGGATATACTTTGGGCTAGGAAAATACATTATCAAGATATTACGGATATTTGAGATGATGGACTCCAAGCCTATGACTACTCCTATGATCATAAAATTCAAGAATTTGCAAGGTTTTGACTCAATTCTCATAAATCCAACCTCCTATGAACAATTGTTGGGCTCCCTAATGTATTTGGTAAACACTAGAACAAATATACGCTTTGTTGTGAACATGCTTAGTCAATTTGAGTTGGAACCTCATCATAAACATTGGATAGCTTCCAAACACATATTGAGATATCTCTGTGGTACTATACATCATTTCTTGAAATATAAAAGTGAGGAAGTCAATCTAATTGTCTTCTCCGATTACGACTGGGGTGGTAGTGAGTCTGATGGAAGAAGTATTACTGGTAGATGATTTAGCCTGGGGTCTGTCATGATATCATGGATGAGTAGAAAGAAAGTACATGTTGATGTAAGTAGTGTTGAAGCTGAATATGTAGTTGCATGTGAAGTAGGAAAGGAGGCAGTATGGCTAAGGAAGATTCTAACAGACTTGTTCGAAAGTCCTCTAAGTCCTACTATAATCAAATGTGAATATCAAAGCTACATTAAGATGTCTGGAGATCTTGTGTTTCATTCTAGGATGAATCATATCAACAATAAATACCATTTCATCAAGAATTTGGTACAAGATGGGATCGTGAAGGTGGAGTATGTCTCGGCGGATGAACAGGTGGCTAACATACTAACAAAGGCTCTTCCTAACAAGAAGTTTGAATATTTAAGGGACAAGCTTGGTATGGTAAATATTTCTAATTTTATTAATATTAATGATTAAGAAGAGATATGTTGAGGCTTTACGAGTGAAGAATTACCTCGAAATACATCAAGGTCAAAACCTTATGTTGATGTATGGGAGGAAGGGTGACATCGAGTGGATGTGCACCTAGTTCCCTAGGTTGGTGGTTATTAATTGAGCCTGATGGTACCTATAGAGGTTGAAAGCTTTGGTCCACCTTAGTTCCAAATGGATAGATTCCCTTGTTCGGGAATCTAGTCCATGGCATTGTGGTGCCTAAAGAGTTGAGTGACCAAATGGATAGATTGCCCTAGTTAGGAATCTAGTCCATGGAAATGTGGTGCCTAATGCTCTTCATAGTTTCATATAGTTTGACATCTTCCTGTTGTATATTATGAATACCTCCCTAGTTAAGAGGGAGTGTTGAATATTGTAACTAGGTTCGGTCTTCATAATGTATATTTATTGTACTCATAATGTATAATGTACATGGGCCTCCTAAGGAAAATGTATAATCAAAATTCACTTTATGAGAACCAATCACATTTTAGGGGATGACAACATCCCTAATGGTTGAGGTGGCATTGATTGAGTTAAAGGTATTTACTTGTCACATTCTCAATGGTGGATAAAAACTCATGGTTAACCATGGTAGTGCTCTAAGTACTTTTAAAGTCAAAGTAAAGTACTCATAATAATTGTCATTTCACACTTTTTGATTAAAATATATTATTAACATTTCATATTTCTTGAAAGAAACAATGCATATCCCTATACATTTATTATATTATATTATATTATATTATTTTTTTATAGTATATTAATTACATGTTATTATACAATTTAAATCATATAAATTTTAATTAATAGCATATAATAATTAAGAATTTATAAATTTATATTTATATTTTATTTTAAGTTATTTGAGTACAAAGGACAAATGCATTAGTTGTTCAATGATAATGACTTTTTCTTGAAAATCACATTCTTATTTATAGTCACATCAATACAATTTTTTTTATTAATTTTATTTTGGTACAACTGTTGAATTGAATTTAACTATAGTTACATGGATTGTGGTGCAAAAAGTGAATTTCAAATTCATAAATATTATTTTATTGGTTTAGCTATTATTTTATTATTTCCTTAGGAGGCCCATTTTAGACCTCAAAATTCCCCTAATGGACTCAACTGTGTCCTACAACGACGCAGAGTGAAGATTCTTCAAAGGACCACAAGGTAATTATCTGAATTCTTTGAAGCTATGGATTAAGATGCTTTTGTGTGAAAAAGGAGTTTTGTGGATGCAATCAGATTGCTAGTTTACTTATGTTTGGAGGAAGAAGTAAATCTGAGCAAGAAATCAGTACAACTCGAAGTGGAAAAAGGTATAGAGTAGATACCATAAATATATATCGTGAAGAAGATCTGAATGCCTTTCGAGAGATTGATTATAGCCCTTTGTTGAGTGAATATGAATGTGAAAAAGAAGAAAAGTACCCAGAGAACTCCTAGGAAAATCTGCAGTCACCCCCTACCAACCTGAGAGATCACTGAAACCAGAATCAAGAAGTAGTCAGGGTGTTAGTGGTCTCCCTGCTCCCCCTACCCCTACTAAACCCCCTCCCCCTCCCCCTTCCCCTCCCCCTTACACCCCAAAAAGTGGTATGGTTGATGATATTAAGCTACTTGTTTTTAGAGGAATTTGTTCAGAAAAGCTAAATTAGTTTTGATTTTAGTTGAAGTTGTATGGACAGCAAAGTAGATCACTAACGAAAATATAAATAAGGACTAGCTCATTACGATGTTACGAGATAGAGCGCTGACATGGTACATTAAGTATTCGACCACTCACAATGGTACATTTGCAAAGTTTAAGCAAACGTTGATACAAGAGTTCAAGAAGCCAAAGTATCAATCACAGTGCATTACTGAGTTAAAATAGTTCAAACATAAACTAAATGAGTCTGTTTTGGAGCTCAATCAAAGGTTTAAAGTGTTATTGGACCAAGTAAGTTTCAACATACCCCCAGAGAAATATATTAAGGAATGGTTTATAGTTGTGTTGTTTCCACATATCAAGTTACCATTAACGCAACAGAAGATAGAAACTCAAGTCGAAGCTCTGGAAATAGCGATGAACTTGGAGGGCCTTGCCGATAAGAGACACTAATGCAAGTATGCATCAGATTCAGAGTCAACTGGCAAGCCTGACCTTGCAATTAAAAGATATCAAGAAGGGAAAAGAAGTCAGAGAAGAAGTGTGGTGTACAAAGTGCAAATCAGAGAGCCATTCTAACGAACATTCTCCTATTTTCATAGATTACTTTGCTAGTGGAGCACCTAATCTCTTGAATGCATGATCCAGCCAGTGGCGTGAGATATGTTGAAATTCAACAAGAAAATGCACCACATACTAGTGTGGGATTCTAGGTCACACATGAGTGAGGAATTCAGTGACACATTAGTGCTAATGTGGGCGACCAATTTTTAAATAAATTGGGAAATAAATTGTAATCTTATCCCATAACAACTTGTAATAGTTAACTAAGTGTGATAGAATTAGTTAGCTCAATAATTTCTAGTTGAGCATCAAAGGATAGGCATGTAGAGTGATTCTATTATTTACAGTGTCTAGTTGCAGTTGTAGCCCTAGTGTGGTGTGAGTGCAATCAGTTAACTCAAATTAATTGAGTTAAAATCAATTTAACTAGTTCTAACTGATTGATGAGCTAGTGGAAGATCAAGTGAATTAAAATAGATTTAATTCAAAAGTAGTGATATACCAAGTAATTGATGATTCACTATTAATAGTTGCATGCATGTAAATTTTGATGATGACCCAGTTGAGACAAATGTTAAAGGCAAGTAAACTATCAGTTGTATTATTAGTGAACTGCCCAAGTGCAGTTATAAAGCCACGGGAAGCCCATGATGGATTTTGCAGTCAAGGAAGGTTGGAATTCCTATTTAATAGGAATTATTTTCCCTAGGGATAACATGAGCAAGGCATGATAAAGGTGGGTGGGATATTGGTTGTGTTTATCCATTTTTTCCTAAATCATTGTGAGAAAATTGGTAGAGTCTATGAGGTTCTTGTGAGAAAACATTCATTGTATTGTTTCATGATACCTTGGTTGATTATACAATAAATATGGAGGGGTTTTGAGCAGTTGCTTCCCCAGGAAAATCTTGTGTTGTGTGATTGATTTACTTCTTTCTCTTACTTGCATGTGATTAAGCGATCATGATTTATATTCCGCAAATATTGTAATAGGATTCCATATCTTGTTTTAGTACATTGCATGATCGGATTGAATCCACTGGTGTAATTTCTACATGGTATCAGTGCACCAGGATTCACAATAGTGGAGAAGAAATTGAGTTTGTGTTGAACAATATTCAAATTTTCATATACTTTCTTTGGAGCTAGAAGTGGATCAAGATGTATTTCAATGGCTTGAGACTCAAATATGCACTCGAGGGAAGTTCAAATTATATTCTATGGAAGGACATGATGGAGGCAGTGTTGGAGGACAATGGGTTGAAAAAATTCGTAGATAATGATATTATCAAGCCTGCAGCAGTAGATGTCCAACTTCTTGATGCATGGCAGAAGAAGGTAGCAAAGGTGAGGAGGATCTTGTTAGAGGGAGTTTGAGATCATATTATCTCGAGTCTCCATGGAAAGGCAACTCCATATGCTATGTGGAATGCCTTGACAGATTTGTTTCAAAGCAGTAGTAACCACAGAAAATTGGCACGCAAGGACAAGCTCAGGAAAATCAAAATGGAGAAGGGCAACACAATCCAGAAATACTTGACCAAGTTCACTCAATGTCAGCGATGATCTTGGAAGTGTTGGGATTAATGTAGCTGATGAGGACTTGGTGAGCCTAGTACTTCTAGGCCTTCCTAAGAGCTGGCATAGTTACCAGGACTCTGTGAATGGGAGGGAGAAGTTACCAGATTGGGAGCAACTATGGTCATATTTGGTACAAGAAGAGTTTCAGCAGAATATCAGGGATGGATCCTCATCCAAGACTGATGATGAGGAAAATTGTGCCTTGGTTGGTAAGGCAAAGAAGGGGAAGGGGAAGACGTCCCATTCCAAATCTAAGACTGGCAAAGAAGGCAAGAAGTGTGACATGTCAAAGATGAATTTTTTTCATTGTCATGATCATGGACACTATGCCACAAATTGTCCACAAAAGAATAAAAACAACAAGAAGGCTCCAAGAGGTGCAGTGGGTGAAGCTTTGGCCTCACAGTTTGAGTTGGACTTCTCTCTCATCGCATGCATGGCATCAACTGTGATGGGATCTATGTGGTACTTGGATAGTGGAGCATCTTTCCACATGACAGAAAACAAATAACTCTTTAGTAACTTGGAGGAGAAGTATCTTTAGATGCACATCGAGATGGGTGATGACGGGAGTTATAGCGCTACCAGGATTGGTACAGTTACTTTCTAGAGAAATTCAGGTAAACCTTTCATATTAAAAGTTGTCGTGCATGTACCAGGCTTGAAAAAGAATTTAGTTTTAGTTTCTATGTTGGAGGATCTTGGATATGATGTGGTTTTCAGTGAAGGAAAGGTGTTCCTTCATCACAAAGCCACAGGACAGGTAAAGAAGATTGGGGTTCGTGTGAAGAATCTCTAAAAACTTGATGTAGATGGTTGCATAGCATTGAGCAGTAAATAAGGGAAGGTGATGAGATGGGATACAGCTGAGATATGGCACAAGAGATTGGGCCATCTACACCACAGTTCTTTGAGGATCATGTAGCAAATTTCTACAGGTCTTCCAAAGGGTACTCTTGCGCAGATAGACACATGCAAGGGATGTACCATGGGGAAGTATACAAAGAACACCTTTCATGAGAAGGATAACCGAGCAGCAGAAATCCTTGAGAGAGTTCACTCAGGTGTGTGTGGACCATTCTGTGACAGCTTCCACATCAAAGAACAAGTATTATGTGATTTTGGTTGATGATTTTTCTAGAAATTGTTGGATATTCTTTCTGCATAATAAAGATCAGACATTCTCCAAGTTTTGTGAGTTCAAAGCACTGGTAGAGAAAGATACAGGGAAGAAGTTGAAGGCTCTAAGGAGCGACAATGGTTCCGAGTATATCTCTAATGAATTCAAGAACTTTTGCGCCAAAGAAGGAATTCAGATAGAATTGATTACACCTCATAACCCACAAAAAATGTGGTTGCAGAAATAAATAACATAACAATTATGGGAGTAGCACGAGCTATGTTACATCATTAGGGCCTACCATTGCATATGTGGGCAGAGGCATTCATCACAGCGGTATTTGTGCAGAACCGTAGTCCTCATCGGATACTTGGCATGAGTACACCAGAGGAGGATTTTTCAGGTAAAAAATAGGATGTTTCATATTTTAAAATTTTTGGCTCATCTTTCTATTTCCATGTGACCAAAGATGCCAGGAAGAAGATAGAACCAATAGCTAAGGTTGGGATAATGTGGGGTATACTGATACTCCCCACAACTATAAGGTGTATTTTCCGACTAACAAGATGACAGTTGTCAAAAGAGATGTTAAATTTGATGAGGATAAAGCCATGCGATTGTCCCTTGAGAGGGAGCGTGACTTGCATGCATATGAGGAACTCTTAGTTCCAAAGGATGAACCTCAGGATGTGGAGTAGCCACAAGTAGAGGATCATGGAGTGAAAGAAACCACTCATGCAGAGCCATCCACCAGAAATGGTAGGAAGCACACCAAAGAGGCTGATAGATTAATGTTAGATGTGACAGAGCATGTAGGTGAACCTTCATAATAGTGCAGGCAGAGAAGGTCTCGAGATAGGTATATTGGATACATGGATCTTATGAGTGAGTGTGTTGTGAAAGAACTATCCTATTTTGAGGAATTAGTGCAGCATCCAACATGGGTTGATGCCATGGTTGAGGAGTATGACTCCATTATCAGAAACAATGCATGGGAAGTGCTCCCAAGACCAGTGGGGAAGTCAATAGTTGGATCCAGGTGGATCTACAAGGTGAAACAAGCAGCAGATGGAAGTGTGGAGAAATACAAGGCTATATTTGTGGATAGAGGATTCTCACAAGTAGAGGGGATTGACTATGAGGAGACTTTTGCACCGGTTGCATGGTACTCATCGATTAGATCCATCCTTGGACTCTCAGCACAGATGGGGTGGCAGATACATCAGATGGATGTAAAGATAGCCTTTCTCAATGGATTTATTGAGGAAGAAGTGTACATTGAGTAGCTAGAAGGTTTTGAGACCTTTAACAGGGAGTTGCATGTGTGCAGACTCAAGAGAGCACTGTATGGGCTGAGGCAAGCACCTCGTGCTTGGTACACCAGGATCGACAACTATTTCACTAGGTTGGGCTTCACAAAGAGTGAAGCGAATTCGAACCTATATCATATTGTAGTTGATGGTAATATTTTGATTATTGTACTTTATGTTGATAATCTTATACTAAAAAGTGATGAGCAGCTCATAACTTCTTGAAAAGAGGATCTTGCAAGAGAGTTTGAGATGAAGGGCATGGGGCTCTTGCGTTATTTCCTTGGCTTGGAAATATGGCGAAGAGATGGGGAGCTATTTGTATCTCAGGGCAAGTATGCTAAGGAGATTGTGAGGAAGTTCCACATGGAGGGCAGAAAAACCATGGAGACTCCTCTTGCAGGAAACTGGAGGAAGGAGGATGCTACTTCACGTGAGGTAGTGGATGCTACTATTTACAGGCAGCTTGTGGGTTCACTTATGTATTTGGTGAACATACGATTATACATATGTTACGCAGTTAACCAGCTTTGTCAAGTTATGGATAATCCTACCAAGCTCTTTTGGAAGGCAGAGAAACATGTGTTGAGATATCTCGGGGGCAAAACAGAGTATGGATTATGGTACAGACTGACAGAGGGAGTGAAGCTTCAAGGCTCACCGATGGAGATTGGGCAGGTAGTCCATCGGACAGGAAGAGTACATCAGGGTGCATCTTCAGAATAGGATCAGCAGCAATTTCTTGGTACACCAGGAAGCATAGATCAGTTGCACTCAGTTCAGCCGAGGTAGAGTACATGGCAGCTAGTTAGGTTGCATGATAGGCCATCTAGATGAGGAAGATACTTGTTGGTTTGTTTGGTCATCAGATGGATCCGACGGTGATACATTGTGATAACCAGAGTTTCATAAAACTCTTGGTTAATCTGGTATTCCATGACAGGTCCAAGCGTATTGACATCCAGTACCATCATCTTAGAGATTGTGTTCAGAGGTGCATTATGTTGTTGCAGTACATTCCCACGGAGGATTAGGATGCAGATATCCTAACGAAGGCGCTTGCGAAGAGAAAAATTGAATAACACAGATCCAGGATCAGGGTTGCAAATAATCCCTTTCTTGTTGAGAGGGACTGTTGAAATTCAACAAGAAAATGCACCACATACTAGTGTGGGATTCTAGGTCACACATGAGTGAGGAATTCAGTGACACATTAGTGCTAATGTGGGTGACCAAGTTTTAAATAAATTGGAAAATAAATTGTAATCTTGTCTCATAACAACTTGCAATAGTTAACTAAGTGTGATATACTTAGTTAGCTCAATAATTCCGAGATGAGGGTCAAAAGATAGGCATGTAGAGTGATTCTATTATTTATAGGTTCCAGTTGCAGTTGTAGCACTAGTGTGGTGTGAGTGCAATCAGTTAACTCAAATTAATTGAGTTAAAATCAGTTTAACTAGTTCTAACTTATTGATGAGCTAGTGGAAGATCAAGTGAATTAAAATAGATTTAATTCAAAAGTAGTGATCTACCAAGTAACTGATGATTCACTATTAATAGATGCATGCATGTAAATTCTGATGATGACCCAGTTGATACAAAGGTTAAAGGAAAGTAAACTATCAGTTGTATTATTAGTGAACTGCCGAGGTGCAGTTATAAAGCCACAGGAAGCCCATGATGGATTGCACAGTCAATGAAGGTTGGAATTCCTCTTTAATAGGAATTATTTCTCCTAGGGATTGTGTGAGCAAGGCAAGGTGAAGGTGGGCAGGAAATTGGATATGTGTTTGTCCAATTTTTCCTAGATCAGTGTGACACAATTGGTAGAGTGTATGAGGTTCTTGTGAACACACATGCATTGTATTGTTTCATGATTCCTTGGCTGATTATACAATAAATATGGAGGGGTTTTGAGCAAATTATTTCCCCAGGAAAATAGTATGTTGTGTGATTGATTTACTTCTTTCTCTTACTTGCATATGATTGAGCAATCATGATTTATATTCCGCAAATATTGTAGAAGGATTCGGTATCTTGTTTTAGTACATTGCATGATCGGATTGAATCCATTGGTGTAATTTCTACAAGATATCCATAACTACAGGCCAACATCGCCCAGAAGAGTGTTATTTATTGCATAAATATGTGTAGACCCCAAGGAACCTATTTTGAAAATTTTGTAAATGAGTAGGACATGATGAAAATAATTTTTGAAGTTATGACATGATTATAGAGCGCAGTGCTTATACTTACAGAATGCAAACATAAGAGCGCGCACAAGAGGAAAATGGACAGCGCAGTTATCAAGGTCGAGGAGGGTATCAAGGAACAGGTCAAGGTGGTGGAGCTGGTCGAGGAAGAGGTAAAATCATTTGCGATAACTAGTACAACCACGCAGTTCATTTTGCAAGAGATTGCTAGAATCCTACCACAACATGTAAGTATTGAAAATCATTTGATCATATAATTGAAGACTGTCCTATACTTATGGAAAAAATGCAAGAAAAAAAAACCAAAAGTCCACAAAAAATATCCAAATGATGAAGATTGAAAGAAGGACCGATGAACCTTGTGTTAAAACTTTCACTAGAAGTGGAGTTGCGACTGGAAGTGATAAAGATGATGGAAAGAAGGAACTTTAAAATCTAGGTGCATGTGCTAGAAAAAACTTGAATAAAGCTCTTGTTTTTTATGTTTAGAGAGAAAAGAAAGTGTTTATGGAGGAAAAGCGAAGTTTCATGGATGCAAGAGCTTCGACTTCTACTGCATAGTCAGGGCCAAGTAACCGTGATATGATAGTAGGTTCAACACAGAACCAAGTAGTGACGCATGATCAAGCTTTGACACAAAATTCATCAAATCAAACAAATCACGTGAGATATTTTCTGTAGATGTGTATGAAGTTGTTGAGATATCAAAAGGTTGTAGAAGGGCCTCAGGAATTGATTAATTCCTGTGAATCAAAAGAGACACCACGAAGTGATGTGTGCACAGTTAATAATGTACAGCGACAGAGGACAACTGGAAAAGAGATGAGACTTAGTGGGCAGATTGGAGAATATGAAATGGATCAGGTTGTTCTAGATTTGGACTTCGATGCTAATGTTTTAACAAATCAGGCATGGGAAATAATGGTTAAGCCAAAGCTACAATGGTCAAATATTTAATTAAGACTAGAAAATCAGCAAAATATATTTCCTATGGGAAGACTATCAGGTGTTACAGTAGATATTGAAGGAGTTCGTACCATTAATGATTTTGAAGTGATCAAAATTGTTGATGACAGTAATCCTTATCCTTCTTTTCTTGGAATTGATTGGGAAATGGATAGTATGGCCATAATCAATCTAAAGAAGAGACAAATTATATTTGAAGAAAGCAATATGAGGGTGACTGTTCCTTTAGATCCATCAGAGGGAGTAAGATATACAGAGACAATAAGAGAAGAATATAGTGCAAAAAATATTGATAACATCTATGAATTGATAGCTAAGGAAGAAGACTATAGTAACCCTACTGTAGTTGGAAAGTTGAGTTGGGATCATGGCAGTACCTGTATATTAGACTTAGAAGAAGAACTGGAGAATTGGCAGAATAGATTGCATGAAATATCCACAAAGCATTATGCAAGAATAACAAAGGTAGTTCAATGTATAACATCTGAGGTATGTAATCTTCCTTATTATGATGGTTTGGGTAATGTAGAAACTTTTATTAATGATTATGAAGGAATGGTAATAGAAGATCAGAGATTGTTAGCTTTGGATAAAGCCCTAAGATCTACCCCTACTATATGGTGGGGCACACACAAAAATAATATAGAAGATTGGCAGGTATGTCAAATATTAATGTGGATAAGGTTTGGACAAGTGGAAACAGAAATAAAGAATATATATGATGGTGAAACTGACCCTAGAGAGCATATCCAACTGTGCATTACAGCATGGAAGGAGCTTCCACAATAGGAATGGGTGAATGGATTTATTAACACCTTGGAGACAATTCCTATGAATTGGTACCTGGAAACATAGCTGCGACATCGTACTATGAACTGGGTAGACTTGGATGATGGGTTTATACTAACATTTAGCTTTGAGGATGAATGTCCAAGAATATAATCAGCCCTGCAGATAGTAAAAGAGAAGATCTTTGAAGGTGTAGCCACACTGACATGGAAGAAACCTAATTGGACCGTGCATTTAGAGTATGCACTAGAATGCTATAACATTACTGCATAAGAAGAAGAAGACCCTAGAAACATCGACATAGTAGAATTAGAATGGAACCGTGAAGTATGTGGACCAAAGATAGAGATGTCAGATATCACACAACCATTAAAAACCATGAAGGTGAACACTAGATTAGAAGAAGAGTCGAAGTTTACAACAGTAGGAGATTACTGGGATGAAGAGATAGTTATCAAAGCCACAAAATTACTGCATGAATATCAAGAAATTTTTCCCACTAAATTTTCAGATATGAAGGGAATATTAGAATATTTGGGAGTCATGAAGATTCCCCTGAAACCTTATGTGAAGCCAGTCAAGCAGAGACCTTATAGGTTGAACCCAGAGTACAAGGAGAAAGTGAAGTTAGAATTGGATAATATGGTAACAGCAAGGATTATTGAAGTTGTTGAGGAGTCAGAATGGGTAAGTCCTATGGTGGTATAGGAAAAGAAGACAAAAGGATATATCATGATATGTGTAGACCTAAGGAAGTTTATTGATGCATGCTTACATGGTCCTTTTCCAACCCCTTTCACAGATGAAGTATTGGATAATGTAGGAGGTCAGGAAACCTATTCATTTACAGATGGATTTTCAGGATATCATCAGATCGGAATTGCACCTGAAGATCAACACAAGGCCACCTTTGCTACAGAATGGGGATCATATCAGTATATAGTGATGCCTTTTGGGTTGAAGAATTCCCCTACTATATTTTCCATAGTGGTGGTCGCAACTTTTAAGGAGTACATTCACAAATTTTTGGAAGTATACTTTGATGATTGGACAGTATTTGGACTGTTGAACAAACATTTTAGGAGATTAAGGCTTATACTTGACACTTGTAGACAACATCATATCCCTTTGAATCTGAAGAAGTTCATTTTCTGTGTGCCTTTTGGTATATTGTTGGGACATGTTGTTTGCAAGAAAGGACTCGTGGTGGACCCTGTGAACATTGTTGTCATTGTGATTTTGGATCCACCTGAGACAATAAGACAGTTGCGCACTGTTATCACTCAGTAATTTCTCCAGGTTCGAGAGAAATAGTCCGAGGTAACCACAAACCAACTTTTAGGTACAGAATCTAGCCAAACTGTACCCAGAGAGGGCTCTCTCTTTAAGTTTTAGCTTTGTTTTTTAAAGATATTAAGCTAGTTATGAAAGTTTAGGGATTTTAATTGTGTTTGGGTGATGGAATTCAATAACAGAGGGGTAGGACTGAGTAGTTTAGGCCATTGGGCTAATGGAGTCAAAGAAGATGGCTTAACTGGATTTAGTTTCTTAACAAGGGATGGTTTGACAGGGCAAGGTAATCAAATAAGGAAAAATTAAAGATCTAAAATGAATGGAATGGACTCAAAATGGATGAAGGGAAATTAAGAATCCTTCAACATATTCGAAAGAGAGAACTTGAATGATTATTAATAAATAGAAATTAAGAATTTTTTACCAAATAATCAAAATGAATAAACTAGGAAACAGGAGCAATTAAGATTTCACTGTCCATGCTAGTTCAGAAGAAAAAACTAAGAATAATAACGATTGAAAACAGATTGCACTAAAGCACTTTCTGAATTAATCCTTCTCGTTTATCATTCAGATATGAAACACAGATGGTATAATAAGCAAGTATAAAACTTTAAAACATAAGAGATAGATGACTTATTGATTCGTTGTTTGATTCAAGAATCCTGTGAAAAGTGTTTTGCATCAATTCCTTATCCAGCTAGCCATATGAAATTTATCCAACATCAATTTATTCCAAAATAATCAATGTTACCACAATGTCTAAGAATCCACCCCACAAAATACTTCCAAGAGTGAAGTATTTATACAAGTTCTAAACTAAAATATCTTGAAAAAATATCAAGATTAGTTCCCAAATCTCTCCAACTATTTTACATAAATAGAACTTAAGTAAAGGACACTCAAATTAATGCATATATTTGGCACTATTTTTTATGGATAGATGATGACAAAGAGGATAATTTGAATTTGATCCAACTCTTAGTTGATGATGATGCATCCAAGTCACTAACTGCTTCATTTCTTTGTGTATTCTGCTCCAACAATTCTGCAAACTTGGGGTCCAATGATATCTTTGTATTTATCAATCCGTAATAGATATGTAAAAAGTGAAAGACATTATTTTGTATTAATATGTTGGTGAGATAAACCTCTTTCTGTTTCCTAAAATTCCTCTCCAGCTGTGCACAATAGGCTCTGCAAAAATATGTGTAAAACAAAGTTTTACAGAGTCTGAAAAATAGCTTGTAAAGATGTGCATGTATCTCTAATTATGAAATCATGGTGAAAAAAGTGAGATATTTTTTTGTATATGGGTCTCTTAGGAACAAAAACCTCCTTCATTTTTGTATGATTTATTTCGGATTGGCCACAATCTTCTCTGCAAAATGATGACTTGACTGTAATTTTTTGCAAAAAGTGCTTTCCAACATTGTTTAATATTTCCAAAACCATAATAGCCGTTAGAAAAGTGAGAGAGGTTTTTGTAGATGGTAATCTTAAGAACATAAACCTCCTTGAGTTTTGAAAAATTCATCTTGGATTGATCACAATAGTTTCTGCAAAACAATGACTAAAACATGAAATTTCTGCAAAAATGTTCCTTCTTGTTGTGTTTTTCATCTTTTCACTTTTTTGTTCTTTTGACTGTTTTACTTTCACTTTAGACAAAATTCAATGTTGGTGAAAGTATTTTCATTTCTTTTTACCATTTTACTACCTCTGTATTTACTTTTACTGTTTACCTTTGACTGCTCTGTAACTTCATTTTAACTTTCACTCTGACTTTTACCTGATACACTTTAACCTGTTTGATCCCTATTTATCCTTTTTTCCATTACTTACTGTAGTAAATAACCAAAATTCATCCAAGGATATTTTTACAAAATGTCCAACATGTCTTCCCACCATTGTGCTTCTGTTATTCTGGTTCTTTGAAGCTTTCTCAAGGTCTCATCAGTTTCTGTGTCCCTGAAAAAGGTAGGCTGAATTGGAAACAAGTTCTTTACCTCATGTTCGAAATAAAACAAATTTTCCAGACTGTCATAAAGAATTTTTCCTGTAGGCAATGCTTTTGATGTGGATGAACTTGTCGATGGACTTGCCTAGTTGTCTGCATAAAATGATGAAAATAACGTGCGCTTATTTGTTTTATTCACAAAGTCAAGGTTGGCGGGGGTTTTATTATTTCGAACGGATGACATAAGCAGAAAAGGTTGTTTTGTCATAGGCGGAAGGGTGGTAAGCGGTATACATCGCATCGCTTTTGGGGACGGGAGGTTTTCCGTGGAGGGCCAACGATTCCATAAAACTCACAACACGTGGCGAGGCACTGTTTGGAAAACCACACGGCCATCACGCGTTATCATTCGGACATGGGGGCGCAGCGATATGGATGACAACCGTAGATCGTGGATTGGTTGATCGGACGGTCGTCGAGGAGGTGAGATGACGGAAAGATAAAGAGCGGTCCCAATGCAATCAAACATAATTTAATTACGTCGGGGGCGATTTAATTGGTGGAATAGGTTGTTAATTAACCATGAGGGTTAATTAATCCCTTTTTTACGGCAGGGTGTCGGGATTTTAATCAGTTGGCAATTCAACTAATTAATCAAAATTAATCAAATTTATATCGTTATTTTTCAACCAAAAGAGCGAGATACATAATAATTTGGGTTTTTATTAAAATAATACGGGAATGGGTGGATCATAATAGGGATTTAAATAATAAATTAAAAGTTAATATGAAAATATGGAAGCGCTAAGTATAAAAACATTAGGTTAACGCATTTAACTTATACTTTTTAAAAAAGGATTTTTATGAAATATTGTGAAATTCCCCTAAGTAAAATAGGATTTTACTTAGGAAAAGTTTTTTTTTTTTTTTTGGAAGTGAATGGATGATTTATGAATGCTTTTAAGTACTTAGGCTTTTTCAATTATCGGGCCGAGGGTCCGGTCCTTCCAAAAGTCAAGGAAATGCCTTGAGCCCCTCTAATTTTCAAATGTCTTGGTACTTAGGGGAAATTAGTAAAATTTTTAGGGAAAAATGAGAAGGGAAGTTAATAATTTGACTTGGTTTTGCTTGAAATTCTTCCAGTGTAGTGTCTGCCTTTGCACTTGTGATGAAAGTAAAGATTTAACACATTTAGAGTCATTATCCATCACATGTAATTCTGCAACATCACCTACCTACCCTACCTACTTTAACCAAGCATTTTTTCTTCTTTATTAGGGTGCATTTAGACTGGAAAACCATTATCACACTTTCTTTTCTTTTACATGTAGAAATCTATCTAAGTCTAACTTATTACATCCAAGGGCTCAGATTAAGCTGTTGAGCTCCTTTTATTTACTCTACCTATCTACTTATCTGCCAAGATTAAACAGTTTGGTCAGATTTTATTCTCTATCTCTAAAACATCAAATTCAAATATGAACTAGCCAAGCTTAAGTTGTTTGACTGTTCACCAATTGTGGCATAAGTTACAAGTTGCACACAATTTGTTTATTACATAAGAGAAAAAAGTAGTGGCATTTAGACTTGCACACTTTCCTTGGCCTTTCTTTTGGTGGGGTTCATTTTCTTTTACTTTTTTGGCCATTTTTATTCTTTTCACCCTTTGATTTTTCTTTTAGGGTATACCCTCTTTACATTTTTTAAATTTTTTTATTTTTTTGACAATATGGAAAACCTTTGCAACAAGGAAAGGTATGAACATATTACATAGCCCATCAAGTCAATCATGATATATGACACCTATTGGTATAGGAGCATAACACTGGCTCCACTTGGGGATGGCTTTTCCTGGTGAAAAGTCAAGAACAACAGGTTAGTTGCCTTCATCTTTGACCTTTGATGATCTTAGTAAGTGTCTTATGTCTTCTACAAACTGAAATCTGATCTGAAACTAAAACAACACATAAAAAAATTTCAAACCAACTTAATGAAAAACTAGCTGAAAATTGAAAACTAAAAAAAATGCTCAAAATTATGAGCTTATTAGCACTCATCTACCTACTCAATCTACTGTTCAACTGCTAGTTAGGTAAAATGAAATAGCCAATGCAACCATTCAAGCATTATGTACTTTGATAGATTTTGTTGCATTTTCTTGTTGATTATCAAAATTGTACTTCTGCAACCTATTAGAAACTTGTCAACAAATGAGAGGATAAGGAAACACTTGATTTTCTTTGTTGACTCTAGAAATTGTACAAAAGGATCTTCCAAAATATATACACTGATGTTTAACTGATCTGAACAACTGTACATCTGTTCTGGATGGCCTCCATACCATGAATATGAAATGTTATTTTCATCTTTATCTCCCTGTAAACTTTCAGATAATATTTGTGATGATATTCCTACTGATTGTAATGTTTGAGTGTTGAATCCTTTATCATCTTGATTCTGAAAATCATAGTTAGTTAATAGAGGAATGCTTTGAATGCCTTCAATATTCAACATATCTGCTATTGGATCTTGAAAAACTTGGGAAAATGGCTGCAACCTATAGCATATAGGTTTCCATGAGACTTCATAAACTTCAACAAGTTTCTCATCCTTTTCATTAAATATGTTATACCACATTTCCTTTAAAAGCTGAAATGGTTCAAAACATAGTGGTATGGAACTTTCTTGTGTCATTTGATCATTTATTTCAATGGGAACTGATAACTGCAATTGTGAAACTAAAAAATCTTGATCAATAGTTTCATTATCTTCTTTGTTGTCAATCACAATTCCTAAAGATTGCTGATTATTGATGGCATGATAGTTGTCTCTAATGAACTGAAATGAAGCAAAACAAAGAGGTAAATAATCTTCACTTATTTCCACATTTTCTGCTCTTTCTTCCTCACTCTCATGGCTGATCTGTACTGGCTGATCACTGTCTTCAATCTGCTGAAACTGAGTTTCTTCATCCCACAAACTAGCTTTTGATTGCTCTGTAAAGTTAGCTTGAGTTTGGAGAACATAACTATCATCATAATGATCATACTTAGGCAAATCATCAAAAGAAGGAATGTCATCAAACATACACATTAGATCAGCAGATTCCTCTTCCTCATATTGATCTGTAAATTCATTTTCTGATCTATGATAATTTAAATTAAGAGGAATTTTCTCATGGCTATCATCTTTCATAGTGATCTCTTCTGTTCTTTCATCTAGTTTTCTTACCAAAAGATTAAGTTTTACCTCTGCAATGTTTTTCTTTTCCTCTTCTTCTGCTTTCAACTTTTCCTATCTGATTTGCATATTAACTTCTACATCAACTGCAATGTTCTGCATTTGTACAAGTGTTTTTGGATCTCTTTCTCTTAACCGAAATTCTATTACTGGATCAAAGGCACTTGGATAATGCAAGAGAGCTGAATCATGAGGAGCTCTAATATTTTTTGGCATTGAATAATAAACTTGATTAAATTTGTCAAAAAATTGTTGTATTGTTTCATTTGGATGTCTTTTTAACTGATTATATTCTTTCATGATCACAAAAGGATTAATTTTGATTATCCATCTATCAAGGAAAATTTTGATAAACTGCTGGAAATTTGAGATGCTAGCATTAGGCAGATTTTTGAACCAATTCTTTATTATATTTTGCAAAGAAAGAGCAAAAAGTCTGATTTTAACATCATCTTCATCAATCTCAAATAAATCCAAATAATTCTCAAAACCTTTAATATGTTTTTAAGCAGTGATACCATTCTCTCCATCAAATCTAGAAAGATACTTGTAGTATTTTTTACGAAAATCATGGAGTATAGGAGGTAAAATAAGGGGCTTATATCTATCTGGAACTTTATATGGCACAGGGATATATATAGGGATTGTAAGATCAGTCTTGATTATTTGAGGCTTCTTAATTGGAAAATGATCATCATTAGATTCATAAGAAAGCTGCTCAAAGAGATTAGGAGAATTATTACTTACAATCTTCAAAGGAAAATAATTAAAAACTAATCTAAGATCTTCTATAAAATACAATATACATTGAAAAACTTTCTTAATGAGAAAGAACATAATGTCTTGGATTAAGATCCAAGTTGAAAGCCTGATCTTTCCATATTTTTCTTTGAGGTTCATTCCTCCAGTGGAGTCTTGATTGTGAAATTGATTTGGAGTCGCCAGGTGGATGATTTTAACCTTTGTGTGTCTGATCACTGTCCATCATCATAGATCAGATCTGAACCTGTAAAATATTTCTAAAGAAAAAGGTTAGTCTTCCCCAGCGAAGTCGCCACTATGTTATCACTCAGTAATTTCTCTAGGTTTAAGAGAATTAGTCTGAGGTAACCACAAATCAACTTTTAGGTACAGAATCTAGCCAATTTGTACCTAGAGAGGGCTCTCTCTTTAAGTTTTAGCTTTGTTTTTGAAAGATATTAGGCTAGTTATGAATGTTTAGGGATTTTAATTGTGTTTGGGTGATAGAATTCAATAACAGAGGGGTAGGACTGAGTATTTTAGGCCATTGGGCTAATGGAGTCAAAGAAGATGGCTTAACTGGATTTAGTTTCTTAACAAGGGATGGTTTCACAGGGCAAGGTAATCAAATAAGGAACAATTAAAGATCTAAAATGAATGGAATGGACTCAAAATGGATGAAGGGAAATTAAGAATCCTTCAACATATTCGAAAGAGGGAACTTGAATGATTACTAATAAAGAGCAATTAAGAATTCTTTACCAAATAATCAAAATGAATAAACTAGGAAACAGGAGCAATTAAAATTGTACTGTCCATGCTAGTTCAGAAGAAAACATTAAGAATAATAACGATTGAAAACAGATTGCACTAAAGCACTTTCTGAATTAATCCTTCTCATTTATCATTCAGATATGAAACACAGATGGTATAATAAGCAAGTATAAAACTTTAAAACATAAGAGATAGATGACTTATTGATCCGTTGTTTGATTCAAGAATCCTGTGAAAAGTCTTTTGCATCAATTCCTTATCTAGCTAGCCATATGAAATTTATCCAACATCACTTTATTCCAAAATAAACAATGTTACAACAATGTCTAAGAATCCACCCCACAAAATAATTCCAAGAGTGAAGTATTTATACAAGTTCTAAACTAAAATATCTTGAAAAAATATCAAGATTAGTTCTCAAATCTCTCCAACTATTTTACATAAATAGAACTTAAGTAAAGGACACTCAAACTAATGCATCTATTTGGAACTATTTTTTATGGATAGATGATGACAAAGAGGATAATTTGAATTTGATCCAACTCTTAGTTGATGATGAGGCATCCAAGTCACTAACTGCTTCCTTTCTTTGTGTATTCTGCTCCAACAATTCTGCAAACTTGGGGTCCAATGATATCTTTGTATTTCTCAATTCGTAATCGATATGTAAAAAGTGAAAGAGGTTATTTTTTATTAATATGTTGGTGAGATAAACCTCTTTCCGTTTCTTAAAATTCCTCTCCAGCTGTGCACAATAGGCTCTGCAAAAATATGTGTAAAACAGAGTTTTACAGGGTCTGAAAAATAGCCTGTAAAGATGTGCATGTATCTCTGATTATGAAATCACGGTGAAAAAATTGAGATAGGTTTTTGTAGATGGGTCTCTTAGGAAAAAAAATCCTTCATTTTTGTATGATGTATTTCGGATTGGCCACAATCTTCTCTGCAAAATGATGACTTGACTGTAATTTTCTGCAAAAAGTGCTTTCCAACATTGTTTAATATTTCCAAAACCATAATATCTGTTAAAAAAGTGAGAGAGGTTTTTGTAGATGGTCATCTTAAGAACATAAACCTCCTTCAGTTTTGCAAAATTCATCTTGGATTGATCACAATAGTTTCTGCAAAACAATGACTAAAACATGAAATTTCTGCAAAAATGTTCTTTCTTGTTGTGTTTTTCATCTTTTCACTTTTTTGTTCTTTTGACTGTTTTACTTTCACTTTAGACAAAATTCAATGTTGGTGAAAGTATTTTCATTTATTTTTACCATTTCTTTACTCTGTATTTAGCACTACTGGTACCTTTGGTAATTCCCAGCAACTTCATTTAACTTTCACTGCGACTTTTACGATACACTTTAACACATTTTGATCCTTGTTTATCCTTTTTTTGCATTACTTCTTTCATGTTAAATAACCCAAAATTCATCCAAGGATATTTTTACAAAATGTCCAACATGTCTTCCCACCATTGTGCTTCTGGTATTCTGGTTCTTTGAAGCTTTCTCAAGGTCTCATCAGTTTCTGTGTACCTGAAAAAGGTAGGCTGAATTGGAAACAAGTTATTTACCTCATGTTCGAGATAAAACAAATTTTCCAGACTGTCATAAAGAATTTTTCCTGTAGGTAATGCTTTTGATGTGGATGAACTTGTCGATGGACTTGCCTGGTTGTCTGCATAAAATGATGAAAATAACGTGCACTTATTTGTTTTATTCACAAAGTCAAGGTTGGCGGGGGTTTTATTATTTCGGACGGATGACGTAAGCAGAAAAGGTTGTTTTGTCATAGGCGGAAGGGTGGTAAGCGGTATACATCGCACCGCTTTTGGGGATGGGCGGTTTTCCGTGGAGGGCCAACGATTCCATAAAACTCACAACACGTGGCGAGGCACTGTTTGGAAAACCACACGGCCATCGCGCGTTATCATTCGGACGTGGGGGCGCAGCGATATGGATGACAACCGTAGATCGTGGATTGGTTGATCGGACGGTCGTCGGGGAGGTGAGATGACGGAAAGATAAAGAGCGGGCCCAATGCAATCAAACATAATTTAATTACGTCGGGGGCGATTTAATTGGTGGAATAGGTTGTTAATTAACCATGAGGGTTAATTAATCCCTTTTTATACGGCAGGGTGTCGGGCTCTTAATCAGTTGGCAATTCAACTAATTAATCAAAATTAATCAGATTTATATGGTTATTTTTCAACCAAAAGGGCGGGATACATAATAATTTGGGTTTTTATTAAAATAATACGGGAATGGGTGGATCGTAATAGGGATTTAAATAATAAATTAAAAGTTAATATGAAAATATGGAAGCGTTAAGTATAAAAACATTAGGTTAAAGCATTTAACTTATGCTTTTTAAAAAAGGATTTTTATGAAATATTGTGAAAATCCCCTAAGTAAAATAGGATTTTACTTAGGAAAAGATTTTTTTTTTTTTTGGAAGTGAATGGATGATTTATGAATGCTTTTAAGTACTTAGGCTTTTTCAATTATCGGGCCAAGGGTCCGGTCCCTCCAAAAGTCAAGGAAATGCCTTGAGCCCCTCTAATTTTCAAATGCCTTGGTACTTAGGGGAAATTAGTAAAATTTTTAGGGAAAAATGAGAAGGGAAGTTAATAATTTGACTTGGTTTTGTCTGCCTTTGCACTTGTGATGAAAGTAAAGATTTAACACATTTAGAGTCATTATCCATCACATGTAATTCTGCAACATCATCTACCTACCCTACCTACTTTAACCTAGCATTTTTTCTTCTTTATTAGGGTGCATTTAGACTGGCAAACCCTTATCACACTTTATTTTCTTTTACATGTAGAAATCTATCTAAGTCTAACTTATTACATCCAAGGGCTCAGATTAAGCTGTTGAGCTCCTTTTATTTACTCTACCTATCTACTTATCTGCCAAGATTAAACAATTTGGTCAGATTTTATTCTCTATCTCTAAAACATCAAATTCAAATATGAACAAGCCAAGTTTAAGCTGTTTGACTGTTCACTAATTGTGGCATAAGATACAAGTTGCACACAATTTTTTTATTACATAAGAGCAAAAAGTAGTGGCATTTAGACTTGCACACTTTTCTTGGCCTTTCTTTTGGTGGGGTTCATTTTGTTTTACTTTTTTGGCCATTTTTTATTCTTTTCACCCTTTGATTTTTCTTTTAGGGTATACCCTCTTTACATTTTTTTAAATTTTTTTATTTTTTTGACAATATGGAAAACCTTTGCAACAAGGAAAGGTATGAACATATTACATAGCTCATAAAGTCAATCATGATAAATTACACCTATTGGTATAGGAGCATAACACTAGCTCCACTTTGGGACTTACTGGATACTACAGAAAATTGATTAAGGGGTATGCGCAGATTACTGCACCAATGGAGAAGTTGTTGAAGAAAGATGTGATTTTTCAATGGGATGAAGAATGCCAGAAGATCCTCGAAATACTAAAAGAGAAGATGGTAATTGTTCTTATTCTAGTATTCCCTTACTGGAATAAGGAATTCCTTGTACATTCTTATTCCATAGCTTTAGGAGTGGTATTAGCATAGCCTAGTGAAGGATAAATTGACCATCCTATAGCTTTTTCAAGTAGGAAGTTGTCTACAGCTGAGAACGATTTCACTACCACGGAAAGAGAAGATCTAGTTATGGTGTATGCCCTACAGAAATTCAGAAATTATTTGCTAGGATCATATTTTTAAATGTTTACAAATCACTCTGCATTGAATTACTTGGTCAATAAGCCTATCCTAAGAGGGAATATTTGGATATGGTTATTATTATTTTAGGTCTATGACTTTGAAGTTTTTAAACCAGGAAGGTTGAAGACAGGACCTGACCATCTGTCAAGATTGGAAACAGGAGAAGAACCAACTAGCATAGAAGATAATCTCCATGATGTGCCATTGTTTGCAATCAGAATAGCAGATGACCACTTTGTAGACATTATTCACTTTTTTACCACATGGATGGCTCCTTCGGAATATACTATGCAACAAACGAAAGGATTTTTCATTAAGGAAGATAATTTTTCATTGATATTAGGACAATTATATAATATGGGACGAGATGAGATACTGCACAGATATGCCCCTGAACATGAAAGGTCAATGATTCTAGTATAATCTCATGGAGGTGCAGTTGTTCGACATTATGCAAGAAACGATGCTTCGCACTGAGATCTTGAGAGCAGGATTGTTGTGGCCCTCACTGCATAAGGATGCAAAGGAGTATTGTAGAGCATGTGATATATGTCAAAGAACAGGGAATCCCTATAAAAGAGATGAGATGCCATTAGTTATCTAAGTGACATTGCAAGATTTTGAAAAATGGGCTCTTGATTTTGTGGGACCTATCAACCCACCTAGAAAGAATAGTAGCGCAAGGTATATTATAACTGCGGCTGATTATCTAACAAGATGGGTTGAAGAAAAACCAGTAAGGAATTGTAGCGAAGTTTATTTTTGAATATATCTTGTCTAAATTTGGGTGTCCGAATATATTTATGAGTGACCAAGGCTCAATTTTTTTGAATAATACTATTGAAGCATTGACTGAGAAATTTCAAGTCTATCACCAAAAGAGTACCCCTTATCACCCTCGGGCAATGGGACAGTGAAGGCATTTAATAATATTTTGGAGACTGCACTCACCAAAGTATGCAATGTTAACTGAGATGACTGGGATCTCAGAATTCTAGTTGTGTTATGGGATTACAGGACCACATGTAAGAACCTAACAAGACAGACGCCCTTCAGGATGTTATATGTACAATAAGTTGTGATGCCAATGGAGTATATTGTGCCTAGCTTGAGAATTGCAGCCTTGACAGATATGGCAGACCGTGAAACAATGGAGGAAAGGATATCATATTTGGTTGTTTTGGAATAAAACAGATTAGTAGTGGGATTCCATCAGTAGGTGAAGAAAACAAGAGAGAAGGCTTGGCATGACAGACATATCAAGCAGAAGAAGTTCAAGGTAGGAGACCTTGTTCTCCTCTATGATAGTAAGTTTGTAAAAGTTCCAGGAAAATTCAAAATGCATTGGTTGGGCCCATATATTATAAAGCTTATTATTGAAGGCGGCATAGTTCAAATGGCGAATTTGAATGGAGAATTGATCAGGGAAGGGTAAATGGTAGTAGGTTGAAGTTGTATAGGGACGACCCTGCCCCTAAAAATTTCCACTGACAAAGAAGGAAAGTCTTAGTGCCACCTGCAGTTGAAAGTAGGCATTGGATTATAAACTACCATGTAGAAAGAGGGCTTCAACAATGAGAGTTGCTTCACTACAATCAGGATGATGTCGTAGTTCGTAGGAGCCGCGACATAAGAAGGGTTGTTCACTATAATATAGGGTGCGTCGAAGTGCACCAAAAAAATATGACCGTTGAAAGGGAAACTTGTCGTTGGAGGAGCGGAAAATTGCATTTATGGAGACAAGATGGCAAGAATCTAGGAAGAGATATGCAGTTAATGAACCATATCCGAGCAAGATCTGATCTAATGATGGGGTTAGCAGATCATGAGTATTATAAAAAGCCGCGTCCCGCTAATATTTTGGCACTTTACTGTCTGAGAGCTCAGAAACCGCTGAGTATTGAGAAGTTGCAAAATTTTTGCATGAACACCAACGAACTGTTCCGTATTTTCAAAAATAAAGGTCTAGCAGGACTCATGGACGCTACAACACCATCTACTACACTCACAACATCACCATCAATCGCAGTGTCACCTTTCTCACACTTAACATCATCAAGAAAGAAACAAATGAAGGAAGCAAGAAAAAAAGAAGCAAGATAAGAAGCCTGTCAAACCACAACCACAACCCCAACCTGTCACAAATAGCGAAGAGGAAGAACATTAGATGGATACAGAGGGAAGAGAAATTATGTCACCACTACCAGCATAATTTCCACCTAGGATACCATATTCTAAACCCATGAAATACTCCAAAGATGCGAAGTATGGAATATTCACACCATTTGTCGGAGAAAGTACCATTTAAGGGAGCGTTGCTAGGAAGAATCCCACAGCTGAAGTTTTCATATTATGACTTCAATGACCAGACCAAGTATCCTCAGTTCACACCAAGTAAATACTTAAAGTGGGTCCACTATGAAGAGAAAAGAGTGACGAAAGTGGAGCCACTAGAGTCAGAAAGAGGGTTGGAATGGTCTGGACTGTTGAACATGTTGTATGTGCCGCACTTTAGTAGGAGTTCCATCAACACAATATGTCTGAGACAATTGCTCATGTTGTTGCACTATGGGTACCTTGGCTAGGGCAAAGGATCCCCATTAATGACATGCTGATAGCGAGAATTACCAAATTACCATACCAAGGAAGGGACCCCGCCAAAGAGTTTGTGGGTAAGGACTAGGACCAAGCAATAGTGCAAACCATGAAGGAGAAGTTTGAACTAGTCAAGGGAAAGTGAGGCTACGACATAAATTCAATCAAGGACCATGGAGTACACTCGTCGCACCTATCTTGGCTAGAAATATTATGCGGAAAATTCAAGCTAATGAATTCCCTGCAGCGGTGGTTTCACCAGTTGTGCAGTGCAACAAAGGGGTCCAGTACAAATGGTTTGGACATTTGTGCAGGGAATTTCTGGAGGATTGTCGTGAAGCACAGGCTAAAGGTTCATTCTTTCACTACGCATGGTTGATTTTGATCATCGAACTAATGGTATGGAAAGAACCAGCAGAATCACGGTTTCCTATAGTAGAATATGATGTGTGTGAAGCAGCACAGTATACCTCATTGTGGCATTCTACTTACCCAACGAGAGTACAGGAGAATTGATTTTTCTTCATATTTTACCACATGGACCTACATATGGTGGTGAACCAGCATCATCGGCTCTCACCAAGCCTGTACCAGAAGTATAACGAAGTTGCAAAGTTCAAAGCAGACTTCCATAGAATATGTGTAGGCTAGGAAGGATACAAGGACAAAGAATAGATGGTTGTCGCGGAGGAAGGAGTAGAGGATAGTCAAAGTTATGAAGAAACATTAGAGAATGGAGCCCGAGCAGAAAAGACAAGGAAAAAGAGGAGGATGTGAAAGATAAGGAGCCGAAGCACGATGAGGGTCATCCAGATCCTCTTTGAGGTGCGAATCCACTTGGAGGCGATGCACAAGATAAGGAAAAGACAATGAAAGATAAAGGAAAAAGGAAGATGCGCAGTGAAGTCTCCCCAGGGATTAAGAATAAGTAGAAGGCTAATATTTCGAAGGGTTTAATGCCTCTGGTCCATAATGAAGGGGACATCGATGATATCGGGGACAAATTCTATGAAGTGATAGAGGAATCATCGGGAAGAATCAAGGATAATTGTGGTGCACTCCTGATAGAAGTTGAGCAGAATGTTAAATACCTAAAGTTGTTAGCACATACAACTAGATAGCCAGTGCCGATAAGCCAACCCCTCCAGCCAGAAAGACTAATAGAAATAACACATGGGATTAGACTCACACAGATACCTGCCGAAGCCCTACAGTTTGACACAGTTAAAGCAAAGTAGCAAGTGAAAATTTGGGACAAGGTCGATATGAACCTTGCAGCGCTGCCCATTCTGATATTGCATGAATTTCTTCAAGGTATTGTAAATGAGTTAAAGGAGCGGGAGAAGTGCACAAAAAAATTAAGCGTTCACATAGAAAAAGTGTGAGTTGCGCTAAAAAAAAACTCGACCAAGCAATAAAGGAGAAGGATCAAGAATAATAGCAACAAAAGAGATTGAAATAAGTGGTCAAAGCCACTTGAAGAGAAGTTTCAGACATAGATTTCCATGAGGAGGAGCCAATCGAATACAAGGTCGCAAAGCTCAGCCTTGTTGTCAAAGAATCCCAGAATAAGGCTGCAGAAGTCCAATTTTAGTATGAGCTCAAGATCAGTAAGATGAAAATGAAGTTGCAGCCAACCATGCCACCAGAAGTATGAGAACAGAGGGATGTTGACTTGAAAATTGTAGTGGCATGCATCTCCAGCACATTAGCATATTGTGGAAAACTACTAGAAGAAACCTTGTTGATTTGGACTTCACTGCAGGAATATCCAACTGTACAAAAGATAGAGGGGTATATCCAATAGAAGTAGAAGTAGTTAGAGGAAATCAAGACAACAGGGAAGAACTTGCCAGTTTCGCTGAAGCTTGCAAGGATCAGTGAAGGCAAGGCTCTTAAGAAGTAGATTGAAGACCTCAAGAAGGAAGAGAAAGTTTTGACGGAGATAACTCAACCATGAGGCTCTCTAGCTTCCACAGAAGGTGGATGGGAAGCTCCCAAAGCTTCGCCAAGAGGAAGAATCAGCACTGAAGAATACTACAGGACCAATCACAGAGGTAGTTTGAATAAGTCCACAGTCAGGAGAAGCAAGTCGCAGAGGTTTTGTAGAAGTTCAACACTGCCTACAATAGCATAGGAGCAAAGATCAAGGGCAAAGCAGCTGAGTGATTTGATACAAGTCACATGTGAGTGTTGGGGGCCTGTTGGGAATAGCCCAACTTGGTCTCGATATTTTCTAATTCTCTGCACTATCAGGAGTGGAGCGCAAAGTATATCATGCAATAAAGAATTTTGGAGATACCGTGCGGTATCCTAGGGGCTTCGCGGTGGGTCAAAACCCCTCCTTTTGTAATGGGCTTGGGTTAGATTTGCTTTTATTTTTCCTAGGCCATGGTATTTGTACCATGGTTTTGTAACAATGTAATACTATATAAAGTGATGCAATGCTAAGTCATAATTCATTGGTGGATAATCATTGTAAGTTTTATGGTCACAGGCTAGTTTGTATCTATATTTTGTAGCAAAGGAAAGGCTCTGCAGCTGAGTGCGTAGAGACCTTGGAAGAGTCTGCAACTTAGTGTGCAAACCACTCGTAGTTGTATGTGCAAGTCGGAGAACTGATTGTAGTAAAAAGATCCATCGTAATATAAAAGAAAAAAATTTGCGAAGATATTCTGTGTTCTTTTTTGTTCTTTTCTATTTGCTTAATATAAGTTGTTGTGAAGTAACTATTCCAGTTGTGTGTTATAATACTGCAGTTTATGATACTTTTTATATGTTCTATTGAATGTGGCAAAATAAGTGAAGGTTTTAATATGCATGTTAATGGATAATAGTAGCATTGTAGATTAGCCACATCATTTAGTCCCTCAAGGTTGTAGAAACCTGGTTTTGCAACCACCCATAGTCACCTCGGGTGAGACTACGGTCTGCTTGCAAGTTGTTTTCGAAAGGGTCGGTGATCAATGGTTTTGTTGGTGTGAATCATAGATCGAACCTGGGTCAAGCCCAAACAAGCCAACACTAGGTGAAAGAAAAAGAGAAAATCGAAATTTTGGTTTAGGAATCCCTTTGTTTCGTGGTCTCTCTTCGGATATTGAAGTATTTGAATTTTGGAAGCTGATGATGTTGCAAATCTGCAAAGCTGCTAAAAGATTGGTTTTTGTTGCTGCTAGGTCAAAGGTCTGGAAGGATAACATGGTGTGGAGGGAAATTTTGGCTCATGTCTAGGGTGAAGAGTCTCAAATAATACCATTGAAAGGAAGAATTATCTTGATTGAGTTTTCCCCTCGAGGAGGTTTTTCCCTGGCATAGTGCCTATATCTTGTGTCTCTTGTTTTGATCTTCATACACACATAATATGGTAATTTCTTTATAAAAATAAAGGTAATAAAGAATTGAAGAAGCCAACATAATCACAAGTAATTATCAAGATCGAAGAATCAAACCCTAAGGTCAGGAACGATTAAAGATCACATCATTGGCATGGAATTTGCCTCATTTATGGACTACATGAGGATGGGTATCAACTCTACTAGGAGATGGATCAAGAAGCTCTTTCATTATCTATTCATTAAAGTCAAAGATAAATTACTTTTGGTTGCCCTTATAGGATCTCTCCATGATGAAAATGCATGGATCATTGATAGTGGAGCATCAAGGCACATGACTTGAGAAAGAAAGCAACTACATACACTATCAAGAGAGCCTTCCTCACATATGCATTGATTATTCAACATGGTTTTAGAACTAAGGTTAGGAACGATTAAATATCACATTATTGGCATGGAATCTCCCTCATTGATGGACTACATGAGGATGGGTATCAACTCTACTAGGAGATGGATCAAGAAGCTCTTTCATTATCTATTCATTAAAGTCAAAGATCGAGTACTTTTGGCTACCCTTATAGGATCTCTCCATGATGAAAATGCATGGATCATTCATAGTGAAGCATCAAGGTGCATGACCTGAGAAAGAAAACAACTACATACACAATCAAGAGATCCATCTTCACATGCAGTGGAATTTGGTGACAACAAAAGCTATGTTGTCAAAGGACTAAGATCAACTTCGTTGGAATTGGAAATTGGATCGAAGTTGCACCTCAAAAACATATTATATGTCCCGGGTTTGAAAAGGAATCTACTTTCCATTTCTTGTTTAGAATATAAAGGTGAAATAATTGATTTTGTTTATGGAAAATTATTGGTCTGGGCAAAACACTCTAACATTAACAAAGCTAGAGTCATTGGATTTCATGAAGGGAGTTTGTATAGGGTTACTACACCATCTCCTCAAGCCTTGATCCATATGGAAATTTGTCCTATCGAACTATGGCATAGAATATATGGACATATACACTAAAATATCGTTCCCTCTCTTAGCCAAGTGGTCAATGGCATCCCCAATATAAAGTAAGATCATGAAGGTGTGTGCAATGGATTCTCTTTGGGAAAACATACAAGAAAACCATTTCTGAATAGTGAATCTAGGGCCAAGGAAATATTGGACCTCATTCACTCTGATGTGTGTGGGTCCATGTTTGAAAAATATCTTGGAGGTAATCTCTACTATGTGACTTGCATAGATGATAATT
The DNA here is from genome assembly GCA_034641835.2 of Pinus albicaulis. Lineage (NCBI taxonomy): Eukaryota > Viridiplantae > Streptophyta > Pinopsida > Pinales > Pinaceae > Pinus > Pinus albicaulis. The sequence continues at coordinate 1,476,557,325 of CM076581.1, forward strand.
CTATAAATACATGGATCTATCTTCCTGAAAAGAAATATGAAGTATTTGATAAATTCAAAGGAAATTTGAGTTGAAGTGGAAAACCTCACCGAAATAAAGATAAAGACTCTAAGATCTGATAATGGTGGGGAATACACTTCCAAGGAGTTTATTGAATATTGCAAGGAAACGGAAATTAAGAGGAAGTTGATTGTTCCCTACTATCCCAAACATAATGGAGTTGTTGAAAGAAAGAATAGGTCTATTGAGGAAGGCATTAAGACCATTCTCCTTGATCAAGACCTACCAAAATTCTTATGGGGAGAAGCAGCCATGACAGTTGTATACATACAAAATATAAGTCCTCATAAAATTCTCAAGAACATAACTCCTGAAGAAGTATTTACAGGAAATAAGTTGAGTGTGGGTCACCTCTAAATATTTGGAAGCCCTACATGCATCCATGTTCCAAAGGATAAGCGAAAGAAGTTGGATTATATTAGTATCAAAGGAATATTCGTTGGATATAGTCTCTCCTCAAAGGCATACATAATTTACATCAAAGAAAGAAGTAAAATCGAAGTAATCAGAGATGTTATATTTGATGAGATCCAAGCCTACAAGAATTCCAAGGATATTCCCATAGACTCTGATGATGAATAATCTCCCATATTCAAATAATAAGAGGATCTACATCATGAAGATCCTACTACAAATCAATAAGAAGAAGGACCAACTGATCCTATTCAACCTGTGGTCATCCTGACTACAAGGAAGAGGCAAATTTGGTTAAAATATACTCTACAAGATGTTGAAGGAAATGAAGCTCTCGTAGGAACCTTTAGGAAAAATAAAAGAACGAAAAATATTCTCTGCCTATGTTGCATACATGACAAAGCTTATTCAAGTTGAACCAAATATATTTAAAGAGGTTTCTCAACAGGATGTCTGGAAGAAGGCGATGCAAGATTAATACCAATCCATTATGAAGAATGGTGTTTGGGAGAGCATTCTTAGACCTAGTGACAAATCAGTTGGCACTTCTAAAGGAATCTACAAAATTAAGCATGTTGTTTATGGAAGCATATACAAGTACAAAGAAATTTTTATTGCAAGGGACTTCTCTCAAAAGGAAGGAACAGACTATGAAGAAACATTTGCACCTACAGCAAGGTATACTGCCATTAGATATTTGGTTTCAATAGTTGCTACAATGGGTTTTAATATCCATCAAATGGATGTGAAGACTACATTTCTAAATGAGACCATTGATGAGGAAGTATACATCAAACAACCCAAAGGTTTTGAAGTAAATAGCAGGGACTCTCGCGTCTACAAACTTAACAAAGAACTATATGGCTTGAAGCAAGCTCCTAGAGGATGGCATGTAAGGATGGATGCATATCTCTTAAGAAATGGGTTCATGAAGGGTATTGTTGATCCAAATCTCTACATCAAGGTCATGAATAATAAACCCATCATTATTCTACTTTATGTGGATGATCTATTCATCACAGGTGTGGAGCACAAAATTGAAGAATGTAAGAAGATGCTAGCAGCTGAATTTGAAATGAAGGATCTAGGAATTATGCATTACTACCTGGGTCTTGAAGTATGGAATAAACATGGGGAGATATACTTGGGGCTAGGAAAATACATTATCAAAATATTGCAGAAATTTGAGATGATGAAATCCAAGCCTATGACTACTCCTGTGATCACAAACTCCAAGAAGTTTCAAGGTTCTGACTCAAGTCTCGTGGATCAACCTCCTATCGGTAGTTGGTAGGCTCCCTAATCTATTTGGTAAACACTAGACCAGATATATGCTTTGTTGTGAACATCCTTAGTCAATTTCAGTTGGAACCTTGTCATGAACATTGGATAGCTGCCAAACACATATTGAGATATCTCTATGGTATTATACATCATTTCCTGAAATATAAAAGTGAGGAATTTAATCGAATTGGCTTCTCTGATTCCGATTGGAGTGGCAGTGAGTCTGATGGAAGAAGTACTACTGGTGTATGCTTTATCATGGGGTCTGTTCTGGTATCATGGATGAGTAGAAAGCAAGGAACCATTGTTGTAAGTAGTGTTGAATCTGAATATGGAGCTGCATGTGAAGTAGGAAAGGAGGGAGTATGGCTAAGGAATCTTCTAACAGACTTGTTTTAAATTCTTCTAAGTCATACTATAATCAACTATGATAATCAAAGCTGCATTAATATGTCTGGAGATCCCGTGTTTAATTCTAGGACGAAGCACATCAACAATAAATACCATTTTATCAAGAATTTGGTACAAGATGGGATCGTGAAGCTGGAGTATGTCCCGACAGATGAACAGGTGGTTGACATACTGACAAAGGCTCTTACTAACAATAAGTTTGAATATTTAAGGACAATCTTGGTCTAGTAAATATTGCTACTAGTATTAATATTAATGATTTGGAAGAGATATGTTGAGGCTTTGGAAAGACATTAGGGTCGACATCTTATCTTGATATATGGAAGGGAGGGTGGCATCAGGTGGATGTGCACCTAGTTCCCTGGGGTGATGTAAGTAAGCTTGATGGTACCTATAGAGGTTGAAATATTTATTCCACCTTAGTCCCAAAATGATAGATTGGCTTGGTCAGGAATCTAGTCCATGGCATTGCGGTGCCTAAAGAGATGAGTGGCCAAATGGATAGATTTCCCTGGTCAGGAATCTAGTCCATGGCATTGCGGTGCCTAATTTTCTTCATAGCTTCATATAGTTTGAGATATTCCTGTTGTATGCTATGAATACATCCCTAGTTAAGAGGGAGTGTTGAAGATTATAACTAGGTTCGGTCTTAATAATGTACATTTATTGTACTCATCAAAAGAATTGAAGAAAAAGAATTTATATTATTATTTTGATATTTATTTTATTATTAAATAACTTATTAAAGAATGGGTTTAATTCTTGGGTCATATTTAGTATAAGGTCCCAATTGTGGACTTCTAGGTTAGTCATTACAAATTTATATTGACCCTCCTTGGGCTTTTGAATCATGTAATTAGGTTTATTTTTTAGTCAAAAGTGGTCTAGTAACCCTCCACATCTAGTCGACCTTCAGGAGATCAAGTCGGCCTCAAAGGGAGGAATTCAAACCCATGAGAAGGCTATATATGCAAGGAGGTCGAATTCATTTTCTCACCAATTCACTGTAATTCACTGCATTAAGCGAAAAAAGCGTGAAATTGAATAAGAAGGGAAATGAAGTGTGAGTTGGGTCTATGTGGAAGAAAAAGAGAAAATCAAAATTTTGGTGAAGGAATCTCTCTGTTTCGTGGTCTCTCTTGGGAGATCGAAATCTTTGAAGTCTGGAAGTTGTTGTTGGTGCAAATCTACGAAGTTGTCAGAATACTAGTTGTTGTTTCTACAAGGTCGAAGGTCTGGAAGGCTGACTTGGTGTGAAGGGAAAGTTTTTCTTATGTCTAGGGTGAAGAGTCTCAAAGAATACTATTGAAAGGAAGAATTATCCTTACTAGGTTTTCACCTGGAGGGGGGTTTTTCCCTGGCATAGTGCCTATATCTTGTGTCTCTTGTTTTGATCTTCATACACACATAATATGGTAATTTCTTGATGAAAAATAATGATAATAAAGAATCAAATAAGCCAACATAATCACAAGTAATTATCAAGATTTAAGAATCAAACCCTAATATATATCTGCATTGATTATTCAACAAAGGGTAATTGGGATTTAACTAATATCCAAGACAAAACTTGACTTTCCCTTGGAGGGAAACCATATCCATAGTATTGTTGACACATACAACCATAAAAACTAAATATATTGAAGTATAAAAATGGAAACGAGACCAAGAGTTTAGAGAATTTCAGGATGCTCTTCCTTATTAGAGAGGTTTATGGGAGATTCTTTGGAGGTTCTTAGTGCTTGCACCATTACCCTCCCTCCTTGTTTTTTTACCAACCATGAAATAAGGGTGATTAGGAACTTGTTTTTCCTCTCGACTTCTCTAGGCTTGTAGATATGTAATTTCACTCCTCCTCCTAAAATGACAACATTTGGGAAAAAAATACCTTTGTATGCCAATATAATTCCCTAGTTCATTAAAATTTAATGTCTTGCATGCATGAGGTGTTGGGTTCTTGAAAAAATCTACAATAGAAACCTCCATATGGCCTTTTTCAATCATTTTTCTGACATCCCTCGTCCTCCATTCAACCTCCTAGATGGAGTAGCATTATTTTGAGGAGGTGGATATGTGGAATGAAATGGTCACAGCCTTTGAAACCCTCTCCATGTCGGTATTGTGAAGTAGCTCAGCCATGGACTTTTTCCCCTTTTTCATATGGTGCCCCATGCCTGCAATAAGAGTAACCCACTGCAACCACCAGTTTGATAACAATTTTACTAAATGAAAATCCACAAAGCCAAAGAGTAGACAAACAAACCAAATTACAGAGTAGTATTAGCTCAAAGGTAAGTTACCATATATGGTTCCTTCCTTTACAATAGGATTTGAAAGAATCCAAGGCATCATTTCCAGCATGGGCCTGACCCTTTTCACATTGGGTTTTACCTAACCATATTTACTCATTATTTCTCTTAGTAATTGTGCAAGCCTAATCCTACAAACTCCCTTAGGTTGGTTGATTTAACACTACCCCATATGTGATGGATTGAGTGCCAAGGACTAATTCAAGGGGCTAGCTCATTCCAACAACCACATGCTTCCATTATTGTCTTTGATGTGTTTGGGAGGGGTTGTGTGTGGCTTCACATTGGCTCCTTCCCCCCATCCCACTCCTCATGTCCATGCCACACCCCACATGGGGTCATAAACTTTCATTATAAGTGGGCCCATAGGTAGTTAATTATAATTAGCGCGTGGCTTCACACCAGCTCCTTCCTTCTTAGAGGTTGTCCCCTTCAAGAGACAAGTGAACATAGCTCTCTATTTTTTGTTATCAAAGAGATTTTTCTTAGGATTTATCCCTTTTTTCTTATGCTCTGAGGTTTTTCACTATATTTCATGTGACTTGCACTACAACTGGTATCAAAGCTCTTTCTTGGGCATGAAGTGGGTGAATTTTGGGGCACAATGTGGAATAATGTTTTTTTCATGTTGTTGGTTTTTTATGGAAAAAAGGAGGGTGGTAACATTTTAGCTCAATTTTGAAACTCTTATGCAGAATTTGAAGTATCTAATTTGAGAATTGAATTCCTATATAAAAAATACCCAATTAAAAATAAAATGTCATTCAAAAGGGAGTCCAAGAAGTGAACTTATATGCAATTTAAAATTGACAATTTATTAAGGCTTTTTTCCTTAGGTCATGAATTTTATAGATCGAATATATTTTGTTAGGGAGCACAAATTTCAGTTAAACTAGTGCCATTTAACAAGAAAAGTTCTAGAAATTCATAATTTGGGTCATGATATCCAATCCAAGAAGTATAGGAGTTATGATTATTTTACATTTTTGGTCTCAAAGTTTACCTTACACAAGTTATCTTCTCGTGATTTTAAGAGCTATTTTCTAGGGTTATCAAGCTCATTTTTTAAATTTTTTAGAGACATGTTCTAACATATTTTAAAAAACACGTTGATCTTTCGTCCAATAGGTAACATTGTGGTCGGGGGAGAATACAAGCATGGACTATACATGGTTTCACCCTTTTGGTAACCATGGTAACCCTTATTGGTACCCCTTCAAGTAGTACCGCATGGAAGACAGTACTTATATATGGAATTTTACGACCATGTGGTGAGCCCTAATATTGCACCAACAGTGCTGCAACTCCCAGGGGTTGCCCTACTTTACTTTATCAACCCAGGGTTCGTACAAACTTGGAGGTGACAGTGCTATATACACAGCAGATGCATTATTTTCACGTCATCCTCTTCTGCTTTACGAAAGGGTGCTATTTCTTAAACTATGATAAAAACTAAAAATTAAATTGGTGGAAGGAAATGACAAAAAGGAAACTAACTTAATTTGCAAAAAGGAAATGACGGAAATGAAACTAATTTAATGTGCAGAAAGGAAATGACAGAAAAGAAACTAAACTAATTTTCACCTAGCTAGGCCAATCGGCTAAACACAGCCTACTTATCCTCTGATCTATTTACCATGCTATCATGCTTCTACTCATGAAACTATTCATGATAATTAAGCTTGACAAAGTGTGGCTTGCAGTTTGGAGGAAAATGGGCCAAAGGTGCTAATGGAGGGCTCAACACATGAAATAAGGCTTATAGGTGGAAAGAGCGGGTTTAAACCTTATTAAATTTTTATTATGGTGCAAAAATTATTTGGAGCGGAATGAGTTAAAAAATGCGATGGCGGAGTTGCAATGGAGGGTGATTGAAATCGGAGTTTGGAGCGGTAAAGCTTCACAGGAACAAAATAAAAACTGCAATTTGTGATGTGTGATGTGGCAGATGATGTGGTGGTGGGACCAATGGTGGAGTGCGGAGCGATATCACATTCGGCATTTGAAGCGGGGAGTGTTAAAGGAAAATGGGAAAGGTTGTGAAGTGCGAAATGCGATTGCGGTAAGGCGGAAATTTGCAAAATGCAATGGGGACAAAAACTGCGAAGTGCAAAAAGCAACGGGATAAAAACTGTGAAGTGCAAAATGCGATATCGCAATTGCAATATCGAAAAGTTGGAGGGATAGTGGAAGTGTTGTTTAAGAAAAGGTTGTGAAGTGCGAAGTGCGATGGGTGACGTGGCGGTGGGACCGGAGACAGAGTACGACTGTGATATCGCAGTTGGCGTTGGGAGCGGTAAGTCTTAAAGGAACCAATAGAAACTGCGAATTGTGATTTGCGATTTCGCAATATCGCAATATTGCAAGGTTGTTGGAGATGCGATTGTGCATTCGGGAGGAGAGTGGGAAGTGCGAAATGTGATAGCGGGAATTTCGATGAGCAAGGGCGGAGTGCAATAAAAATATCGCAATCGGAAAAAACGAGCGGCAAGTCTTAAAGGGAAAAGGGAAAAGATGTGAAGTGCGATTGTGAAAAGGATAACGTGGAAAAGTAGTACGGTAAGAATATTGCAATCGTGCTTGGAATGGGAGATCATAAACAGAGAACGAAAGAGATCTGTGATTTGCAATGAGCGAAGTACGGTGAGCGGTAGTTTCGAGGAGAAAAGGCGGAGGTCCAATTTTAAAGTGTTTAGAGGATTTTCAAGTTAAAGTGGTTGCAATAGCTGCACAAAGCAAAAAGAAGGGATAGAAGGTGAAATTTAAGGTTTTGGAGGAGTTTTCAAGAATAAAAAGGGTGTGGTAGTTGCGATAAGGGAAAAGGAAGGAATAGAAGGCGTAACCACTATGAACAGGGGTGTAACACAGTGTACCAGAGCGTAACAGCAGAGATGGAAGGAAAATGGAAGATGAAGTGGGAGGTGTTGGAGAAATTTTATGGGATTGTTGAGACTTATTCCTGTAGTCAAACTACTAACTTTTATGCAAATAAACTGACAAATGCGTAAAAATGCAGTGCAAAGGAAGACTGAAAAATGGTAATGCAATTCTATTTTTAATCTCAGGAACAGAGTACAAAAATCAGTTTTTGGGTCTATGGAAAGGTTCGCCCTCCTCGATCTCTAATGACAAAGATGAGAAGGGGGTCTTAATCCACAGCTTTTTTGCTTTTTCTCCTCTATTCTATTACTCACGAGAAAATGAAACCTACAACAGCATACTGAAAGAAAAACTAAACAACAATGAAACATAAACGAAATTATCAGAAGCAGAACTAATGAAATGAAAGAAAGCAAAGAAAAAATACAACAAAGAGGCTGAGGCACATGGATTGGGCCCTAACCCACGAGCCTAGCTCTCTGAAACTTAAAAATCAGTAAAATGAAATCAGTCAGATCATTTCATAAAAGAATAGCCTTATACATTTCTGAAAGTTTGATCACTGATTAAAATAATAAAAAACTCAATAGCTTGCAACAAAGTTCAGACCCTTCCTAGCTCTAGCTTTGCTCTATTTATTCTACAGGGCAGCTACCAACAGCTCCCTAGAAAATAGTGATTGAGTCCACTTGACTCCAAGTAAACAAAGATTGAGTGCACTCCTCCTTGAGTTGCTTGGTTGCCTTTGGAATTCGAATTGCTAGAGAGAATCCTTGGGATCCTTTGGCTGCCTTTGAGAGTTAAGGAGGGTGGACACTCCTCCTATAATTTCTCCTTGTTGTCTCCTCCAAGTCTTTATGATAAAATCCTTATAAAAATTCTTAATAATTCATTACTTTTTGCACTCAACCTCATGTTAGGCACTCAGAGTATGTTAACCTTAATCACCACCTATACTAGCATCATAAAACCAAATAATAATAAAAATGTTAGAAAAAAGAGATCTAAGAAGGCAAAAAGGTGACCATTAACCCCTCCAAATATGTCTAATGATGGAGCTCATCACCATGTACCTTTAGGTATATAGGAAGGCCCCTAGGCATACCTGAAACTTGCTCTATATAACCCTATTTATTGTTTTATTTCTTTAGTACACCAAGAACATCACTTGGGGAGACCACTCTATAGTACTTAGGCGATCAAGTACTAAAACTAAGGGAATGGTTGACCCTCCTTAGTTGGTGCACTGAGATATTGAATTGAGTACTAGTTGGACCTTACATATATATCATAGAGCTACAACCTGGGACACTGCCTTATCCTTAGGACCCAATAACTTTTTCCAGTGAGCTCACCCATGAAGGAGAACACCTATAAAAATTCTCTTACTTCACCAAACAACGTGAGAACCCACTTTGCTATAAATAATTCAAAATAAATGGAATTTCAACTTAAGGAATGTTAGGAAAGCATAAATGGATTGGAAGAGAAGTTCAATAAGAAACTAGATGAGAGGTTTTCCAACTTCGGAAAAAATAAAAAAATAAAATAAAATTGATTGAGTAGTTTTTGAGTACGTTAGCTTGAATCATACCAAGAGAAAACCACATGATTGTAGAGAAAATTGAACCACACCAAGAAGAAACTTCTAACTCAGGTCCATTTAACCACCCATAATACTCGTTAGGTATACACAACAATAAATCAATGGATAATAACATATGGAATTGTCCTCTAAAGGTAGGGTTGTACAAGTTTTATGGTTTTGACTTATCAGGATGGTTCACTCCTATGGGACATTACTTTTCCCTCTAGAGTGTAACTAAATGATGAAACTCGTAGTTCGGGTCCTATATTTAGATAAAGAATGATTATAATTGTGGGAATAACATTAAAAAACCTATTCAAGTGACATTTCCTGGAGTTAATTTGTTAAATTTATCTATGCACTTTTTTAGAGGGATACTCATTATTTGGGGTGACTTTCCAAGTTAGACAAATTGGCATAGTCACTGACTTATGGAATCCTTTGACCAATTAGCCATACGTACAAATAAATTAACATATTCCTTTTGTAAATAATGATTCATTAGTGGTATCAAGGAGGATATTCAAGAAGAATTCATGATTTAGCATCCTACTACATGGTTAGATGCAACCAAAAGGGCCCTAGAAACTGAAATGATGCCTGATGCACAAATAAAAAAACCAACATTCAATCCTCATACTCATCCTCCCCAAGGTAACTCACCAAGAAAAATTCCTACTCATCCTTTAAAGGTACAAAGGTTTTCTCAAGTATAAATGGAATATGACCAAAGATGTGGACTCTACTACAATTGTGATGAAAAATATGCTCCATGTCATAGGTGTAAAGAACATAAGTTATTCCAAAATATTATGACTTCTCAAACCTTGATGGAAAACATAACCATTGAAGATATATTACAAGTTAAAGACACCAACACTAATAATTAGGCAGATATACCATCATTCCTTCTAGAAAACCCCTAATCTCCCAACATGGATTATCAGGCATTCGAACTCCATAAACATTAAAACTCGTGAGCTACATCAAGCAAAAGAAAGTTATAGTCCTAGTTGACAGTGGCAACACTCACATTTTCATTTACGAGAAATTCACACAAGAAACCAATTATTTTGTACACCCAATGAAAAATTTTCAAATCATGGTTGTCAAAAAAGGTATGATGAAATTTGGGGGCATATGTAAAAATGACAAACTCCAAATGGAAGAGTGTCAACTCAAAACCCATCTATTTTCCATTGGCATGGATGGTTGTGATATAGTATTGGGGGGAGAATGACTACACATTTTGGGACCAGACACAATGGATTTCAAAGGACTCTATATGAGTTTCACTAATCAGGGACATGTACACACCCTTCAAAATATTTAGGCAAGCTCCCTTGGAATAATAAAATCTCACCATATTGATAATTTATTAAAGAAAGGCCACTTCAACCTTATTTCCAAATTTAATGCCATATAGGTCATTAATAATATGGCACAAAAAATCCACCTAGATTTGTAGCCAATCCTTAAAAAACATCATCAGGTATTTGAGACACCAAAAGGTTTTCCACCTTCTTTAGGAGAGCATGACCATGGAATTCCCCTAATTCAAGGAAGCCACCCACCAAATATACATCCTTGCCAACACCCTTTTTTCACAAAAGAATGAAATAAAAAATATCATTCAGGAATTATTGGACGCAAGGGTCATACATCATAGTACAAGCCCTTATTCATCCCCAATACTAATGGTATTAAAGAAGGAAGGCACTTGGAGCATGTGTCTTGATCTTAAGGCTCTCAATAAGTTGACAATCAAGGAAAAAAATTTCATCCCATTTATTCTCTTAGATGAACTTCATGGAGCAAAGTTTTTCATTAAGATTAATCTACATTCAAGACACCACCAAATCAAGATGAAATATGTAAACATATTGAAGACAACTTTGAAAACACATGAATATCAATACGAGTTTCTAGCGATGTCTTTTAGTCTTTGTAATGATCCATCCACTTTCGGAAGCCTCATGAACAATATTTTAACATTCCTCTTATGAAAATTTATGTTAGTCTTCTTAGAGATATCTTGATATATAGTAAATCATGGGAATTATACATATAGCATGTTGATAAGTTCTTACAACTCTCGAGAAATAACCAATTATTCATGAAGCAGTCCAAATGTGCTTTGGTGGCTCTTGAAGTTGAATATTTGGGTCACATTGTAAGTCAGAAAGGAGTATGAGATGATCCCAAGTAAGTGGAGGTTGTACAAGATTGGCCATATCCAAAAAAAATGAACAAATTAAGGTGATTATTAGGAATTATAGGCTACTATGCGAAATTTGTGAAAAATTATGGCAAAATTTCAATTCCCATACCTTCACTCCTGTTACACAGTAATTTGTCACCGTCCCTACCATTCCCCGTCCGGCACATTGGAGGGCCCATTATGTGACCTGTGAGCAATGTCATGCCATGAAACCATCATCATTGCATTCCTCTAAACATGAGCTTCAATTGCCCTAAAGACATATCCTTGCAAAAAACCATAAAAACATCCCTTTTTGCATTGGCGTGGGTAGCCAGTTCATCGCTCGCGCCAATAAGGAAAATCCTACAAAGAGGCCGCGCCAACTGGCGCTCTGTCCCAGAGTCGCAGTCGCGCTAGCCAATTTAAGGAGTGTTTTTTAAATAAGAATGGCAGAAGTTTCGTTTCAACAAATTCAGAAACAAGTATCTATATTGAGTTGGGAAGTTTGGCTACGGATTTCCATAGAGAGGAAGTGGTTTGCCACCTCTCATGGAAGCTTCCTTGATGATAGGGCCAATCCCACAATTATAGGGATCCCAACTCCCCTTCCTCCTTCTATAAAAGCTTGCCCATTGCCATTGCAAGCTAGTCTTGAAGTGCCTAAGCTTTGAATCTCCAAATTCCCAAGAGCCTTCATGCTGTAAGAGCCCTCATTCTTCCCTTAAGGCCGACTCAAGCAAGGAGACTATCGTCGAGAGACTCTAAGAGAGGCTTGTCCCATCCCTGGCAGGCTTTGCGAGACGTGAACGACTGGAGACCCTTCCGAAGGAGACCTCAGCGTCAGAACATTGGTTGTACTCTCTTTCGATTGCTTATTAATGAATGACTACCGGTTATGGTTCCACTCTGTTTTTCACTTATGATAATGATGAGTTATATCCTTTCTGACTGATATATAGTTGCGTATTCTGGATTTTATGCTTGTATTCGTGTTGTTTCTTGCATGTGCAGGTGTCCATCTATGGAGATCGTGGGGGATCGTGATCTGCCGAGGCTAAGGAACGGGAACGTTGTCTCTTCTACGAATCATAGCACTGGACTCCGGGTAGGCCTCCATCGTTGGTCTGTTTATTCGCAATTGGGAACTTGCGCTGTAGCATTTGATGATTGTTGCTAGACCCGTGCTGGGCTAGTAGGGATCGCCTCTGTCCGCAGAGGGGATTTACCTCCTCAACAACTCCGTAGACAAAATACCTTTGTCTAGAGTGAGGAGGCCACACAACCATTCACTATTTTAAAGAAATCCATGTGAACTACTCAAGTATTAGCAATTCTTAAATTTAATAATACTTTTGTCTTAAAATGTGATGCCTCGGGAAGATGTCTAGGACAAGTATTAATACAAGAAGGATGCCCATTTGCATTCACCTGTAAGCAATTATGTGATCACAAATGGGAAAATCCACATATGAGAAGGAAATTATGGCTATCCTTCGTAGAGTGGAGACTTGGATACAATAAATCATAGAGAGGCGTATTCAAATAAATATTGACTATAATAGTCTAAACAATTTCCTTGAACAACAATTGTCTTCACCAGAGTAATATAAATGGGTCACCAAGGTGTTGGGAAATGATTATGAGATCATATATAAGGGTAAAGAGATTGTTGCATCTAATGCCTTATCCAAACAACTTGAAGAGGATGTGCCACTCCTTACCTTAACATTACCAAGTCCAATATGGCTTGAGGAAGCCCACATGGAATGGCTAGCAAAAAATATTTTAAGGTAGTCAAACAAGTTTAGATAAATAAAAAACTTACTAAAAGTTATACATGGAAATAAGATACATTGTGATTTAAAGGGCTTATTGTTTTGGCACAAGACTCAACCCTAAAACAATTAGTTTTAGAGTTACACTCATCACCTACAAAAAATCACTATGGATTTCATAAAATCTATGAAATAACTAAGTGTTAATTCTTATGGAAAGGCATAATGGAATATCCCCAAATTAGCAGTCAGGTAATTGGGATATTAAATTTTATTAATTTTGGCAAATCCTAATGTTGGGCGGAAATAAAGTGGTAGGGGACCCACAATTAATAATTAGGCCAAATAAATTATTTTCCTAAAGTCCCTAAGGGAAAATTGCGGCTCTAGTGGTGGGGTCGAGTTGGCCTCAAGTGGCAATGTAGAAGAGGCATGAAAAGGACAACGTGAGATTGGCTAGAGAAAGGCATCACATGATTGGCCAAGGAGACGCAACGTGGGCCAAGGTGGGACCCAAGGAATATGTTGGGCCTCGATGGACAAAAGGAAGAAGGGAAGGCTCATTTTGGAATTCATTCATTCATCTTATTTCTCTTGGTCATTTTGATTGAAGCACGCTTGAGTCGGAGAGCCAAGTCTGTAGTGTTGTTTAGCACACGAGATCTTCAAGAGGAGATCTCAACCTCTACCTCGGGGGACTTCGAGTGCCCACTCAGGAGAGGATTTCTGCAGTTTTTTGAGGGAATTACACAGCAGCTACAATAGGAAGAGTGTAGCCCCTTCAGGACTACACAGAGGTAGAGTAGACTATGTAGTGATTGTGTAGTTCAGTTCGGTGTGGGTGTCGAGAGTGTGGACAACAGTGGAGTTTCAATAGGAGATTTGGAGGGGAGATTAGCCACCTCCAACCATGGATTTTGGTAGCTCTCTGGAGGAATTTTGCAACAGATTCATCCAAAGGTTCGATTTGCCCAGCAGCGCAGTGAGCCAAGCCCAAGAGGGCCAAATTCTGAAGTCAAGCTTTGGGCGAACCCTTTCTAGATTTTTATGGGTTTATTGAGGAGAAGCCAAGATTAATTTGGCAGAATTTTCTGGGCAGGTTTGAGGTGTCAAACAGAGATGCTAACGCAGCCGGCAGCTAGAGGAGCTAGAGGAAATTGAGTTGAAATGTTGGGGCCAACATCTGGCCAATTCCTTCGTGGGTTTTTGTGGGTTTGGTGATCAGAGTCCAGGGTTAAAAGCCCAGAATTTTCTGAGCAGAGGAAGCATGCCAACCAGTTGTCTGAAGTCAGCCAGTAGCAACATTTCTAGGCTAGGCAGCACAGAGGCACTTTCAGCCAGAGTTTTTGCTAGGGTTTGAGTTGTTATTCAAGCATGCTTTAAGCAGGCCCAGGTGCAAACTTTCCAGCACCTCAATTGTACTATTTCCCAATATATTAAGAAAATGGCTCAGCGGTGATTTTGGCTCTAGTTTGTGTGTTTTAATGGTGTTTGCATTTTTGTTGTAGTTAGTGCACTTTTATTACTATTAATCCCTATTTGGGATATTACACATGAAAACAAATATCTAGGTTTTTTAGCATCCTGTGATGCTTACCAAAGAAACAAGGGAGAGATAGTAAAGTTACCAAGGAAATTTCAACCTATACCAATCCCAACATAGATTTGTACAAACATTTCAATATATTTTACTATGGGACTTCCAAAAGTGGGCAGCAAAATAGTGATTGTGGCTGTGATAGATTGTCTTTAAAAAGCTACTCGTTTACATGCCCTAGCTCATCCTTTCATTCCTTGGTTTCCCATGCCTTCATTAATAAGATATTTAAGCTACATGATATGACCACTTCCATTGTTTTTTATCACGATCTCATATCCACAGGAAAATTTTGGCAGGACTTATTTAAACATCAAGGTACATAGTGAATCTAAGCATTGCTTATCATCCTCAAATGGATGGTCAAACAAAAATAGCCAACAAGTGCTTGGAAACCAATTTGAGATGTTTTTCTTGTGAAAAGTCACAACAATGGGCGTAATGACTTCCCTTTATTGAATGGTTGTATAATACCATTTATAACATAGTCACTGATTTAACAAGAACTATGACCTCAAAATGAGAACTCTGACACAAAAAACCTTTACATTTTGGTCAAAAACAACAAAATCAAACCCAATTTCAAACAATAATGCTACATGTAGCACCACTTTTTGAAATGAAAGTTAAAATCATGATTTATTTGAAATTGCATTTTTTGAAACCAATATTATTGTGCAAAATTAACCAAAATTGACCCTCAAATAAAAAAGTGACAAAATAATAGCCTTAAAAACCAATATCATAATGGCAAATCGTATCCTTGAAAATTTCAAATTAATTGAACGCATGGCCTTGACTTCAAATACCATCATAAATAAAAAAAACTTAAACATGTGAATATTTAAAAAAACATTATTTTTCCAAAAAAATAATTATAAAAAATCCAAACAAAATTGAAAAGAAAAACTAAAAAAAATAATTAAAACACACACATATTAAAAGGAACGGATAGTAATTTATATTAACAAAATCTATAGAAAGCCAAAACCCTTACATAGTCTTATGTGATCAAACTATGCAAATTTTCAATGTACAATACATAATTTAAGCAAGCAAAGAGGATGCATTTCTTCCCAAAATTGAATACATTCTACTTATAATTTTACAAAAAACCCCTAAGACCAAGAACTATTTACATTGCAGCATAAAAACAGATGATCAAAACAGAGACTCTACAACCAGAGAGAGTCCATCAACAAATACCATTTCCGAGAGAGTCATTCCTATTATGAGGATGGAGTTTCTTTTTTCCTGGTGATGCGCTGAAACTAACGCCACCATTATCATCCTGCACAAATCCACCCACTAAATTCTCCAAAGCATTGATCCCAGAACTGAGAACTGTGACTTTATCACGAAGGTCATTAAATAAAGTTTCCAAGCTGCCTATAATCCTTAGAAATTTAGCCTCCACAACGAGCTGGGAGGATTGAGGTTGTCGCTCAACCATTTCATCATGATTCTGCCTTTCCACCCTTAACGCCTCGAGCACATCCCAGAGTTTGTCTATCATTCGATCCACAGTGGAGTGGGAGGAGGGTTTGCCATGCCGCGAGAGAAACATAGTCATCGAAGCCTAATCACTCCAAAATAAATCACCAACTTCGCAAAACCACCCAGATTGGAGTCCCCATGAAGAAAATCGACGACTACACTTATCTCTTTATAAGTAAGGTGAGACATATCCACGAACCCATTAGAGAATGTGAATCCAAATCACACCTAGGGATCAAGAAAGGGCGTTGAGATGACTGAGAAATGAGAACATAGGAAGAAAACATTAACTTTTTACACAACTTGAAATATAATAAGTAGGGTTTGAACTAACGTCCCACCAGGCTCGCATAAGGCGATATAAATGTTGAGACCATAAATGATGATGGGAGGGGGAGAGAACTTGAAACATCTGAGAGAGAAAGGGACACTTGGAGGAGGTGTTTGAAAAATGGCGAGGAAGATGTCTAACACTTTAGATCCCTAAGTTGCTTAATGCAACGGGAATGCCTTGGAATCGCTTACTTCGAAAAATGATTGTCATTTCCTTCTGAAACGAGGGAATTCCAATTGGTGCATTATGTGAATTCAAAAAAAGACGGCTGGGATTTAACATGGCTATGGAATATGAGTGAATTTGAATTTTTTGTGATCCAATATAGTTAAAACTTGGGCCATCTCAGAGCCATGTTTTGCCAGAGAACCAACCATTGAGTTAAGATGCCTATAAATTTTTTCCATTGACTGAATTCATACTATTTCAAGTCAATATCGAGCACCGCTTCTCTGACCAGACGCTTTAAAGGAAAAGCAACAGTTGTGATTGGCATCCGAATATGTATCCATTCACGCTCCTCAGGGCAATGATTCTCCAAATATTTACTTTTGAACGCTATAGAGGATATAGATTCAGACAGAGAGAGGATTGCTTGTTGTGCCACCATGTATGGATCCAATGTTTCATTTTTGCAGATCGCCTTATTTCTTGCTATCCATATGGGCCAACACATATATTTGGGAAAAGCTTCCCAAAAACAGATTGTAAGAGAGGAAACTTTCCTCTTCCAAGGATACTTTTTCCTCCAAAGTTCAAACATCTTCTCCCACGTCTCATGGATTGAGTTCACTAAGTAAACAAGATCAAAACCAATGTGCCAGACCTCAAGGAACATGTTTTGAACAAGTGGGGAATATCATCCTCTGTACAGGAGCATAGAACACACTAGGATAGGCCTTGGATGTTTTTTTTCTTGAGATTTTCTACCGTGGGTATTTTATGATGTACTAAGGTCCAACAGAAAAAATTAACTTTTCGAATGCAATCTGAATTCCACAATTTTTCCCAAATCCTATTTGGATCCGGATATGAAAGTTGCTTTATCAAATGCCTATATCCCAATTTCACTGAATATTTACACTGAGGACTCAAAGTCCTGGATCGGCTATCCTAGAGGGATATTGATATGGGAGCCAAGCCTTTTAATGAAATTAATATATCATCCCAAGATGGCTTTAAATGGATCGGAAACTCCAAGTTGATCCAAACTCTCCATATTCCTTTGACATGTCATTCTAATATATCCTTTAGTTTATTGAAACCATATTCTTGCATCCATTAAGCGAGGATTCTAAATTATTCACATTCACCTGACGGGCCATTGTAAGTTATTTTATCTCTCCAAATATCTACGCGTGCCCCATTTCCTGGTTTCAAACTAAGGTGATCAATAATAAGAGGGGTTGTTCCCTTGCACAACTTCTAAATAGCAGATCGTGTGCCCTCCCAATAAGCGGATTTTCCTCGTAGCATAAAATTCTTGTTGAAATATTTTAAGAGAAAGGAATATTTCTACCCCTCCTTGGAATATGAAATAAGTCTCCAAACAATTTTTGCTTTGAGAAAAATGTTCATGTACAGAGGGTCTTTAAGAGCCAATCCACCATTGACTTTTGGGAGACGAACAACATTCTAGTTCACTAAATGTAATTTTATTTCGCTATTCCTCCATCCTTGCCATAGAAACTTATGAATTAGCAAGCTCATCTGATTGAGCACAACTTTTGGGACCAAAAGGCTAGAGCATAGGTAAATAGGAAGGGATGACAAAATAGATGTAACCAACACAATGCAGCTCGCTGAAGAGAGGCATTAAGAACCCTATGCTTGAATTTTTATTTAAGGTATCAATATAGCTCTCTATATTGGAGGCATCGAGCGATATGGGGAATCTCAAATATTTAAATAATTGTCATTTTGTTTCTAAAGGGAATCAAAAAAACCATCGCTATTTCCTTAAGAATTGAAGTGAACAATTCCACCCAAAGATTAGACTCTTATTTTTATTAATCAAGCCCCCTAACAGGTCTAGATATTGATCCAAAACTGATTAAAATAGCCAAGCAACTAGCTTGGAAGTTCCCCCCTAACAACAATGTATCGTTAGAAAACTGGGAGTGTTTCACATCTTTAGTGTTCCTTGCTATAGTCAGTCCTCATATTATCCCCTCCCTTCTTGCAATCTCCAAGTTCCTCCAAGTTCCTGCTTAAGCTTTCTGCCACTAGAATATAAAGACGAGGGAAGAGAGGACACCCCAACCTCAATCCCCTAAAGGTGGAGAGAAAATAGCAGGGACAACAATTTACCAAAGGAGTTATACACAGGATTCCAATACAAGATTTGATCCAATTTATGAACTCCTTACAAAATCGTAGATTTTCCATCACCGAGAATAAAAAGGAATGACATATTCTATCGAAGGCATTTTCCAGGTCTAGATTGATAACCATACATGGCTCGCATTGTTTCTTGGTTGAATCAATCGCCTCCTGGACAAGAATGATGTTGTTAAGGATTTGTCGATGCTTTATGAAATTGTTCTGGTTTTCTGATATGATTGGAAGGAGAACCTTTCTAATCCTATTGGCTAAGAATTTTTTTAGAATTTTGTAGGCTGAATTACAGAGTAATATTGGTTGGAATAGAGATAATGAAGATGGCTTTGTCTCTTCCACAATTAGAGCTAAAAAAATACGAGTTGTTATTACATCCCAACCTTCCCTTATATCTGGAGGATTTACGAATTTGCATTAGATATTTTTTTATCAAATACCATATGGCTTCAATTACCTCATAATCCTCATTCAATTTAGCAAGCTGCGTATTTTCCACATTCGAAACAATGGAAGGGAGATAAGCGTTAAAGGATTTCTCCAATTCTGGATCTTTAACTTTTTCCTCTGAATACATATCCTTGAAGAATGGAAAGCCCTCACTCTTAATTTCCTAAAAGGAAAATATTTGTGGCGGCCTTTAGGGGAAAGTTTCTTGACTTATTTCCTCATTTATCTTGCTTTAGATTGTTTGTGAAAGAAGGATGTATTTCTGACACCAGCCTTTAACCATAGGCTTAATGACTTCAAACACTAGTATTCTTCTTCCTACCAACTAATTTTAAAAATTTGATTACTTAGATAGTTCTCTAATACTAAGTTCTTATCAGTGATTGATCCAGACTCCATCAAGCATTGAAGGGCTTCGAGTTTTTTTATTAGTTCATTTTTATCTTATCCCGGAGACCTGAAATTGATTTTGGCTGAGATTCTAAGAGCATGCTTCACCGCCCTAACCTATGATTCCCAAACATAGGCAGGAGATCCGCGAACCGGCATAACACAAGCCTAACTTATCAGGCTAGCCACCCCAGATTAAACCAAAAAGGAATCTGGCCTAAATATTCTAGAGGGTCAAAATATAACTCAATGGGTTTGTGGTCTGAATCTCCTCAAGCCATAATAACATATATAAGTTTTCTTCCATTTACCAACCAATTGTTGTGAATGAGGAATCAATCTAACCTTTGTTGCTTGTTCAGTTTGTCCAAGTATACTTCCCCTTTTTGTAACAACATCAAGAAGGTCCCATTCACTGATAATATTTTCCATTCTTTCTCTATGAGGATCCCTTACAATGCTGTCGTTTCTCAGAAGCGAAAAGATCAGTGTTAAAATCACCCCCATCACGTTATATATATGCCAAAGCCCCTCCTTTTGGGAATTTAATGATTCCCATAACTCTCTGTTTTCACTATACAAAACCACGACACATACTTTTATAAGGGAAAATATTTCTTTGACTCCTCATCCTCTAGTTTGACGGCCACCAAAAAATGCAATTTGACACTATATTTTAGCGTAAATCGTGCTTCAGAAAAAAGGTGCAAATGCCACCAAAATCTCCCTGAGAGCTCTGCAATACACCGGAACTAGTTTTCCAAATTGTTTTTTACAACGCCATGGAATCCTCTTATGATAGTTTTGTTTCTTGGAGAAACAAGACCCGCAGTTTCCTCAAATTCACTAAGCCTTTAACTACCTTGGGTTTGATGGGGTTTCCCAGTCCCCTGATATTCCATTAAATTATTTTCATTTAGACTTTAAAGGTCATAAACTTAACTCCTCTAACATTGGATCTCACATATTCTTTGTTTCTCACGTTTCAAAGTATTTATGTTACCTGAGCTTGGTTTCCAACTTTGATGTCTTTCTATGCTTCAGCCTCTCTTGTATCTTTATTAGATGGCCTGCCTTTTTTAGAGGACTCCAACTCGTGAATCGTTGAGTCGTTACCCCAGTTTAGCCTCTTTTTCACACTTCTTGTCATTTCACCCCTCCCTCATCAAAATCAATTGCACCATAAGAAGCATCTCCATCACGGTTCTCCTACCTAGATGGGATAACTGGAGTTGATATATTTTGATGAAGCCGGAGTTCATTAATGATTGTCGTGGTGGGATTAATCAAAATATTTTCTTCTTGTTTGTTCTTTTAAACTTGTTCATCGTGCTTTCCTTCTAAACTTGGGGTTTCTTCAACGAACTCCTCATGGTCCTTTTCTTCCTAAGAAAGAATGGCATCTGGATTCGTTAATATGGAAGCCACATTCGCATTGGAAGCTTTGAGGTTTATAGCATTTCTTTTTCTGTTAAATTTTTTAGGGTTATATTTTTATTACTTTAGATAATTGCATTTCATTGCTTACATATTGAATTCATCCTACAATATTATAACATTATTCAACAACATATGCAACTATATATAAATAACAATATATAATCAATGTAGCAGAACATAAAGGATGAATAGAGGAAAAGCATTCACACATAGAGACACCGGGATTGGTCAGAGACTAGGGGAAAATCCCACAAGGGGGAAAACCACTTCAAATTATTCTTCTTGTTAGATTTTCATTGAATGATTCTGCAAAGAGAGAGTACAATAATCCAATTCTTTATCCACAAGACTATCTAAAAAATTAACTGAACAATATCCCAAAGATGAACTCAACAATAATATTAATCAAAGATAAATTTCCCAGCCTGAGGTCGACTATCATAAACTATCCGAGTTTGTGGTCAACTGGAGTCAACTGTCAAATCCTAGGTTCCAACCGTAGGGAGAGAGAGATGTGCATGCGGCTAAAATATTCCAATTGCGCGCATAGGCTTGTGTGTCTGCGGTTGCAACTGAAAATATCTTGTGCAAACCTGCGGTTGAGAACCTAAAACCCTAATCACACGTATGAGCTTTGGACCCTGCAATTTTAGACTAGAGAAATTTAACTTCCACGAACTAGCCTCACACATGTGCGAGCCAAAACAAAGAAATAAAAATGATTGATTATATTCAAATGAGGGTCATCTGACTTGTATTTATAGCCATCCAAGGGTGTCCAATCTATTTTTGGGTCGGCTTGTCCTTTTTGTACACATGGGGGATTCCATATTAAAATATATTTTTCCTTAAAAAAAAAAATCCTTCCAAGGGATAGTATGTGTCTTCCTTGATAAGGAAGATTGTCCAAAGGAGGGAATTTGTCCCTGAGCTACCAAAATTAACACTCCCTCTCAGCTAGGGAGAAATTATCGACTACAACATATGTCTCATCACAAGTATCTCATCATCATTAAATGTCTTATTTTTCATCTCTGCTCATATATGCTCATCCATGCTCATATATGCTCATCCCTTCTTATCTTTGTTTATCTTTGTATATATTCTCATATGTTGAACACTCGAATCTAAAAGAAGAAGAATTTGACATCAAAGGGGAGCCCAAGCTACTACATTCTTTCCATCATGGAATCACTACCAGTGGGGATCCCAATGCTACTACCTGGGAAACTCATCTCCAGGGAGTTCCAATTCAATCAACATCAAAAAGCCTAGCTTAATTCATAACAACATCAAGGAGCTCTGCTCAACTTGGAACTACATTGGAGAGCCTATTTCAACCCGGATCTAAAGATAATGGGAAAGATCAACCTACCCCAATGTGTAGGGATCACACTCTATCCCAAAGTCACTAACAATAGGTGAGATCAACTTACCAAAGGTAAGGATCACACTCTAACCTATTGTCCTTGATCACCCATCTTAACCCTAGTGAGTCATATGGTATAACATTTTCATCCACCAACTTGGTGAGATCCACCTACTTCAAGGGGTATGGATCACACTATATCCTAAGTCCCTCATCCCATTTGCCAAATGGGGAGGTTATCCCACAGAGTGGGCACGACACTAACTACGCCATACTCTGACTAGGGGAGATAGCAGGCCTCTACATCTTATCGATCAAAGGTCTCTCATCCCTAGGAGCTCGCCAGCTCCATTCCTGACCCTGGGAGTTTAACCAGGAGCAAGAGCACTACTCAGTTTTCTTGATCAATCAGGACCCTTACCCTCGAGGGTCACATCCATCAATTCATGTTGCTCTCTTTGAAGATCAGAAACGTATCAAATTGCTTGTATATGGTACCATCCTAAAGAAATCATCATGCAATTCTTTTGAGAAATAGTCCTTTTTTTTATTGTTCATGCAAGACCTCAAATCAAATATTGTGTTAGAGCTAATACACATCATAAAAGGATACCTTATTCATATTTCCTCTCATGGAGGCAGCAACCACAAGCTTGATCTTGTCTCATACAACAGCATTGTCTCAATATATGAATATATCTCTATCCCATCTATATACACAGGATTCTCTGCCATTCAGATCCAACTCTTGTTGTAACAAGATATCACTGTCATATCTAGAACCTGCTCAAACAGCTCTCCAAAGAGCTTCCAAATTGTCACATAGATAGCCATGCTATAAAAAATCTATTCAACCTCGATTGTGCTTAAAACTACAAACTTTTATTTCCTACTCATCCAAGATATCATGGCAGATCCTAGACTAAAATGGTACACAGATATGTTATTCATTTTAATAACATTTCTAACCCAATCATCATCAGTGCATCCATGTAGTCATACATCTCTGAAAGTATATCTCAAGCCCAGATTGATCATCCCATGCAAATGTGATTGGAAAAAATACAATGTGTATGAAGTGACTCAATCATGAATTAACTTAGGTTGTTCTCTGCAAAAGATATATCTAAATGGGTGTTTACAAGGAATATCAATGCTTCAAACGATTGTCGATCTCCAAGTCGGGTTTAGCAATATCACTGCACAACTTCTTGAAATTCAATTTCATTGAGGTGTCCAAGGATCTGCATTCCATCATGCCAAATAAATTTTCAACATTTTTTCCCTTTCCAAACTTTTAATCCCAGAAAGTAGTGTGTCATGCCAAAGTCTTCCATCTTGATCTCAGAGGCCAACTTCCTCTCCCGTTGATCATGAAAAGCTTGTTACCTACCAATAATAGATCGTCAACATATAAAACCAAAATCAAAGGAATACCTTGGACCACTTTGAAGTAGAGGATTAAATCGACACATCTTCCAAGATTTACCAAGTAACTATCAATGTAGACATACTAGGCTCAAGAAGCTTGCTTCAAACCATACAATGCTTTTCTACAAACATAATATTGATCAAACCAATATACTCAGCCTCAAATAAATCAATACTATGCAATCAAATTAACCAAGTTTGTTTATCAAACCAAATCAAAACTAATATCAAAGCTATAAAAGTTCTTATGATTATCACTGTCAAACTATTTAGTCCAGGTTCCAGGTAGAGATCACATCCAAATATTAGGCTACAACCTTATATATAGTCATGTCAACAATTGTCATTTACCAAGAAACATCCAACCAAAATTTATCAAGTCATCCTCATGATCATAATATGAATCATTTATGTCCCTAAATGTAAGTGCATACTCCAAGGATAAGTCATATAAGTTCCATTCATTCATAGTGAGATCATTGCATACTAAATCACAATTTTTTACACTTAACCAATGTGAAAATGCAAATAATTCTAATACAGAATGAATGTTGAAACCAATATTAATCACTGAGAATCACTATGCCCATACTATTGTGCAACATCAAGACAAATCACCATTGAACAATATGATCAAAACCCTAACTTGTTATCACTATGAATTGAATCAATTCATAAGTCAAAATGTATCTATGAACTAACAATCATTATATAAAAATTCCAATAATGTTCATCTATATTAAGTCTAGCCAATAAGCCAAATCTTTGTTAAACCCTAAATAATGTCATATACTACCTTCAATGATCAAATCAAGACAACTAGCATAATGATATGCATACTATAGACCCCTGCAAACATAAGAAGAGTTAATACATTCACATTCTTTGCAACATAAATATCTCTTCATAAGACAGTAATCATGTCAATCATAAAATTCTCCTCAAAATTCTATTAGCGATGATTCTCTAGAATTCATCCCTGCAACATAAGTAAGAGTATATTCCAAAAGGTAGGACACTTCACATTTTCTAGAGAGGTCTTGCTATCAAACAACCTTCATTTTGATCCCTACAACAAGTCAAACATTATGTAGATCTTACTATTAATTTTTTTTCCTTAGAACTTTCTATCATGCGCTTCATCGGGTGTACTTGCCAGCACACAGGATGACAGTGGTCAGAAGAAATATGAAATTTGATGAAGACAAATCCATGCGATTTTCCCTTGAGAGGGAGCTTGAGTTCCATGAATTTGAGGAGCTCTTGGCTCCAAAGGATGAACCTCAGGATGTGGATCAGCCAAAAGCAGAGGAACAGAGAGTGGTAGAAACCACTCATGCAGAGCCATCCACCAGAGATGGAAGTAAGTGCATGATAGAGGCTGACGTATTATTGTTGGATGCAAGAGATAATGTGGGAGCACCCACATCACAACGCAGGTAGAGAAGGTCCCCATAGCGGTACACTAGATACATGGATCTTATGTTAAGTCCCTATATTAATAGTGTAGTCCCTTATTATGTTAGTGTAGCCCCCCTTATTGTTATTGTTGTACCCCTGTAACCCCCATATTGTTATTATTGTGCCCTTACATTATTATTGTTAGGTCAGCTAGGATTACATCGTGGCCCACTAGGATTACATTATGGCCCCATGGACTCCTATATATAGAAATGAGGTTTTGTCATTTGTATCATCCAAGAATTGTTCATTCACGTAATGTATTGTTGGTTTCCCCCTCGAAGTGGCTTATTTCTAAGGCGTTGATATCTCTTTTCTTCTCTTTTTGGAGCTGGTTTCACAACCTTTGGTATCTGAGCTTTGAGATTCTAGGGTTTCGCTGCTCCAAACAGGTCATCGTGGAATTTTTTATATAATTTTTTTCCTACGAAGGTTCAGAAGCTGAAATTTTTAGGGTGTGAAGCCAAAATCCTGAGGAACATCTTCACAAAATTTCAGAGCTTCGTTCACAATATTTTCAAAGATATGATCTGTGGAAGGTAGGGCTTTTTGCAGGCTCTTGAATTTCACTTAAACAGGTCATCGCGGAATTTTCGCTATAACTTTTATTCTACAAAGTTTCAGAAGCTGAAATTTTTAAAGAGTGAATCTTAAATCCTGAGGAACATCGTCACAAAATATTAGAGCTTGGTTCGCAATATTTTCGGAGATATGATCTGTGGAAGTTAGGTCTTTTTCAGGCTCCTGAATTTCATCTCAAAGAGGTTATCATGGGAAAACCTTCATAACTCTCTCTCTAAGCATCGGATTGGAATGCTGTAAAAAGTGGCCGCAAGTACACCGACAATAGTTTTCGGTCTATCAATTTCAGAGCCAAAGGAGGAAACAGTGACATGTGGC
This sequence comes from Pinus albicaulis, assembly GCA_034641835.2. Lineage (NCBI taxonomy): Eukaryota > Viridiplantae > Streptophyta > Pinopsida > Pinales > Pinaceae > Pinus > Pinus albicaulis. Next base: position 1,476,583,455 of record CM076581.1, read on the forward strand.
AATTCGTACAAGTTTGCTCTACTGAACCAGTCCATAATTAGGTCATCGTAGGAGATTGGGCACAACTTTTTCTTCAAGAATCCAAATCAGGTCAGACCGGTAGCATTCGAAAGAGAATTCAGAGAGCTACCTCAATGCCAAGTTTCAGATATTGAGGATCCGAAATCACAGATATAATTCAGTTTCAATATCAAGCTCCTGAAAAGTAAGAAAAAAGTGTGTGTGTTTTTTCCAAATTGCATAAGTCTTGTGTAAAAAAAAAATCAGTTTGAAGTGATTCCAAGGGCCTATTGAGCATATATTTCAGTATTGGGTTCTGAAATTCCTCCTAAAAATAATTCCATACCCATTAAGCCCTCAAAAATATATACTATGACACATGAAGAGGAAGAATTGCAGTATGAGATATCAAAATTACGGTACCAAGTGCAACAAACTTCGATCTTACGAAGAGCAACCGAAGATGACATAGATGGTTTAAAAGCAAAAGTGGAGGCTAAGTTGGATGTTTTGAAGGATCAAATAATAGTGGAAGATCGCATCGAGCATCAACAACAAGTTCTCCAACTCTCAAAGGATAACCTAACTTTGGTGCAGAATCTAATGAAACAACAGGAAGATCAACATCAAATCGAAAGAAGTTCTGAAGCAGTCACAAAAACAAGAACTCGAAAAGTAAGATCAATTTCAGAGTATCTCAACAAGTGGAAGAATTTTCCTATGGAATATTCAACATGGGAGGATGAGAATTTTATACAGAAGCATCAAGAAATAATCAAGCGTTGAGGACAACATTTTTTTGAAGGAGAGGGGCATGTTAAGTCCCTATATTAATAGTGTAGTCCCTTATTATGTTAGTGTAGCCCCCCTTATTGTTATTGCTAAAATTTCAGAACCCCTATATTGTTATTATTTGCGGCTCTTACATTATTATTTTTAGGTCGGCTAGGATTACATTGTGGCCCACTAGGATTACATTATGGCCCCATGGACTCCTATATATAGAAAGGAGGTTTTGTCATTTGTATCATCCAAGAATTGTTCATTCATGTAATGTATTGGTGGTTGCCCCCTCGAAGTGGCTTATTTCTAAGGAGTTGATATCTCTTTTCTTCTCCTTTTGGAGCTGGTTTCACAACATCTTATGAGCGAATGAATTGAGATAGAACCATCCTCTTGTGAGGAAGCAGTGCAGCAGCCAGTGTGGGTTGATGCCATGGTTGAGGAGTATGACTCCATTATGAGAAACAGTGCATAAGAAGTTGTCCCAAGACCAATGGGGAAGTAAGTTGTAGGATCTAGGTGGGTCGAAAATGTGAAGCAGACAACATATGGGAGTGTGGAGAAATACAAGGTTATATTTGTGGCCAGAGGGTTCTCTCAGGTGGAGGGGATTGACTATGATGAGACTTTTGCACCAGTCGCAAGAGACTCATCTATTAGATCCATTCTTTCACTCTTAACACAAATGGGATGGTAGATACATAATATGGATGTCAAGACAAAATTTCTCAATGGAATTATAGAGGAATAAGTGTACATTGAGCAGCCGAAAGGTTTTGAGACCTTAGACAAGGATTCGCATGTGTGCAGACTCAAGAGAGCATTGTATGGGTTGAAGCAAGCACCTCTTTCTTGGTACACCAAGATTGAAAGCTATTTCACCGGGCTGGGCTTCACCAAGATTGAAGTGGAAGCGAACCTATATCATATTGTGGTTGATAGTAAGAGTGTGTTTTGGGCTTGAACTGTGAGAGAGTTGAAACCTTCTTTGTTCAGATCAGAACTTTTCAAAATTTATTCAACAATATCATATGGTCATTCATGTCTAGAATCCTTCCTTCAAAAGTCAAGTATCTTCTATTCATTTTTATATAAATAATAATAGGTGATGAGATCTCATAAGGAGTTTCTCCCTCTAAATGGAAAGGCAAATCATCATTCAAGACATCAACATGTCTATTATAATATTGTCATGCATAAAATTGTCAGATCATGAAATCAAACTATATCAGGTTCTTAGACATGTATCATATCACGTCATCTCCAGTTGCTTCATTGTCACATAAGAACATGATTATCAAGCATTCATCAAAGGTTAGATTCATATAAATGGATCTTCTTCATACTTCAAGGATCATAATCACAACATCAAGTCAGGGAATTCAATTTCGCCACATTGTCCAATTTACTAAGCTTATCAAAAACCTAATTAAGATCAACAAGAAGATCCTAAGAATCAACTTTATTTTCACACTTTTATCATCAAGGTTACCATGCTTATCACAAGTATTAACAATAGTATCAAGTTAAAATATATCAAAAATCAATGTTTCTAGCCAGCTTTATAATCAGGAAATCCACCATGTCTAATAAAATGTAAGATACTTTCCAAATATCAATATATCACATGTACCAAAAATCAAACTTAATTTCATATGCATGCATGAGTCATTCATGAAGGTGATATTCAACATACATTAGGACTTAATTTTCCATCCAATCTTGCAGCTAAATCATAACACTAAAACAATATACTACACATACCTTGTAGTATATACCTTTGCAACTTGTAACATTTATTTTTCATTGGTTGTTGTAGTACTTGCATATTGTAATTTCCAAATGCTACTTTGAAAACTTTCAAAAAAAATCCTCTAGTACTTCTATCATTTTCCAACACTAGCTCTTCTCTTCACACACTAGCTCTCTTGTCCTACACCTTAGATGATCCTCAATAAAGATATGTGTATCACATCTCATCTAGAGGTTAGAAGTATTCAAATACTCAAATATTCATGAAGGAATTATAATCAATAATCAAAACAATAAGTCTAGTATCACAAAGGTACTAAAAGGTACTCATTTTTCAATGAGAAGTGATCATCTCCCTCTTGAACTAGCCTTCAAGAATCATTATTGTCCATTGTCCATATGACAATGTTGCCTTCAATATATCCAATCGTCTTCATTGAAAATTAGGGCCTGATTGAGACTAAGCTATCTAGGGTTATAATGAATCTGTCACATGTGCTTAGAATAAAAACTCAAGCCTTTATCATACTCCAGGGTTTCTTCCAAACCCTAACCTCAAGATAACCATCAACCCCTAATAACCAGAGTGCCTAGGGTTGCCTTCAAACCCTAGCATTTTTTTAGGTCTCCTCCATCTTCTCTTACTTCCATCAATGGTTTCTTTCATAGGGGTGATCTTTAATGACTTTTATCCAACCCAAATTTGATACCATGTTAATTTTTCTTAGGTCTATATTGTTATTTTCTTTAGATAATTGCATTTCATTATTTAGATATTTAATTCACCCCAAACCATCATAACACTATTCAGCAGCATATGCAACTATATAGAAAGAACAATATTATCATCAATGTAGTGGAACATAAACGAACAATAGAAGAAAATAATTCATACATAGAAACACTAGGATTGGTCGGAGACCAGCGCAAAACCCCACAACGGGGAAAACCCTTTCAAATTATTCTTATTATTAGATTGACATTAAATGATTCAACAAAGAGAGAGTATAATAAGCCAACTCTTTATCCACAATACTAATGAGAAAAATTAACCAAACAATATCCCAAAGATGAACCTAGCAATAATATTAATCAAAGACAACTTTTCCAACATGAGGTCAATTGTCATAAATTGTCGTAGTTTACAATCCATTGTCAAAATTAAACCCTACATTCCAATCGCACAGAGAGAGAGAGAGATGAGTGTGCGGTTGAAACATTCCAACCACATGCATAGGCTTGCATGCATGTGGTTGTAACCGAAAATATCTTGTGGAAACCCTAAGGATAAGAGCCATAAACCCTAATCACATGTGTGTGCTTCGGACCCTGCTATTTTGTCCCTGAGCGAACCAACCTCAGACCTATGTGAGCCAAAACAAAGAAAGAATAATGGTTGTTGATCTCCAAATGAGGGTTACTAGAATTATATTTATAGCCATCCAAGGTTGTCCAATTTCCTTTTGGGTTGATCTGTCCTTTTTGTGCACATGGGGGATTCCATATTAAAATATATTTTTCCTTAACAAAATTAAATTCTTCCAATGGCTAGTATAGGTCTTACTTGATGAGGAAGATTATCCAAAGGATGGAATTTTTCCTTGAGTTGCCAAAATTAATATATTTGACCCTCTTTATTGAGCTTTCCATTGATCCTCAGCTTTAGGAGTCGATCCAATTCCATTTCCAACTAGGGACGACCAACAATCTAGTGCAAAGTGCTCGTACTCATGGCTTCTCTTACACTTAAAAGGGAGTTGTTTGTAGTCGAGGAGTTGAATATGCTTCCACTCACCTTAAATTAAGATGATTTCAAAGCATAATCCTTTCTTTAAATCCACCTCAATGCATAATTTTGCAGGAAAATTGTTTCCCTTTTGATTTTGCTCAGTCAAGGAACCTTCCCACTCCGTTCCCCGTGATTTTCAAACAATCATTGTTCTAGAAAGAGAGGGGAAGACGGGGAAGATTAACCCACACTAGAAAATGTGTGTTAATATCCTTGTCTGGGTTAAAGTCTAGATTCCAAGTGTTCAAATACATGCCTCTAGCGTCAAAAAAATAAGGCCCATTCTTGTGTTGAAATTTGCAACAAGAAATATTGAAAATGGCAACAAGAAGAGGCTTCTAATTTAATTTTACCTTAATTAAATTAGAAGTAAATTGTAATTCCACATCACATGAAAGATTGTATGAGTTAAATAAGTCATGAAGACTTAGTTAGTTCAGTTAATTCGAGTTGAGGGTCAAACTAGAGGCATGTAGGGTGTCTCCTACTTTTTAGGAGCCCTGGTTGAGTTTGTTTTGAGTTGTAATTAATTAACTTAATTTATTTGAGTTCAAATCAGTTTAACTAATTCTAATTAATGGAGGAACTAGTGAGAGGTCAAGTGAATTAAATTATATTTAAGTCACATGCAAGGACCAATCAGATAATTGATAATTCACTCATAAATAACTCATGAATTTTAGTTATGAGGAAGACACAACTGAGATTAGAGTTAAAAGGAAGTGTACTATCAGTTGTATTATCATCCAATTGTACAGATGGTGCATGGATTCAGAGGAATAACCTTGATGTACTGCATAGCCATTATTAGCAAAATTATTCATTAAATAGGGGCCTAATTCCTCATTGAACTACGCAAGGAAATAGGAGCTTGGAAGGCTAGGAAATTGGCTAAGTATTGGCCAAAGCCAACCTAGGAAGAAATGAGACAGATAGAGATAGTGCAGAGAGCTCTCAAGCCTGAGAGAAGCATTGTATTGTTCTCATATTTTCTTACTTATGCAATATACAGATAATAGGTTTTTCAGTTGAGGCTTTCCATAGATAAATCTTTGTGTTGTGTGATTGAAATTATTTCTCTTTCTTGTTCATGTGATTTTGTGATCATAATTGGTTTCCACAATTTGTAGAGTAGATTCAAGTATTTTGTTTTTGGATATTACAAATATCAGTTTGAATCTACGTGGGTTTTCTAAATGGTATTGAAGCAGAAATCACAATAAAAGAGAAGGATTCAAAGTTGTCCTTGCAGGTGAATCAAATTTGCAATATCATTTTTCAGAGCTAGCAGGATGTCTTTCTATGGATTGAGACTCAAATATGCCCTTGAGGGTAGTTTGAATTATATTGCTTGGAAGGACAGGATGGAGGCAGAGTTGGAAGATAATCAGCTGAAGGAATTCATAGACCATGATATCCCGAAGCCTCCAACATCTGATGCTAAAGATATAACAGAGTGGAAGAAATGTGTGGCAAGAGCCAGGAGGATCATCCTAGAGGGTGTGAGAGACCACATAGTCTTGAAACTACATGGAAAAGAGACTCTCTTTGTTATGTGGAAAACTCTCAATGAGATATTTGGTAATAGCAATGAAGCCAAGAACCCTGAAGTGATGAAGAAATTGAGGATTAAAGGCAATGGGTATGAGGTATTATTTTGAGATGGGAAGGCCTACCTCAAGCATATTTCTTCATGTCAACTCAAGCAATTTGGTGTCAGGGTCTAGAGTCTCTATACATTAGAGGAAGATGCATGCACAACCTTCAAGAGAAATGCATGGATTAGAGATGTTGTGGTTGAGAGGGAGCATGATTTAGCTCTCAATAGGAAGCGTCAACTAGTTGATAGCTGGGTTGACCACGAGCATGATTATCAGTTAGAGACATCCAGTAGGAGGAGATTTAGAGCCAAGTGGGAAGAAGTATTACATGCATCCATACATACAGGAGAGAGGTGGGGCGATATGAAGCAATAGTCCCAAGAGTGCAGAAATTTGAGTTGGGTCGATTTAGATGTCTTGCCTCAATGATGATTACCTTGCTACGGGAGCCCACAGTACACAGTAGCAGGATGAACCAGTGGTGGTTGATGTAGTCATATGTCAGAGTGACAGATGCAGAGACTAGCAATAGTTAGATACTGGGGAGCGCATAGAAGAGTTGGCAGCAGTATAGATGGCACATAACAGAGTCAGCAACAACGCAAAGTTTTCAGCAGACAATGTAGTAGCTAGTAGTTGTCATAGACTCTAGTGACAGATGCATCATACTGATCAAAGTTGATTCAGTTTGGATGATTTTCAGGTTCAGAAGTTGCAGTAGCAACAACACTAGAGAGAAGTGTTGCATGCAGAACATTCCAAAGGTACCAGATCAGGATAGAGTTGAATTCCTTTATTATTGAGAGGGAGTGTTGAAATTTGTAACAAGAAATATTGAAAATTACAACAAGAAGAGGCTTATAATTTAATTTTCCCTTAATTAAATTAGAAGTAAATTGTAATTCCACATGACATGATAGCTTGTACAAGTTAACTAAGCCAAAAATACTTCGTTAGTTCAGTTAATTCGAGTTGAGGGTCAAAATAGAGGAATGTAGAGTGTCTCCTACTTTTTGGGAGCCTTGGTTGAGTTTGCTTTGAGTTATAATTAATTAACTTAATTTATTTGAGTTAAAATCAGTTTACCTAGTTCTAATTTATGGAGGAACTAGTGAGAGGTCAAGTGAATTAAAATAGGTTTAATTCACATACAGTGATCAATAAGATAACCGATAATTCACTCATACATAACTTGTGCATGTCAGTTCTGAGGAAGACCCAGTTGAGATTGGAGTTAAAGGGAAGTGTACTATCAGTTGTATAATCATCCAATTTTACATATGGTGCATGGAATCAGAGGAAGAGCCTTGATGCACTGCATGTCTATTATTAGGGAGTTTCCTCATTAAATAGGGGTCTAATTCCTGAATGAACTGTGCAAGGAAGTAGGAGCTTGGAAGTCTAGGAAATTGGCTAAGTATTGGCCAGAGTCAGCCTAGGAAGCAATGAGACAAACATAGATAGTGTAGAGAGCTCTCAAACCTAAGAGAAGCATTGTATTGTTCTCATATTTTCTGACTTATGCAATATACAGATAGTAGAGTTTTTAGTTGAGGATTTCCCAAATAAATATTTGTGTTGTGCGATTAAAATTCTTTCTCTTTCTTGTTCATTTGATTTTGCGATCGTAATTGGTTTCCGTAATTTGTGGAGTAGATTCAACTATTTTGTTTTAGCATATTACAAATATCAATTTGAATCTACGTGGATTTTCTACATCTTGAAAATGATATCCCTATCCTCTTTGCATTCGAAAAGGAAGGAGAAGAAGTCGTTACCAACTACGAAAAATTCGAGACCTCCTTTCATCATAGGTTTCCATGCTCTGTTAGCCTATTTTTCAACTGACTTTGGAGAGGGCCACATGCCCATAAGCGCCCAGTTGGAAAAGGTTAATATAGTCCTCCAAAAATTGATCATAAGTGCTACAGATGGAATTTTCTCAACCCTCTTCACAAATTTCAATTGTGAATATTGGCTAGCATTTATTTTTTAACGATAAAATCATCACGGAGAAAGAAGATTCCTCATCATGAGGGGGAGGAGGGGCCTCTCCAAGGCCTAAATCCTTTACGGGTCAATTACGAAAGTGCTAACATTTTCAATGGTTTAGGGTTCCAACGCGTCAATATATATATATATATATATCCCAGGCCTAAATCCTTTGCGGGTCAATTACGAAAGTGCTAACATTGTCAATGGTTTAGGGTTCCAGCGCGTCAATATATATATATAATGAAATTAAATAACAAGCATAGAAATGTTTAAGAATTTAAAATACAAATATATATTTGATCTATAAACAATCAAAATAAATTAAAAGTTAAACACATTTCTTTTTTGTAACTATGTTGAGACTAGGTTAGGGCCAACCCATCTATTGGAAGAAAAAACAATGTGTGCACAGTGGGATGTGGCTAGGTTAGGGCCAGCCCATCTATTGGAAGAAAAAACAATGTGTGCACAGTGGGATGTTATCACCAGCATTGTGTGAAACTTGGTTGAACTTGCATGCCCCTTGCAATAGTTTAATTCACCCAAAAGTGGCTTCCATCCTCAACCCCTCTCCATGAGGCTTGAACCTGAGACCTTGTGGGAACCAAACTCCACTCAAACCAACTAGTCTACACGTAATGGGTAAATACTAAATACAATTTAAAAGTTTGAAATATTCAAATATTTTTATTTTAAAAATTGAATCATATTATTAAAAAAATAAATCATATTATTAAAAAAATAAAAACACTTAGGTTAAAGAATGGAGGTGATGTCAAATCTTGGCTAGTCCATTGGAGGATAAGAGAAGAGATGATTTTATAGAATAAGGACAATATTAAAACTATTATTACATCAAAATTTATGGAGAAATTGTGGGTTGTTAAAGACTTAGGAGAAAATAAAATTAATATATTTAAAGGATGTGATCGACCTGAATATTGAAAATTAAAAGTATTTTTGTATTTTAACTAGTGTAAACAAAAAAAAAACATTATTAAAATAAGAAAAAAATGTGTTAAGTTTGAAACAATTGTTTTATCATGGAGTTAACAAAATGACACCATATGAAATGGTCTATAGCAAAAACCCCCATCTGTGGCATCATATGTCCTAGGCACATCCAACGTTCATGTAGTAGATAGAACGCTTCACACTAGAGAAGCTATTATCTATATCCTCAACGACAACTTGGTTATGGTGCAAAATAAAATGAAACAACAAGTTGAACAACATAGAAATAAACATTCTATTGTTGAAGGAGATCAAGTGTTCCTTCACCTGCATTCTTATAAATAGACATCACTCAAAGATAAATTTCCCTGGAAGCTAGCTCCTAAGTTTCATGGGCCCTATCAGATCATACAACACATTTGTGAGGTTGCCTACAAACTGGCTCTTCCAATTCACTCCAAGATTCATCCAATTTCCCATGTGTCTTGTTTGAAGAAGGTTGTGGAATCAAATTGCAAAGTGTAGACCAACCTACCAGAACTTCATGAATAAGGTTTCATTGGCTCTAGCTAGAAATAGTATTGGATACCAAAAATCACTAGTTGTTCCAACATATTATCAAGTTTTGATCTAGTGGAAAGATATTCAACCAAAAGATGTCAGACGGGAATCAACAATGATTCTCCAACAATTCCTCACCTTCAACCATGAGGACAATGTTGCATTCAAAGGGAGAGGGCATGTTAAGGATCTATCTTAACCCTTTTACTTAGATGGATTATTAATGTATGTGGCCCATTAAATAGTTAGTTAATAGTCACTCATTGTATAGAGGGTCATCTTTGTTAATAAGACCCATATTATTTAGGAGGTTCTTATTATAAGTGGGCTCATAAGAGCCCAAAATGGGTTGGATCCAATGGTGGAAAATAATGATATTTTCAGATTGTGAAAGGTTCAATTCCTGTGAGGGCATAGCCTATATATATGGGGCACCTTGAGGTAGTGGTTGAATGTGTGGTTGCACCCAAATATATTATATTAAATCATAAGTGGATCAAATCCCACATGTATTTCTTTTTTACATTGAGGGGTTGCAAGTGTCGAGGGGGGTGCTATTGCACCCAAGAGAAGAAGAAGAAATATCCTTTTCATGGTGTCTAGGTAGAGACTCATATAACCAGGCAACAGTTTATGCAATTTATCAAGGAATCAAGCAAAGCTCTGCATTAAGCATCACCAAACTCATAATTATGGGAGAACCATAAATAACAATCATGCATCTCCACTTCAACACTCTCCCCTAGATTTTAAAATTAAAACAACCTTCAAGAAAATTCAAATAGCTTTGATCCCTATCAAGGAATTCCATGCCCTCCATGTGATGAATTAAAACAATTAAAGTGTTGATGAACTAGAAAATAAAACCAGTATATATGAGGAAGGAATTGTTAAAATTAATGAAAGGGGGATGATTCCAAAATCCCTTTAATGTTGGCACCCTATGGTTGCATCAAGGCACCTATTAGTTCTAATCCATATGTGGATAGATGGCATGTTATGAATTCATAATACAATCACTCTAAAGCAACTTATCACACTCCTCCTCGATCCTTTGTACCATGAATGGTTCTCCTCATACCAGACAGACTTGAACTTGGAGTTAGTTATGAAATCAAGCAATATGATCTTTTCCATGTCACTTTTTTCTCTTCACATGGTCATTATTATGTTTAATCATGTATTGGATGATGAGGAGGGGAAGAGGATAGTTTTTCCTCCTATTTTGCAGTCGTCTCTACCTATTTCAAATTTTTTCTCTAACCCATACTCTATAATCTCTCTAATTCCTTTTAAAAAGATTGGATGCAATTATGGTGCTTCCCATTATGGACTCTGCTTCCTGGCACATCCTTCCTATATTTTACAACAAGGATGCAACCAAAGAAACATAAGTCAATTGGTCCCTCTCAGCGTGAGGAAAGCAATCTATTACAGGCACTTAAAATAAATCTCATACATGTAGAATGATATGGACCATATCCAACTACAACAAGCATAACTAGCAACACAATTGACCACCATCATGCACATTCTAATAATCCATAAGCAATAGTTCCAAAGAATGGAGGATTAAATCAAATATTTGAAGTCGTCGAGTCAACAAGGCTTGTAGTCCACTTCCTCTTAAGAAAATTCTATCAACTCTTCTCATCTTTATTTCCTTGATTTAAACTTAGAGCCTCAAAGTGTCCTATCTTTGGGTTGAGACATTAATTCTGATAGTAATCCCCCTCTGTACTATTCTCATGCAAACCAAAACATGTTGAATTCTAGGTATTTTCTATATCGTGTTTGCAGCTAGGAACATGAATCATGTGGTAATTTCCTTGGTGTACTATACTAAAAGTGGGCTTCTAGCCCTGTTAGGAAAATTCATGCAAAAGGAAAATTTTGATGTAAATATGGATTTTTGTTGCAATGCAAATGCATATTTGAATTAATACAAAATTCCTAGTTACAATTTAAAAAAATAAAAAATAAATAAAAAAGTGGGCCCATAGTTAATATTGTCTCTCTCTCTTTATCCATATGTGTGTGTGTGTGTGTGTGTGAGTGTGCGCATATATATGTATATATATCTATATATATCTATATCTATATCTATATGTACATGTATATGTGTATGTATATGTATATGTGTATGTATATGTATATGTATATGTATATGTATATGTATGTATGTATGTATTTATGTATATATGTATGTATGCATATTGAGTAGAATGTTAGGTAATATTTTGAGAAAAAATGTGATTGTATTTAGAGCATTTCACTTTAAGGTTTCCCCCTTGAAGAGGCAAGTGAACATAGCTCTTTATTTTTTGTTATCAAAGGTATTTTTCTTGGGGTTTATCTCTCTTTTTTCTTGTGATCATGGGTTTTGCACTATATTTCATGTGAATTACACTACAATCACATGTGGATGTAGTCATGTGCCAGACAAATACAAATCATGTGTGTATGTAGTCATACAAAGAATATAGCACATACCCAAAAATATCCTTTTTATTTATATGAAAGTTGAAATTATGTGCTTCAAAGTATCATCTATTACCTTTAGGATGGTTGTCCAGGGAATTCAGGGCACAACTAAAGGGAATTATCTTGTAATTGCAAGAAGAAGCTCTAATTGATGTAAAATGGTCATCTTATGTGGTTCATTATAATGCTAATAGGGCTTAGCTATAACACCCTTAAAGGTAATGTATGCGTATGAAAGAGAAATAGAGATGCATATAGACTTTCTATGTAGAGTTTTTATTCCAAAAGAGAAATGTATATGTCTATTAACATGAGTGCATGTCAAGGAAGTTGAATTCATGAATGATTTGGTACTAGAGTAAGAATATCATTTGTTACCTAGTTGATTTTAGTTTGGAATCCATATGGTGTGCACACCGAGCAAGTGTGCAATAAAGTTCTCTCCTGGAATAGAGCCATGTCATAACAATATCTTACACCTTAGCGAAAATCCTCACTAGATTACTAAGATTATTAGTAACATCGAAGTCACCATTGTCACCTTAGAAACTGCTCCCCTCATTTTAGTGATGGACACAATCCAACATAAGGGAAGCTTCCCTCGTAGATATTGGGGATTTAATGGCCCAATCAAACCAAGTCAAGATGCCCCTAAGGCTTCTACTTTTATCACCACCAATCAAAAATATCAAATAATTAGTGTTTCCGATGGATTTCAAGGTAATTTCTAGATTTGAGTTCAAAGGATCCAATGGTTGTTCTAATGGTTTTATTCAAAAAATGAGTTCAAAGAAGGTCCCCAAACATGCATAAGTAATAAATTACACAATGTTGTAGCAAACTACTTGTAAAATAGAAAATTGTAGCAATAAACCAGTTTACAATAGTAATAAATAGTAGCCCCAAAACCTATAATAATAAAGTGAAAAATGAAGGATTGTTGCATGATTGAAATAAAGATTGAATTATAAAAAAATTATACAGTTAAAGACTATAAAACAACACAAAAAACCCTAGATATCAACCCTAGAAAGTGGTTGAAAATGCATTAAAAATGGCATTTTGTACTTTAATATATTCCTAACATTGTCTAACCCAAGGACTAAGACATCCAAGTTATTTTAATGTTTAATTAAATATTTTGTTGTAATTTAACCCTAAGTTTCCATAAAACATAAAATAAAGTGATTTTAAATGAGGTAATGATTGACAAAACGGAGAGGACTGGTGTCTTTCTCTACTTGGGGCATATGGAGTCAAGGATCAACACACTTGAAGAGGCTGGAGTAGATCTAGGGACAAAGGACTAAGGTAAGTGCAATCACTATCCCTAGAAATTTGACCCAAGGTTTCTCAATCTTTGTTGGCAATATGATGCAGAGTGTTGTCCTTGATGGAAACCCACTTGATGAAGATGATGGCAACCTACTTAATGAAGTTGTTCTTGATGCTTGATGAGTTTATTAATGATGTAAATCTGATGTTCCACAAGTAGCTCAGAAGTAACAGAAGAAAGAAATATCAGAAAGAGCCAAAGCAATGATGAATAAGACATGTCACTATGCATACGCGGGTTCGTTTAGGCGAAGTAGCGTATGTACGCGGAAAAGTACGAGATAAGTCGCGTATGCTTAATTGCGCTCTAAAGATATAAAACCAGGGGTTCTTACCATGGTTTTGACCCATTGTATTGAGCGTTGGATTGTTCATATGATCCCATCCAGGAATACCATCGGAAGTTATGTGGTTTTGACTCCTGGTATTGATAAAGGGTAAACCTAGATAAGGAGAAGAAAATCATTGTGCAAAGGGTGTGCATGTGTCTGGGTTTTAATGAATACTACACTCTGAAGTTTATCTGCATGGTCGAACTCAGTTCTTAATCGATAGATCTGAATCTATGATGCACCTGTGAATATGATGAAGGTTAAAAAATGTAGATTTGGAAATGATGAATCTCTAGGATGACTTGAAAAGAAGTAATGAAGACTTGGCGCAAATTTATTGAAGATATTGAAGAAATCTGGGTAAGTCCATAGATCTGGTTTGCTCTGCAAAGTTTATCCTTTTAGATCTATACGCAGGTTCATTTCATGAAAAGCGTGTATATACGCGGATTTGTTTAACCAATGGCGCGTATGGACTGTTAGGGTTTTTCTCTGAAAAGTGCACAGATGTATACGCGGGTTGTCTTTATTAAAAGCGCGTATATACGTGGGTCTGTTTAACAAAAAACGCGTATGTAATTTGAACTTATGGTTGCTCAAAGCTGATTGAGGTTCTGTATATCTATTCTAAAGTCTGGGTTATCTCTGATATTCTGGTTACAGTGGTTTCATTGTTCTGTTTGATGCAATGGGAAAAGGATGTTTGCTGATAAGTGAAGGATTGTGTTGAAGTTGTTTGATCCAGTTTGAAAATTGATGAAATGTGGTCTGCAGTGGTTCTGAGGGTTGAAGCCTTCAGTCTGAAAGTAGAAGCTTTCTGCTAGTAGAGGCTGGTGTTAATATCAGGGGGTAGTAGCTCCCTTCCAGGTGAGCCTGGTAAATGAGAGCAGGGGGTTGTTGCTCCCTTCCAGGTGAGGCTGGTAAACGAGAGCAGGGGGTTGTTGCTCCCTTCCAGGAGAGGCTGGTAAATGAGAGAAGGTTGTAGTCTTCTGCAGGTGGGTGCTTGCGTGCTGGTATGACTCTGCACCAGTACATGTTGTAAGAATTTTTCTTAATAATAAAGATTGAAGACTGAGACGACAACAGCGGTGGTTTTATCCCGAATTGGGTTTCCACCTAAAAATCCTAGTGTCCATGTGTGTTGCTTATGTGTGATGATTATTCTATTCTTTCTACACCTGTTTACTGTTGTCTAAACATCTGATGAATGATTAATGCAATAATCTGAGTCAAGAATTAAATGCATAATTAAATCACTGTATATACGCGAGTTAGGTAAAGGATATCCGCGTATATACGCGGGTTGGTTTCAGGAAAGTAGCGTATGGGTTTTTTAAGAAAGAAAATATCAAATTTTTATTGTATACACTAAATATTGATTCACCCCCCCCCCCCCCCCCCTCAGTATTTTTCCCAACAATTGGTATCAGAGCAGGTCCTTCTGAAAAGGCTTAACCGCTAAAAGGAAGATCAAGCAAGATGAGCAATCAAGAGGGAACAGCATCTATCAAGCCTCCGCTCTTCAACGGAAGTAATTTAATCTTCTGGAAAATAAGGATGAGATCTTATCTTCAGTCTATGGGAGCAGATATATGGGCCATTGTTGAAAGAGGATATCAATATCCAGCTGCTACACCAACAGATCCAACTGAAAGGAAGAATTATGAATCAAATGCAAAAGCGGTCAATGTTATAACAGGAAGTCTAACTGAAACAGAATTTGTCAAATTCATGCAGTTGAATACAGCAAAGGAAATATGGGACAAAATCATTCTAAGTTATGAAGGTGATGCAAAGGTAAAAGGTGCAAAACTTCAATCTCTCAGAATTGAATATGAAAACTTAAGAATGCATAATGATGAGAATATTGCCAGATTCTTTTTACGTGTTGATGACGTTGTAAATTGTATGAGAAATCTGGGAGAAACAATAACCGAATCTACTTTGGTTGAGAAAATCTTAAGATCGCTAACGGCAAAATTTGAATCAAAAGTCTCTGCTCTTGAAGAAAAACAGGATCTTCAAACTCTTACTATGGTGCAACTTGATGGCATACTGACTGCTTATGAAATGAGGAGAGGGGGACCATATGAAGTCAAAGAAGTTTTTTTTAAAGCTTCTACAAAAGGGAAAGAAGTTCAAAAGGCAGAAGGCTCAGGATATATCTCAGAAGAAGATGAGGCAAATTTTGTGAGAAGACTCCAACCAGGAACCGGAAGGTTCAAAGGTAAGCTTCCTTTCAAATGTTTTGATTGTGGAAGAGTTGTTCATTATGCTGCAAAGTGTCCTTATAAAGAAACATCTGCTAAAGAAGTAGCAAGAAGGAATAAAAACCGATCTAGCACTAAGAAAAGTTATTATACTAATGAAGACAGTGATGGGTTATCTGATAGTGAGGTAGAATGTGAACAAGATCTTAGACTTCTCATGGCATTTGAACAAGAATCAAGAAAAGAAAAGGATACTTTTGTGGATGCTCTAGAGGACAATGATTTTCTTGAGCAAAACAATCAACTCAAAATATACTTAGAAGAAAATAAGATAATCATAGAGACGCTGAAAAATCAGATTGAAGAAGAAAAGAAACATAGGGAGAAAGCAGAATGTGAAGTGGTAAGTCTAAGAAAAGAATTGGAGAAAGTAAAGACTCTGAATCTCAGATTTGCTAAAGGATCGGAAACCTTAGATGAAATTATCAAGGTACAACGTTCTCCTCTCATAAAAACAGGGCTTGGATATATTGGAGAATCCTCTCAGGCTTCAGCACCAAACTATCTAAAGGCAGCAACAACTGGTTTACAATATTCTGCCACTCAACAAGGAAGTAAGAAATATTTACAGGTAAAGCAGGATCATCTCAATTCAAGGAACACTAACAGGAATAACTTTCAAAGGAGCTCCAACCAACATGTTAATCCAAATAGAATATTTCATGATCAAAGAAATTTCTACTTCAATGGACAATGTTTTACATGTCACAATTTTGGTCATAAAGCTGCTCAATGTGTTGCTTATAAAACCATCATGACAAGAGAAGCAAGAAAGAAAAGGTTGGATACTGAACCAAAGAATAATACCTATAACATCTTTTCTCCTCTTCAAAATGAAGTTGAATGTGCTTATTGCAATAACTTTGGCCATAAAGAATATGAATGCAGGAGCAAAGTCCAGCCAAAAGAACATGTTCCTTCAAGCTCCAAAGTGTGGAAAAAGAAGGAAATACCGGTTGAAAATTGTGGCATCGCTTTATTTGCAGAAGGTGAAGAAAATCAATGGTATATTGATAGCGGATGCTCAAAACATATGACAGGTGACAAAAACAAACTTCATGCATATAATGCCCTAGAAAAGGAAAAGAATGTTACTTTTGGAAATGATACACCTGCTGTCATTAAGGGAAAAGGGTCTGTTTTTTTTTAAGAAAAGGTGAAAGCTAATAATGTCATGTATGTGGATGGATTAAGACATAACCTGTTAAGTGTGAGTCAAATGTGTGATCAAGGAACTGAGGTTGTCTTTAGTTCAAAAGAATGTGTGGTACGTGATCTTGATACAGGTAAAACAATTATAAAAGGAAAAAGAACTCCAACCAACCTGTATGTATTGAAGAACAGCAAAGATCAATGCTACTTGAGAAAATCTTCAGAAAATTGGCTATGGCATAGAAGGCTGGGGCATCTGAGCTTCTCTCAAATCAACAAATCAAGCAGACTTAAAGCTGTTCGTGGTCTTCCCAATATTACTCTGCCAGAGAGTATCATATGCAAATCTTGCCAATTTGGTAAACAGACCAGAGTTCAATTTAATGCCAAGGAAGGCTCATCAAGAAGGCCTCTTGAACTCGTTCATACTGATATATGTGGACCTATGAGGAAAAAGTCACCACGTGGTGAAGAATACTATATCTTATTTATTGATGATTTCTCTAGAATGTGTTGGATTGGGTTGATCAAACACAAAGATGAAGCATTTGAAAAATTTCAGATCTTCAAAGCATTGGTTGAAAATGAATTAGATCTAAAAATCAAGTGTCTTAGATTTGATCGAGGAGGAGAATATACATCAAATGAATTCTTTGAATTTTGTGAACAACATGGCATAAAAAGACAATTTTCTGTAGCAGGCACTCCACAACAAAATGGCGTAGCAGAAAGAATGAATAGAAAAATTCAACAAATGGCTAGAGCTATGCTTGATGATTCCGGAACACCTGACACTTTTTGGGGAGAAGCAGCTCACACAGCGGCAAATATTCTTAACAAGGCACATGTTCAGGCAAAATAGTGACAAAACTCCATATGAACTCTGGTATGGTAATTCTCCCTCTGTAAAGCATTTTAGAGTTTTTGGAAGTAAATGCTTTATCAAAAATAATGATGAAAATCTTGGCAAGTTTGAACCCAGATCAGATGAAGGAATTCTTCTTGGTTACTCATCTACAAGCAGAGCATACAAATGTTACAATAAAAGGCTTCGGAAGATTGTTGAATGTATTGATGTTGTTTTTGATGAGTCTCCTGCAGCCCCTAAAGAAGAAAAACAAACAGCAGATGAAGATGATGGTGAATTTTTTCCTTCTGCATCAAATAGAAATGATATAGACAATGGATCCGATGAAGAACCTGAAAATGATTTATCTGGAAAAACTCCATCCAGATATGTTCAAAAGAATCATCCTGAAACTCAAATTTTGGGAGACAAGGAATCAGGTGTACAAACAAGGAGGACTCTTGTGAGATCTTCTAGCTATCTGGCATTTATATCCACGATTGAACCTCACAATGTCAATCAAGCTAGAAAATATGAATGTTAGATTCAAGCCATGAATGAAGAGCTTGATCAAATTGAAAAGAATCACACTTGGGAATTGGTACCAAGACCACATGATAAAAATGTCATTGGAACTAAGTGGATATTCAAGAACAAGTTAAATGAGAATGGGGATGTTATAAGAAACAAAGCTAGACTGGTTTGCAAGGGGTATACTCAACAAGAAGGAAGAGACTTTGAAGAAACTTTTGCTCCCGTAGCTAGACTTGAAGCCATAAGAATGTTTCTTGCTTTTTCAAGTTTTCAACAAATCAAAGTTTATCAAATGGATGTTAAATCTGCATTTCTCAATGGTGATCTAGAGGAAGAAGTTTATATAGAACAACCAGAAGGATTCATTTTGGGAAATGATAAAAATCTTGTTTGTAGACTTAAAAAGGCTCTATATGGTCTCAAACAAGCTCCAACGGCATGGTATTATCGTCTTGACAAATATCTTCATCAACAAGGATTTTCAAAGGGGTCTGCTGATAGCAATTTATACACAAAAATTGAAAATGATAAACTATTGATTGTGGTTGTATATGTTGATGATATCATTTTTGGAAGTAATGAAGAATCTATGAGTTAGAAATTTGCTTTTGTCATGCAGCAAGAATTTGAAATGTCTTTACTTGGGGAACTAACATTCTTTCTTGGCTTGCAAGTGCATCAAACTGCAGATGGTATATTCCTATCACAAGCAAAATATCTTAAGCAAATTCTGAAGAAGTATGGCATGGAAGAATGCAAACCCGTAAGTACACCAATGATAACCGGATGCAATCTCAGTTCTCATGATGATTCTCCCACGGTGAATCAACCAGAATACAGATCAATGATAGGAAGTCTACTTTATCTCACCGGGACTAGACCAGACATTATGCATGCAGTTGGGATTGTTGGACGATTCCAAGCTAATCCAAAAGAGTCTCACCTTCAGGCTATCAAAATAATATTCAAATATCTACAAGGAACTCAAGACTTTGGACTATGGTATCCAAAGAATGCTGATCTTACTCTTCATACTTACACTGATGCAGATTGGGCTGGAAATGTTGATGATCGGAAAAGCACTAGTGGTGGTGCATTCTATATGGGGCCCCGGTTAGTATCTTGGTTCAGCAAGAAGAAAAATTCTATTGCCTTATCTACAGCAGAAGCAGAATATGTGGCTGCCGCGTCTTGTTGCACTCAACTCCTTTGGATGATGCAAACCTTGCAAGATTTTCAAATCAAATGTACACCTCCTATCTCCATTATGTGTGATAATACAAGTGCCATCAATATCTCAAAGAATCATGTTATGCATTCAAAGACCAAGCACATTCCCATCAAGTATCACTTCTTACGTGAACAAGTGCTTGAACAAAAGGTGAAGTTGGAGTATGTTCCCTCTAAAGAACAAGTTGCTGATATATTTACCAAACCTCTGCCCAGGGAAGCGTTCGAATATCTCAGACAGAAGCTGGGTGTTGTCTCTGCCTCTCAGAAGAGCAGATCTGATTAAATTCAGAAGATTAAATTGGATACGTGAGTTTCCTGATCGACAGTCGCGTATATACACGAGTTCATACACAGAAAACCGTGTATGGTTAGTTGCTGACAAATTTTGTTTGGGGTCAGCATTCTTCAGCTCATCTGCAGTACTGATTGATATCTCTGGTAAAGTTTTATCTCTTATCTTTATGTCTCATTCTCTGATATTGGGTGAAGATGCCTTGATCATCTTCTGCTGAAAGTGTTCAGGATGCACAAGCTAAGGGGGAGATGAAGGAGTAAACTGTTGTACAGGTTCAGGGGGAGCATTAGCCTTGCTGAGTATAATGCATTGTTGGCATTATGATGGTTCTGAAATATGATCTCTCTCTTGAGGTCTTTCTTGTTTTGGTCTTAAAAGGTCATATTTGTAATTTGATGAAAAATTGTAATATTCAATCATGTAAGGACTTGATCAAATGTGTAAACCCACTTGGTTGGGTAGTTGAGTCAAAAATGTGTAAACCCACTTGGTTGGGTATTTGAGTCTCATATGTAAATCCACTTGGTTGGATCTTTGTTGTAAGTATGAGTCCTTGGTGATAGGAAGGTCATAGATTCATGTACTTCATTGAAAAATATGTTTAAAGATTCAGCATGAACTCAAGGGGAGCATGGTAACTTCAGTGCACATCAGATCTACAGCTATCTTCTATCTACATGAGGAGAAAACAACCTTGTGTTGGTTTTGATCCGCCCTTTTCCCTTGATGTCAAAGGGGGAGAGTGATATGGTGTTTGAATAGGGGAGAATATCATTATGCTTAATGTATCTATCTGTTGTGGTGATCAAACACCATCGTGGTTGCCATCAAGTCCAAAGGGGGAGATTGTTGGCAATATGATGCGGAGTGTTGTCCTTGATGGCAACCCACTTGATGAAGATGATGGAAACCTACTTAATGAATTTGTTCTTGATGCTTGATGAGTTTATTAATGATGTAAACCTGATGTTCCACAAGTAGCTTAGAAGTAACAGAAGAAAGAAATATCACAAAGAGCCAAAGCAATGATGAATAAGACATGTCACTATGCATATGTGGGTTCGTTTAGGCGAAGTAGCGTATGTACACGGAAAAGTACGAGATAAGTCGCGTATGCCTAATTGCACTCTAAAGATATAAAACCAGGGGTTCTTACCATGGTTTTGACCCATTGTATTGAGCGCTGGATTGTTTATATGATCCCGTCCAGGAATACCATCGGAAGTTATGTGGTTTTGACTCATGGTATTGATAAAGTGTAAACCTATATAAGGAGAAGAAAATCATTGTGCAAAGGGTGTGCATGAGTCTGGGTTTTAATGAATACTACACTCTGAATTTTATCTGCATGGTCTAACTCTTTTCTTAATTGATAGATCTGAATCTATGATGCACCTATGAATATGATGAATGTTCAAAAACTATAGATCTGGAAATGATGAATCTCTAGGATGACTTGAAAAGAAGTAATGAAGACCCGACGCAAATCTATTGAAGATATTGAAGAAATTTGGGTAAGTCCATAGCTCTGGTTTTCTCTGCAAATTTTATCCTTTTAGATCTATACGCAGGTTTGTTTCATGAAAAGCGCGTATATACGCGGATCTGTTTAAGCAAGGGCGCGTATGGACTGTTAGGTTTTTTCTCTGAAAAGTGCACAGATGTATACGCGGGTTGTCTTTATTAAAAGCACGTATATACGCGGGTCTGTTTAACGAAAAGCGTGTATGTAATTTGAACTGATGGTTGCTCAAGGCTGATTTAGTTTCTGTATATCTATTTTGAAGTTTAGGTTATCTCTAATATTCTGGTTACAGTGGTTTCACTGTTCTGTTTGATGCAATGGGAAAAGGATGTTTGCTGATAAGTGAAGGATTGTGTTGAAGCTGTTTTATCCAGTTTGAAAATTGATGAAACGTGGTCTGCAGTGGTTCTGAGGGTTGAAGCCTTCAGTCTGAAAGTAGAAGCTTTCTGCCAGTAGAGGCTGGTGTTAATATCAAGGCGTAGTAGCTCCCTTCCAGGTGAGGCTGGTAAACGAGAGCAGGGGGTTGTTGCTCCCTTCCAGGAGAGGCTGGTAAACGAGATAAGGTTGTAGCCTTCTACAGGTGGGTGCCTGCGTGCTGGTATGAGTCTGCGCCAGTACATGTTGTAAGAAGTTCTCTTAATAATAAAGATTGAAGACTGATATGACGGCAGCGGTGGTTTTCTCCCGAATTGGGTTTCCACCTAAAAATCCTGGTGTCCATGTGTGTTACTTATGTGTGATGATTATTCTATTCTTTTAACACCTGTTTACTGTTGTCTAAACATCTGATGAATGATTAATGCAATAATCTGAGTCAAGAATTAAATTCATAATTAAATCATTGGATATACGCGAGTTAGGTAAAGGATATCCGCGTATATACGCGGGTTTGGTTTCGGTGAAAGTAGCGTATGGGTTTTTTAAGAAAGAAAAATATCAAAGTTTTATTGTCTCGCACTAAATACATAAGTGTAATTTCCCAACATAAGTGTAATTCCCTCAAGATACGACATTATTTCATCTAGGGAGAAGGTGCCACAACCCCTCTAAAGGGGTGTGTTATCATCATCATCAAGATAAGGCTTAATGTCCATCAATAAGGTACAATGGCATCATGGGGTGGCATGCCCTCTTTAAAGGGTAATGGTCAACAAGAATGTTGAACATCCTTAAGAGTGATCAAAATCATCAATAGCAGAACATACTCAAGAATAATGGAGGGAGAGTGTTGTCATCACCATGGTATAAATTTCGTCTCCATCATGATGTATCATAATATGTGTGGCTTCCTACCATCATACACATAAGTCACATACTTCATAAACATCATAATAAGCGGGTTGTGATATATACAAGGGTGATTAGGCTAGATCACACCAAGAATCCTCATTAAACTTTACAATAGCTCAATATTAAATACAATTTACCAAGACTATATATGATACAACCATTACTTACCTTTATCACATGCAATAAATTCAAGGAAATAAGTCCCAAAAATCTCAATAAAGGATATGTGAAGTCTAAGATGAGTATAGTAAAGGGAAAAAGAAGGGTTTTATTGGTTGTCTTGCACAGTTAATTAAGATGAATGAATATTCATCCCATAGCACCTTTGTATAGGATTCCCCTGATGCTTTGAGTAACCTTTCATTGGCACTATATCTTTCCACCCCTTATATTGCATTTTAACCTTCTTTTCCCTTCCTCAATATTTGATTTTGGACATCTTGCTTTGATTACATGATGATTGTATACATTTATAATTCTATTTATGGATCCATTATTCATATATAGTTCATTACATGGGACATGGGACACTTCATTGATCCATTTTTTTCGTAGATGCATTCAATGAATACAACTATGGGCGATGGCCTTGCGTGAAAGGGCATTGATCAATATGCCTTGGATTTTGTGGCACTATGATACCCTTTATTATTCTTTTTCATTTTTATCTTTCATATTTGTTTTTAGCTTTATTTTTCATTATCATCATCCTCAAGCTTACAAGCCCCTTCTTTACATGGACTACTGAAAGGTACACCACTGATAGTGACATATACAATTCAACCATAAACAAGAGTATGTGGCAAAGGTTTAAATTTTTATGTATGGTTGGGATATGGAAAAAATACCCATTTTTAAGCACTCCCTAGTCTTACAACTAACCCCAAGAAATTCCACACTTGACTAGAAGAAAGAAATGACCTTCAACTGAACTAAAAACAAGGTAAGAGGCACAAACAAAGAGTATATTGGTCCATCCAAAATATCCCCTAACGATGACTCGAATGACCCCTATATATAAAAATAACACACACTATGATGAATGGAAATAATGTACCTCCTACTTATGTGGCACCATAAAAGTTTGACTTGAATGAGAGCTAAGATAGGCATTAAAGGCATCATCGATAATATGCATTACGTAGAAGTGAAGGATAGGTGTGGTTGTTAGCTGGAAATCTACATCACAGGAGATTAATTTTCTCCTATGGTTACCCATGCATGTGGATGGGTAACAAGCCATGCATTGATGATTATGTCATATAGTTGTTGTGTGAATGGGTGTAAACTCTTGTGAAAGAGGTTGACCTTAAGCCGAAATTGGAGTACATGAATAATGAGGAAAATGTACAAGTAGCGTTGACATACAATGTTGAGAGGCATAGTGTGAATGCATTGACCATGTTATGGGTTTTTATCTCAGCATCAATATGTAAGAAATAGCGCTTGATATGTTTTGCGTGTTATTGTTTCTTATTGACCTTACTTTGAATATTGTACAAATTTTGGATAGTAGTCCAAGTGGGATGTGAGTAGTTCCTTAGATAAAGCTAATATGAGGTGCTCACCTAGAAAAATGAGTATAAATATTATGCGTAACATAATATATGACATGGTTCTGGTGTCATTGATTACCTTGTGAAATAAAGCAAAATATTTATATTCCTACAAGACTTTCCATTAAAATAATGGTGAAGCTTTCAAAAGATAAACTAATTTTAAGCCCATGTTGGGGATGTAAGGGTTATTGAAAGGATGTTATGGGCTTGCTAGTGCAGTTTTAAGAAAATAATAACCTAAAGTGACAATGTTGACATTCTTTCATTGAGATAGGGGGCTTATATGTATAATGTATCTTGAAAATATGCAAGCATTATATGGGAATGACTTTGATCAATAATTTTCATCAAGTAGTACAATAATATTAATCAATGGGCTTATTTTAGGTTATCAATATTAAAATTTGAGATATTTCGTGAAATTGTGGTAGCTATTGTGGATTAACAAATATTGTTATGAAAACTAATGAAATTTATGATCTTGTTCAGAAGTACAACTGCATGGAAAATTACTCTAAATACCAAGAATGAAAAAGAAGCAAATCAAGTGTTGGCTAATTTTGAGCTAAGTGTTATCGTCTCATTGGAATAGATACATTGCAATAAGAAGTTGCATGCCAAGGTATTTACATGTAAATAAACAATGGGGAGGATTTCTTATAAGAAGATAGTTTTGATTAATGATGAAGCAAATATGTAGATAAAGACCATATCTATCATAGAATGTTATCAAGAAGATTTTTGTTGCATCTTTGCAACATTGAGTGAAGCAATTTGTGCGCATAAGTTCAAGGGGGACTTTTGTTAACATGATTGGGTGAGCCTATTCGGAAATATAATACAATTCAAGTGTGAATATTTCATATACTAAAATTCTGAAATGAAGTTGTGAGACTATCTTTGCTACATTGAATTCACATTACATCGATGAAGGTAACTCAAAGTGAAGAAATGTCCAAGTGGATTTGATTTTACTACTTACGAGAAAAGAAAGGTTGTAGAATAGATCAACTAGGCTATGAATCCTAGGATATACAAGGATTTGAAAGAGGGGAATCCTTTGACCTCCTCTTTAATTATTTATTACATTCTTTAAAATGAGAAAGATGATTTGTGGAAATATTTTAAATATGGCAATGGTGGTGGATTATAAGAAAGCAAGTAACTAAAATTCATTTCCACTCATTAATGCATTGAGAAAGTATTGGTAGAGTGCATATAGTTATTAGGGCATATTTGGTAATGTTGTTGAATTAAAATGTAATAGCCCTGGTGAAAATTCCATGTAAAATGTAATAAAGTTAAAAATAATAACCACAGTTGATGGGACACCTATTCCAAGCTCAATGTTGGGAAAAACATCCTAGTTGGTGTTCATTTAGGTTAATATGGCTAAATAAGTTGGCAAATTCAAAGGAAAAGGCTTTGGAAAGGAAAAATGACATTTTTGGCACATTTATTTATGAAAATAATGGAAATTAGGAGAAAAGGAAGGTGAAAGGTCATAGGTTGCATGTGACGAGGAAAATGAAGTAATAATATGGAAAATGAAGAAATTAGAGACATCAATGATAAAAAGGATGTTGAGTATCAGTTGGCAGGTTTTTTCTCTCATTATTCTCTCCCTCATACTCTTGGACACTTAAAGTATTCTTGGAGCACTCTTGGTGAGTGTGGCATACTTGGAGATTTGGAGCAAGACGGAAAATATCAAGCAGGGAAAGGTTGGATCAGGCAGCTAGAGCAGGATTCTTTGCAGGTATCAATTTCCATGTGTATTTTCCTTGCTATATTTGGCATGCATTGCATTGCATGTGGTCTTTGTTGTCTTGGCATGGGTTTTTCAGGGTGTGACAATGTATTCAGCCTAGCCTTGCCATTTCCAGATAGCCATGGTTTTTTGGTGTTCTCATGTTTTGGTTTAGCTGGATCACTTAATGGATTTGAATATACGTGGGGTTGATCTTCAAATTGATATAACACATGGCCTAGTAACCCCTGAACTGAACTGTGGGCTGCGGTAAATTCGGATAGTGTGTTGCCTCGATATGCCTAAGAATCCTCGACTGGTGAATGGTGGGATATACAGTAAATCCTAGAGATCATTTTCTCTCCATTCAAGCCTAGGAATCTCAAGTTTAGGATTGCAGTATAGCCTAGAGAGTATGTCTCAGTTTAGGGCCTAGTTACCCCTGATTCGGTATGTGGGTTGCGGTAAAGCCTAAGAGACTAGGAGACAGGAAAATTCCTCAGGGTTTAGGCGGAGAGAATCTGGTGATATCCATGCTTGGGTTGGCCTGCTGATCAGGGTTAGATCATGGGAAAGTCGATTATGACATGTTTATGGTGTTGGCTTAGTGATCCAGGTTGGATCATGGTAAAGCTTGATTTCTATTCAATGAGGGTGAGGTGGTTTCGCCTTGGTATGCCCTGGTCGGTTCTTTCGGTTTAAGTCCCACATTCATGCTTAGAATATGGCATGGGGGTGACTGGTTGAAGTAGATTTGGCTCAGCCAATCTATGGTCGGGTGGAACGTGGAAGTCCCATCTCCAGTTGATTCTTACATTTGGTAATGAAGAGCTCATTTATCTAGTATTCAGTATGAAAATATGTTTTTATATATATATGGATTCTATTTATGATATATCCATGGTATTTATGTTGGTGTTATGTTGGTTATAAGCATGTATTGTGACAGTGATGAGGTATGGCTCTCTCCATGTTTTTTACTTGTAAATGGATATCCAATGTATATATGGTAAAATTTCTTATATAATATCTTGTGGTGTAGGGGAGAAATTCTTCTTAACCATTCTCAAATAAGAAAGAGACCCATTTGTTTAAATTTGTTGTTTATACCTGTAGTTGTTATGTTTGTGTCATGTTTGACAAAATTCCTGTCATGGCTGAGTGGGTTCGGATGAGTTTCGATTGATGCGATTTCTTCAATATGTTTTTTTAATGTTATTTACCCTCTCTTGAAGTTAGAAGAAGTTTTGGGCAGTGACCTGGGCTCAAGGACTGAAAATGTGTTGGGAATCACGATTGTCGTTAGACCAAAACCTGCAGGTATTAGTCAAAAATCGCATCGCCAAAGATAAGGATCCATGAGAGGCAGTTAGTGCATGTCACGAAACACACGGGGAGTGTTGGCTTATCCAATGTCCAACAATCTCCCCCCACTCAACTTGATTCGGGTGTGTATCGAACTCATGACCTATGCTCTGATATCACTTCTTGGGAATCACGAATGTCAACCCAAAGGTATTAGTCAACGATTGCATCGCCAGATATAAGGATCCACAAGAGGCGGTTAGTCCATGTTGTGAAACACACGGGGAGCATTGGTTTATCCAATTTCCAACAAAATGTGGCACAAATCCTGAAGCTACAAGCAGAAAATTCGTTGTTTGGGCCTAAGCTACTATGTTTCCAAGGCTAGCCCACAGCTCTAGGGTATACAGTTGCTCCCTTGACCTTATATGCCCGTGGCTCAGCCTCAAAAGGGCTAAAAATCAATCCCCCCTCAGGGAACAAGGCCCTGGAAGGTTGGGTTACCTCCTGGGGATGTCAGTGACACAGTGTAAGGTGTGTTTTGGTGTTTCCGTCGGTTCCAATTCCTTAAGGTCATATAGAAGGTTGAATCTCATATTAGTAGCCTCTCGTCACATGTTTACCCCAGTTGGCCAGTTAATTGGGTAGATGTGGAAAGAGGGTATTACAAAGTCATATCAAAGCATGGTTCAACTCTCAGACTGATGGGTGGTGTGTTGATCATGAATTTATGTTGATTTCATATGTGCTTAGTATGCTTGTGGTCTATATGTGCTTGTTGCATCTGTGTTGTTTTGGCCACTGTGGAAGTAGTGTCACCATTGAAGTTTTGATGGTGTTGTTGTCAACATGTTATCATGAGTGTATGACTCGTTATGTGTTGTTCATGCTTGTGTATTGTTCATGCACACTTGTGTACATATTGTTACATATTGTACATGCATTTCTTGCTTATGCTAGGGTTACATATTGGTCATGTTTCCGTGTTATCCGTGTATTATTGCTTGTGTGGTTTAATATGTTGAACGTGTATTGGTCGTTCGTGATTGGTTATACATGTCAAGTGGGTGCATATGGTCAAGTTTGCATTGGTTTGGTTGAGGTTTTTGTGCATAATGTCATTGTATGCAATTAGGCCATCATGATGATATTGGTATGTTATGATGTTAATGTGTTGGATGAGATAGAGTAGGAGATGCAAATCATCAAAGTGAAGTTGCAGCATTGGACCTTGAGGCAATATTATATCGTCGTACATGTGTGCATGTTTGGCACGCAGGTATGTGATTCGTAGTTGTCGTAAGCATTAGGGTTGCTTATATGTTTGTTATTTTATGGTTATTATGGGTGCATATGTGATAAACGCTAGTTGATCAATGTAGTCATGTGCACTATGGTTATGTGTATGCATTTCATTATGTTGATGTTATGGTTGCATACATTATAGATGCTAGTTGAGTGTATTTATATGCACATGTGTCAGATAGCCATGAATGATAGTAACCTATGGTTGTATGCATTGCTATTGTTGTTTTATGATTAGATAACTTGATGATTATGTGAATGTTGTTGATGAGTACATTAAAGGTTTAATTGTTGTTGTTACATGTTAGTGACTTGATGATTAGAGTTATTTCATTAACATCTTGATGTTATATGCATTATGTTAATTTGGATTGGCCCATGCAGATGGTTAGGGTTATAACATTGAGGCATGAGTCGACCTAATTTTGGTAGTGTGTTGTATTATGTCTAAACTGATTGTGCATATGTGATTTCTATGCATGAATGACATTTCATTATGAACTTATGAGGTGAACATGTTATATAGTTACTGTTATGGATATCATGACCTTATTTAGGGTTGAGTTGATGTGTTGTGAAGTTATATTGTGCTAATCTAGATTGATTGTGTAAACAAGATAGCGTCCCCTTAGATGTATTAAGGTATGAGCTTACATAAGTCACCTACTTTGTACTTGATATCTCCTATTTGTTGTTTGCATGTTGTATTAGCTGTATCATATGAGTTTGCATCTATAAGATTTCATGAAGGAATGATCGTGTTTTGAGATGCTTGCACTAACGCACTATGTGTTGAGGTAGTTGATATGTACTTGAGTATAAGCAGGGTGATATGATAGCATATCGTAAAACTCAATAGTAGCAAGGTAATATAACTGGTATATTGTTATATTTATTTATGCGCTAACATTTATGTGTTTATGATAGTATGATGCAGGGGATTGCATGACAAAGAGTTTTCCATGAATTCTTAAATAAGGCTCGGGTTGAGCTTTCACTTAGAGGCATTGGGAACCATGGGGATTGAGTCATGGTGTATGTTGTTAGTCTTGTGTTTTTGGTCCTTTTTTATTTGTTGAGCTTGATTTGCGGTTTCGTTTATGTCTGGTGCATAGTTATGCCACTTTGTTTTGGTGTCTTATTGCTATTGGTTTTCCTAGTTTTCATCTTGTTCGTTTCTTGTTCTTGTCATTGTATTTTATGTTTTGAGTCTTGGGAATCAGTTGGGTAAGAGGAAAATTGATGGAGCTCTGGGAGAGCTTTTTGGTACCCAACAAGTAATGTAAGAGTGGAATGAGGCTCGGTGCACAAGTAAGCACAACGGAAGGTAAGAATATGTCAGTTGGTTGGACTGGCTAGATCCATTGTGGTGAATGGATGGTGGTAGTAAAGTCATGAGAAAGGTAATCAGGTAAGGTAAAGTAAATGGATGTGAGATATTAGATAACTTGGCTATGTTGGGAACTGTTGTTCTCAATATTGTGCATGTTGTGCATGAATAAAGGAGTTTCTCTCAACCTAAACCTTATGATATTTGGTAATCATGTTGATGTCTATATGTGTATATATGCATGTATTTATGTACATATGTCATTAATTGACACGGTCTTCATGGATCTTGATGGTTTATATGTATGTATGTATGATGTTGTCTAACAGAATCATGATTGTTTTATGCTAAATATTATATATGTGTGTGTGATTTTTTCTAACAGGATCATGATTGTTTTATGCTAATGATTATATATATGTATGTATGTATGTATGTATGTATTTATGTCACTTTACGACATGGTTTTCAAGGATCATTCTTGTGGAGGAATGATTGCTTATGCAGGTGAATGGCATGAAGAGGTTCCTGGCTATAAAGAATCAAGTGGAAAAGTAACTCTGAGATATCTACAAGGTCAGTATCATGTGGACATGAATTAATATTATATGTTTGTACCATTCCTATGTTTATGTTATGGACAGGTAACACTAAGGGGTACATCAGCGAAGTGAAAGTAGTGTGATCTGTGACATGCTAGGATAAGCATGGATAGTGGAAAGACACTAGAATCAAGGTTGCTTGTGGGGTCAGTGTGTGGTCTATGGATGTACAATGATTTTTTTGGGTATATGTTGTGCATGTTGTGTATTCAGTGATTGTACCTATGGTGATATGTAATGTTGCATATGTAGTATTGTGTACATATGATGTTGTATTCATGTTGTATATATGATGTTGAATATGTAGTACCTAGTATAGATGGTGTTATGTACATGTTGGGTATGCAGTGTTTTCTGTAATATGATGTTGTGTGCATGTTCGATATGCAGTGCTATGTACATGTTGAATATGCATTGCTATGTACATATGGTGTTGTGTCCATGATGTACATATGGTGTTATGTGCATTTGGTGTTGTGTGCATGTAGTGTTGTATGCAGGTGGTGTCATGTACATGTCGTGCATGTGGTGAAATGTACATATGGTGTCATGTACATGTTGTGCATGTGGTATTGTGTACACATTGTACAGGTGGTGTGGTGAACATTTGGCATTGTGTACACGTTGTGCAAGTGGTGCCATGTACATGTGATGATGTGCACAAGTTGTGCATGTTATGTGTGTACAGGTGGTACTCTGTACATGTTGTGCATATGGTACTGGTATACATGTGGTATTGTGTGCATGTCGTACATGTGGTGTTGTCGGCATGCGGTGCTATGTATGTGCATGGTGTAGTCGTGGTATCGTGACATATGTATTCTTTGTGTTGTACTATGTATATGTATATGTAGATGTATTGGGTTGTGTTGTACGTTGAGTGTGGGTGTATGTATTGTGTGGTGGTGCATGCCTTGTGTGGTTGTACGTGTTGACCATTGTGTTCGGGTGCTTTCCAGGTGTGGCAACCGATCCGGTGTTAGTACAAAGAGAACAAAGGCTGAAGTAAGGACCGATGAAGGATAAGTATCGATATTTTATTATGCATGTGATATGTGATTCTGACTTATGATGGTTACATGTGATTTATGATTATGTTTTATGATGATTGCATGTGATTTATGATTTTAATCTATGATGGTTTTATTTTTAGCTAGCTAGATATGATATTTTTATACATTATGATTTGATCAAACAGTTGGTTTGACTTGTGTGACAGGAAGTGAACAGAATTGAAAGTGTACCTTATTAACGAGCTACCAATGAGGTATGATGTGAATTTATTTCAATTTGTTTTGAATCTAATGGAAGTTATGTGCTTCGTACAGGAAGAACAGAAATGCCCGGAACTGACTACAAGAATTAGCAGCAACAACAAAGGGAATTGGGACATGCAATAGTGTGTTGGTAAAGACTTCAGGAGCAGGGCCATTGTGGGACACTGGTACCCAATAGTTTCCATGATTTCCATGAGAATCCTATGACCGATATGAAGGTTTTGAGGTAGGTATATGCCTTGGTTTTTATATCTTCTGATGCAAGGAAGCCTTGCATAGGGATGGATCACCCAGGATAGGGGATGTCGAGGAACTTGGAAGGTGAGTGACTACACATAAGGGGATTACCAGATTGCTCGAGGGACTGCATATCAGAGAAGGGAAGGTCGGGGATGGATTTTTTTTTGTCATTAGCATTGATAGATGGAATCAAATGCAAATTGGGAGTGTTCCCTGGAACAATGAGTCGATAATTGTTAACTAAGAGTACAGTAGCGCAGGATTGTAGCGTTGGACTTTAGATGCAGATTTGACTTTGACAGTGGATTTTGGACATCCTAAGAAGGAGTTGAATCCTAGTATTCCTATGAGGGTGGAGGTGTGATCCTCTGGATTCCCCTGTTTTTTATACAGGAATCATATCCTTTTATTTGTTGGTTGAGAAAATGTGCATATGTGTATATTATTGTAAATATCGTAATGAGTTGTGTTATAAAGCTCTAGTACACAGTATGATTGTCATGATGGTTTTTCTTGTGAGCGGGTTATTCATTGTAAATACTGCAATGAGCTAAGTTATAAAGCTCCATGGGAAATATGTTTATTTTTCAGTGGTTTTTCTAAGGTATATGTGTGGTTGAACACCGAGGATGGTGTCCCCCAAGGGGAAGGGTTCTTTAATAGCCCTGGTGAAAATTCCATGTAAAATGTAACAAATTTAAAAATAATAACCACGGTTGATGGGACACTTATTCCAAGTTGAATGTTTGGCAAAACATCCTAGTGGGTGTTCATTTCAGTTAATATGGCTAAGGAAATTGGCAAATGCAAAGGAAAAGGACTTGGAAAGGAAAAATGGCATTTTTGGCACATTGATTTATGAAAATAATGGAAATTAGAAGAAAAGGAAGGTGAAAGGTCACAAGTTGCATGTGAGGAGGAAAATGAAGTAAAATTATGGAAAATGAAGAAATTATAGGCATCAACGATAAAAAGGATACTCAGGATCAGTTGGCAGGTTTTTTCTCTCATTATTCTCTCCCTCATACTCTTGGACACTTAGAGTATTCTTGGAGCACTCTTGGTGAGTGTGGCATACTTGGAGATTTGGAGCAAGAAGGAAAAGATCAAGCAGGGAAAGACTGAATTAGGTAGCTACAACAAGATTCTTTGTAGGTATCGATTTGCATGTGTGTTTTCCTTGCTATATTTTACATGCATTGCATTGCATGTGGTTCTTTGTTGCCTTGGCATGGGTTTTTCCAGGTGTGATAGTGTATTTAGCCTGTCTTTGTCATTTCCGGATAGCCATGGTGTTGTGGCGTTCTCATGCTTTTGTTTACCTAGATCACTAGATCTATTCAAAGCTAAGTGGGGTGGATCTCCGAATTGATATAACAGATGGCCTGGTAACCCCTGAACTGAATTGTGGGTTGCGGTATAGTTGTATAGTGTGTTGCGTCTGTAGGCCTAGGAATCCTCAACCGATGAATGACAGGATATATGGTAAAGACTAGAGGTGGTTTGCTCTCCATTCAAGCCTAGGAATCTTGGGTTTGGGATTGGGGTAAAGCCTAGAGAGTATGTCTCATTTTAGGGCCTAGTGACCCCTGATTCAGACTGTGGGTTGCGATAAAGCCTGAGAGACTAGGAGACATGAAAATTCCTCACATTTTAGGCAGAGAGAATATGGTGATATCCATGGTTGTGTTGGCCTAGTGATTAGGGTTAGATCATTGTAAAGTCAGTTATGAAATGTTTATGGTGTTGGCCTAGTGATCCAGGTTCGATAATGGTAAAGCATGATTTCTATTTGATGAGGGTGAGGTGGTTTAGCCTCGGTATGCCCTGGTTGGTTCTTTCAGTTTAAGTCCCACATTCATGCTTGGAATATGGCACAGGGTTCATTAGCTGAAGTAGATTTGGCTCAGCCAATCTATGGTCGGGTGGAAGGTGGAAGTCCCATCTCCGGTTAGTTCTTACATTCAATAATGAATAGCTCATTTCTCCGGTATTCGGTATGAAAATATGTTGGTATGTATATGTGGATTCTATTGCTGATATATCCATGGTATTTATGTTGGTGTTATGTTGGTTATAAACATGTATTGTGGCAATGATGAGGTAAGGCTCTCTCCATGTTTTTACTTATAAATGAATATCCAATGTATCTATGGTAAAATTTATTGTATAATAGCTTATGGTGTATGGGATAAATGCTTGTTAACCATTCTCAAATAAGAAAGAGACCCCTTTGTGTAAATTTGTTGTTTATAGTTGTAGATGTTATGTTTGTGACATGTTTGAAAAAATTTATGTCATGGATGAGTGGGGTCAAATGAGTTTCGGTTGATGTGATTACTTCCATATGTTTGTATTAATGTTATTTACCCTCTCCTGAAGTTATAGGAAGTTATGGGCTGTGACCTGGGCTCAGGGGCTGAAAATGTGGCACAAATTTCGGTGCTATAGGAGGAAAATTCGTTGTTTGCGCCTGAGCCTCTACCTTTCCAAGGCTATCCCATGGCTTTAGGGTCTTGATCCACTCCCTTACCCTTATATGCCCATGGCTCAGCCTCAAATGGGCTAAAAATTAGTCCCCCTCTTATGGAACAGGGCCCTGGAAGGTTGGGTTACCTCCTAGGGATGTCAATGATGCAGTGTAAGGTGTGTTTTGGTGTTTCCGTCGGTTCCACTTCCTTAAGGTCATCTAGGAGGTTGAATGTATTATTAGTAGCCTCTCATCACATGTTTACCCCGGTTGGCTGGTTAATTGGGTAGATGTGGGAAGAGGGTGTTACAGAGTGGTATCAGAGCATGGTTGAACTCTCGGACAGATGGGTGGTGTGTGGATCACACATTTATGTTGATTGCATATGTTTTTAGTATGCTTGTGGTCTATGTGTGCTTTTTGCATTCGTGCTTTTTTGGCCATGGTGGTAGTTGTGTCGCCTTGGTAGTGTTGATGGTGTTGTTGTCAACATGTTGTCATGAGTGTATGACTCGTTATGTGTTACTCATGCTTGTGTATTGTTCATGCACTCTTTCTTACATATTGTTACCTATTGTACATGCATTTCTTGCTTATGCTAGGGTTACATATTGGTCATGCTTCGGTGTTATCCATTTATGATTGCTTGTGTGATGTCATATGTTGAACGTGCATTGGTATTTCATGATTGGTTATACATGTAAAGTGGGTGCATATGGTCATGTTTGCATTGGTTTGGTTGAGGCTATTGTGCATAAGGTCATTGTACACAATTAGGCCATCATGATCATATTGATATGTTATGATGCTAATGTGTTAGATGAGATAGAGTAGGAGATGCAGATCATCAAAGTGAAGTTGCAGCATTGGACCTTGAGGCAAGAGAAAATTATCATACAAGTGTGCATATTTGGCATGCAGGCATGTGATTCATGGTTGTTGTAAGAATTAGGGTTACTTATATGTTTGTCATTCTATGGTTATTATGGGTGCATATGTGATAAATTCTAGTTGATCAGTGTAGTAATGTGCATTATGGTTATGTGTATGCCTTTCATTATGTTGATGTTATGGTTACATACAATATAGATGCTAGTTGATTAGTGTAGTTATATGCACATGTGTCGGATAGCCATGAAAGATAGTAACCTATGGTTGTATGCATTGTTATTGCTATTTTATGATTAGATAACTTGGTGATTATGTGATATGTTGTTGACGAGTATATTATAGGTTAACTTTTTGTTGTTACATGTTAGTGACTTGATGATTAGGGTTATTTCATTAACATCTTGATGTTATATGCATTATGCTAATATGGATTGGCCCATGGAGATGGTTAGGGTTATGACATTCAGGCACGAGTCGACCTAATTTTGATAGTGTGTTGTATTACATCTAGACTGACTTTACATATGTGATTTTTGTGCATGAATGACATTTGTTTGTGAGCTTATGATGTAACATGTTAGATAGTTACTATTATGGATATCATGACCTTATTTAGGGTTGAGATGATGTGTTGTGAAGTTATATTGTGCTAATCTAGATTGATTGTGTAGACAAGATAGCCTCCCTTGAGATGCATTAAGATATGAGCTTGCTTATGGTGCCTATTTTGTACTTGATGTCGTGTATCTGTTGTTTGTATGTTTTATTATTTGTATCATATCAGTTTGCATCTATAATATTACATGAAGGAATGATTGTGTTTTGAGATGCTTGCACTAACACACTATGCATTGAGGTAGTTGATATGTACTTGAATATAAGCAGGGTGATGTGATAGCATATGATGAAACTCAATAGTAGCAAGGTAAGATAACCGGTATGTTGCTATATTTATTTATGCACTGACAATTATGTGTTTATGAAAAGAATATGCAGAGGATTGAATGGCAAAGATATTGCCATGAAATCTTAAAGAAGGCTTGAGTTGAGCTTTCACTTGGAGGAATTGGGAACCATGGGGATTGGGTCATGGTTTCTTTTGTTAGTCTTGTGTTTTTGGTCCTTTGTGATTTTTTGAGCTTGATTTTCGGTTTTGTTTATGTCTAGTGCATAGCTATGCCACTTTGTTTTGATGTCTTATTTTTATTGGTTTTCCTGGTTTTATTCTTTTTTGTGTCTTGTTCTTGTCGTTGTATTTTATGTTTTGAGCCTTGGGAATCAGTTGGGAAAGAGGAAAATTGATGGAGCTCTGGGAGAGCTTTGTGGTACACAACAAGTAATGTAAGAGCTGAATGAGGCTCGGTGCATGAGTAAGCGCGGCAGAAGGTAAGAATATGACAGTCGGTTGGACTGGTAGGATCCATTGTGGGGAATGGATGGTGGAAGTGTAGTAATGAGAAATGTAATCAGGTAAGGTAAAGTAAATGGATCTGAGATATCTGACCTTGGCTATGTTGGGAACTGTTGTTCTCAATTTCGTGCATGTTGTACATGAATAAAGGAGTTTCTCTCAACCTAAACCTTGTGATATTTGGTAATTATGTTGATGTCTAAATATGTATATATGCATGTATGTATGTATGTCGTTGATTGACAGGGTCATCATGGATCTTGATGGTTTTATGTTGATGGTTTATATGTATGTATGTATGTCGTTGATTGACAGGGTCGTCATGGATCTTGATGGTTTATATGTATGTATGTATGACGTTTTCTGACAAGATCATGATTGTTTTATGCTAAATATTATATATGTGTATGTATGTACGTATTTGTGTCACTTTACGACAAGTTTTTCAAGGATCATTCTTGTGGAGGAATGATTTATTATGCAGGTGAATGGCATGAAGAGGTTCCTGGCTATAAGGAATCAAGTGGAAGAGTAATTGTGGCAGATCTATGAGGTCAATATCATGTGGACATGAAATAATATTAAATGCTTATACTATTCCTATGTTTATGTTATGGATAGGTAACACTGAGGGGTACATCCGCAAAGTGAAAGTAGTGTGATCTGCGACATGCTTGGATAAGCATGGATATTGGAAAGACACTAGAAGCAAGGTTTCTTGTGGGGTACTTGTGTGGTCTATGGACGTATAGTTATTTTCTTGTGTATATGTTGTGCATGTTGTATATCCAATTATTGTACCTATGGTGATGTGTAATGTTGCATATGTAGTATTGTGTACATATGATGTTGTATTCATTTTGTATATATGATGTTGCATATGTAGTGCTAGGTATAGATGGTGCTATGTACATGTTGGATTTGTGGTGTTGTGTGCAATATGATGTTGTGTGCATGTTGGATATGCGGTGATGTGTACATACAGCGTTATGTACATGCTAAATATGCATTGCTATGTACATATGGTGTTGTGTGTGTGATGTACATATAGTGCTATGTGCATTTGGTGTTGTGTGCATGTGGTGTTGTGTACAAGTTGTACATGTGGTGTTGTGTGTAGGCAGTGTCATGTACATGTCGTGCATGTGGTGTTGTGTACACATTGTATAGGTGGTGCGATGTACATTTGGCGTTGTGTACACATTGTGCAGGTGGTTTCGTGTACATGTGATGTTGTGCACACGTTGTGCAGGTAGTGTGTGTACAGGTGGTATTGTGTACATGTTGTGCATGTGGTATTGGTATGCATGTGGTATTGTCTGCATGTCATAGTAGGGTTAAATTTATAAAAACAATTCCTAGAGTTCTTCAAAAAAATGGAGGAATTACAAATTTTATGGAACAAAATTCCAATTCCTCAAATAATCTTGTCTAATAAAATGAAGAAGATGATCAAGAAAAGGGCACAAGCTTACCTTTTCCACCATTATTCTCTAGAGGTGTTCTCTAATGAGGTTGATGTTCCCAAAGGTTTTTATGAGATTCAAATATGGTACTATATTTCGAGACATATCTCATGGTCTTCCTCTAGCACAATCCAGAGATCACATCATAAATTTTTCCCTTGGTTTAGCTCCAATTAGGATAAAATCATTAAAAAAATCCCGCAATAACAAATCATAAATTGAATGTTTGGTTTAGGAATTATTGGATTGTGGTGTTATAGCTAGAAGTAAGAATCAAATTTTGGCTCCAGGTCATACTAGTAAGGAAAAAACATGGCTCCTATAGACTTTGTATTGATTATTGTGCATTGAATAAAATCACCATAAAAGATAAGTTTCCCATTCCATTTTTGGAAAAACTAATAGATGAACTCCACTTAGCTAATTATTTCTCAAAACTTGAGTTGAAATCTTGTTATTATCAAATAAGAATATGTGAAGAGAATATTCTGAAAATTACACATGAGGGCTCATAATATTTTGTGTTATTCCTTTTGGATTATCCAATGCTTTGATTACCTTTTAACTAATAATTAATGATCTTTTTTTTTCACACTTGAGGAAGTTTGTACTTGCATTCTTTGATGATATACTTGTTTTGTACTAAGAATTCGAATTTCCACCTTAAGCACATGAATATTGTGTTGAGAGTATTATAAGAAAATAAGTTCTTCACAAACAAGTCCAAATGTAGTTTTTGTAGAAGAGAAGTAGAATTCCTAGGCCATGTGGTATCAACAAAAGGAATTAAGGTGGACCCAAATAATATTGAAGTAATTACCAAGTGGACCACTCCAAAAACCATGACATCCTTATGAGAATTTTTGGGTCTTACATAATATTATGGAAGATTCATAAGGAATTATGTAGAACATATTGCCCCTCTAATAGATATATTTTAAAATGATGCATTTGGTTGGAATGTTATTGTTGAAGCTTGTTCAAGAAAGTGGAGACCTTAATAACTTCAACCTCAGTATTGGTTGCCTCATATTTCACCAAAACCTTTGTGCTTTAATGTGATGCTTCAATAATTGGGATAAGAGTGGTGTTGATGCAAGAAAACCACCCCATTATCTTTGAAAGTTTTAAATCAAATTCTATAGATAAAAAAAAAATCTATATCTTATTAGGGGATGTTGGCAATAATTCACGCTCTAGCAACATGGAGACAATATCTAATTGGAGTCAAATTTTTAGTCAAAACATACCACAATAGCTAATATATTTTTTTAATCAAAAGAGCTTATCATTGGAGCAACAAAAATGGGTTAGCAAAATTTTGGTTTTTGATTTTTAAATTCTCTATAAGAAAACCAAAGAAATTCAAGTTGTTGATAGTTTATCAAGTAAAAAATAAGAAGATGTTACATTGTGTGCAATTTCATTAGTCATTCCTAAATGGATTTTTGATGTTCAAGTTGAATATGCAAAATATTCAAATACTCGAAAAATAAATATGGAAGTGAATAACAATGTAGCTTCACAATCTAAATTTACATGGGAAAATGATATACTATAGTAAAAAATAGGAGAATGATATATATGTATGTGTGTGTGTGTGTGTGTGTGTGTATGCATGACACTTCTAA
Source organism: Pinus albicaulis (assembly GCA_034641835.2). NCBI lineage: Eukaryota > Viridiplantae > Streptophyta > Pinopsida > Pinales > Pinaceae > Pinus > Pinus albicaulis. Next base: position 1,476,623,424 of record CM076581.1, read on the forward strand.
ATTCAAAACATGGATCTTAAGAGATAATCATGACTCATTGTCTGATAATCATGACTCGTTGTATGTAAGCCATGTTATAATTTTCAAAACATACTACAATATTCAACAATCCCTCTTTTGGAAGGGGAAAACGGGTGACAATTAGAAATATGTGACAGAATGTGATACATGTCAATGATAGAAGTTTGAATCAGTGGCACCTCAAAGTCTCCTTTAACCCATGTGTATCCTAGATTAAAAATGGGATGAAGTATCCATGGAATTTATCACATCTTTACCTCCTTCAAAAGGGAAAGATAACATATACCTAATTGTGGATTGATTAACTAAATATGCCCATTTCATTGGAATTTCATCAAGAGCTAAGGTTAGTCAAATTGTTGATTAAGAATATTTATAAACTCCATGGCTTCCTGAAAGCCATTTTCAGTGATAAGGACCCCAAATTCATCAACAATTTTTGGAAAGAATTATTCAACCATGTAGGAACCACACTAACAATGAGCACTTCATACCATCCTCAAACATACAAACACACTAAACTGGTTATAGGTACCTTAAAGGTTGCCTTAGGAATTTTGTGAATGGTCATTAATCTTAGTGACGTAGCTCGCTACATCTTGTAGCATGGTGGTATAACATAGTTTACCACATGTCTGCCAAATGACTCCATTTTAAGCCTTATATGGGTATCCTCCGCCATCACTAAAGGAATATGTTTTCTCCAAATTCAAGGCTCACGATGTTAAAATATTCTTTGTAGCTTTTAAAGAAACCCTTCACATATTAAAAAGTCACCTTGAGCAATCCAGGAATCGAATTAAGTAACAAGCTGATTTGAAAAGATATGACTGTGAATTTAAGTAGGGTTTTGGGTGTTTGTTAAATTACAACCATACAAGCCAAATTCACTTTAAAACTACAAAAATCATAAAATTGCACCCAATTTTTATGGTCCTTGTCAAGTTCAAAGGAGATTTGACCAAGTAGCATATGCGCTAGAAATTCCAAACATAGGGAACTTATAAAAATGTGTCTTCCAAGTTTCATGTTTGAAGAAAATGTTTGGGCCAACAACTATGATACAAACACAACTACCTATTTTAGATGAAGAAGGGAAACTAACATTGGAGCTTTAAGGAATACTCGAATTCAAGAGCAAAGTACTTCACTCGAAAAGTTTCAATGAGTACCTTATCAAGTGGGAGAATTTACGAGAAGATGAAGCCACTTGGGGAAATGAAGACTTTATATCAAGGGATTCATCCTTGCCCACACTTCGAGGTAGGAGCATTTCAGGTAGGAGTGTTTTGTAATGAACCTAACATAACTATATTATAATTGTTGAAATTAAACCCAATGGTCAACATGATCACATGAAGGGTTATAACCCAAATGCTTTTCAAAGTATATATTGTTGCCTTGCTTCATTATAATCACCATCAAAAAATAATATATACATGTTTTTTTAATCAATTTCATGCTCATGATCATATACATATATAAATATTGTATTAAAAATGTATATTTTGTGCTAAGTTATGAACATCAATGGAAGAATTGTGTATAGAAGAGGTTATAATATGCATGATTAATTGATTATGGTTGTAGGCATGTGTTGGAATATCGAAGTTTGATGGTGTACCAAGAAAGAGAAGAGATGATAAGGTTGGGGAAACACAAGAGTGAAGATATTGTGAATGTTGATGTAGTAAATGGGAACACCGAGGATGGTGTATTACTGCAATGAAGAGGACATTGAAGGTGGTATAAACACTGACAATGGTATTATTCCAAGAGGGAGGGTCTATCATGTCCCCATTTTGATTTCTCAAAAAATTGTAATTAATTAGGTTTAACAATGTTTTATTTTGGAAAAAATACTTCATCACTACACCAAGTTTAAATGGATAAATCACAAGCAATGTAATGCATTTTATTTTAATTAATAAATATGAAAAATAATTGACTAAAACATGAGCACCTGTTGGGACCATGATACCATGAGAAAGGTATAATGAGGGGCCATTGGGGGTTCACCTTGTGAATAATTCCAATCCACCCTTGCCAAAACTATTTTTTGTCATAATATTCGAATTTAAAACTTCCAACCCTTTTTTCCCACTTGCTCACATCATTACATTTGAAAATTACTTACTCGAAGTATCTCCTCCCAAAAATTATTGACACCAGGGGTTGTAGTTTGATATATTTATCTCAACATTAAATTTAGGGAATGGGGTGAGTATGTCTATTGGAAATTATGGATGACCTTGAACCTACATGGGGAAGGGAGAAGATTTTGAATTGGGGAAGGGACACACAAAAATGGGTTAACATTGGACTTTCTAGGAAAAGAAGAGTGAGCTAAGCCCATGCCTATATGATATCATTTTGAAACCTTTGTTTTTATCATAAATCATGTGGTAAGAGATCACAAAGTTAGGGCCTTGCTAGCTACTAAATAATGAACTATAAGGAGGAGTTGCTAGAGGGATTGTGTGATAGTAAAGAGAACTTACTCTCATGCCATGTAGAGCCAACAAAATGGGTTCCTACCACTTTGTGGGGTTATTGAAAACCAATGATAAGTTTACCTTGTGAGGTTATTCCTTGCCTAAAAATTATTTGAGAGTTCACCTGTATTCTCCCAAGTGGTATCATGTTCTAGCTAGGGTCTATCCAACTATATAAATTTTATGTGAAGGCGTGCCTAGAATTGGGTGGAAAATCATTCAACTTTACTCAATTGGATGAATTTTCATCTAATTTAGACAAGTACCAAATCTTACTTTTGTTGTTACATGTATTATGTTAAGTGACTTGATAGAATGTATGCATAGTTAATGAGAAGGCCTTCATGGTGAAATTTGTCTTTTTAATAATTTGATTGTAGTCAAATTCAATTGAATGTTATGACTTCAAGGGTTGGATTAAGTGGTTGTTAGGGTCTAAGGGTTGGAAGAATGGAATGGCATGCAAAGGAAAATCTCTAGGGAATGATGTATTGCGCCAAAAATAAGTTTGGTGTGATACATTGTTGATTCAAAAGTTTTTAACAATACAAAAAGGTAAAGGAAAGGGAGAAGGAGAGATAATGGAAAACATGAAGAAATAAACTTTTGTTCATGAGAAAGGAGGTTTCAATGCGATGTGATGTATCCACACAAGGAAAATCTAGGTGCAATATATTGTTAGAGGGAAACCTTTTGAAGCATGTGACAAGCACATCACAAGCGAATAAAACTTTATAAGTACAATGTATCACACGATTTAATGGTTGTGATAAGAAGTTTGAAGGGCATGTGATATAATTTAAGAGAACATTTTCCATGATGAAACATGTCGCATGGATTAAAAACTCTGTAGATGTAATGTATTTCTCGTATAGTTTAGAACATTGGGTGGGATAAGAATTTTGAAGGACATGTAATATAATGCATTAGAGAACATCTTTCAAGATGTGACGTGTCACATGGATGAAACTTTGGAGATGTGATGAACATGTCACATGGATGAAAAACTTCCATAACATGATATGTTGCAAACCTTAATTTTTTTTAGTGTGATAATAACTTTGTAGGGGATGTGTAATGGCGCATGGAAGGATATTTTTTCTTTGTTGCAAGAAGCCAATGAAGAGGAGTTTTTCTTGGTAAATGTGTAACTAAGAGTTATATGTATTATGCTAGGTCACTTGGCACATGCGATTTCATCTATGAATGATGATATGGTAGGAGAGAGAAAGATCTTATCAAACTTTAACGTTCCATGTATTTTGTGCTTGGTATTTGGAATTGAGAAATATTATAGCCATTAGAAAGATATAGATTAGTATAATTTTCTAGTGCACATAGAAGCAACCTCAGATTTGTGTTTAAGAGGAAACATTTAAATACTCCATTTCCTTGATGCTACTTAGGGGGTTGGGTATGTGATGTTTCCCCTCTTTTGATCTTTGCAATCATTCTAGACCTTCATATTAATTTTCAACACAATATTTATATATCTTGAGCATACTATTAAAGGTCTACCATATTGTGCATATAAATCATAATTACTACAATTACGTGCCTACCCATTCACTATTTGGGTTTTAGACTTCAACACCACAGTAGTAATCCATACAACATATTTACATAACCTTTTTTTTTACAACAATATTCATAGGCACGTCCATTACAACAATCTCATCATGTCACTAGTGGGGATTTGAACCCAAGTGGGGAATATAACAATCACTTCACCCAACCACCCAAGGTAGCCCCAATTAAGAATATATTTACAAAACTTACATGTGAAATCATTTATTTAAGACCATATGGCTTGAATAATATGAACTTATGTAGGAGTGAAATAGAATACACATATAAACATAAACACAAAAGTGCAGCAGAAATAAAACTTCATTTCATTAATATCAAAGAATTTAATTATGCTTACATACAGAATGGAAATAAACTAGCTCAGGCGATGGTAGCTTATCTCTGAGAAGATATGTGGCGGCTACATGCCTATGAACTATGTTACAATGAGGTTCAAGGGCTTTTTTTATTATTTAACAACAAAGGAAAACCCTAAACAACCAAAATCCTAACCCCGGGAGATGGAACACCAAGACTTTGTGGGCCTCGTTGGGGTTATTTGGGCAGCCAACTTCCCAGGGTTGTAACTTGGTCATATTATCTCCATTTGGCATGCACGATACCTTGTGGAAAATATATCTCCAAGTTCTATAGGATTTACTGCGGCCTTGTTGCGGACCTAAAAAAAAACCATTTAGGGGGTCAAAACTACTCCGAAAGTTCAGGACCCGAAAACTACAAATAGGAATTGCTGCTATAAACAAGGAAACTGATGAAACCAACTGGGGTTCTAGGTGGAATATGCGGGTGTCCATGAATATCCACCTGGATCACTCTTCCCACCTTTGGAAGAAATGGAACCCATTTCATGCAGAGCCTCCATTAGGTGAGGAAATTTATGTTGAACTTGGTCCCTGGTGAACCACTTGCCCTCGTGAAGGAGTTGGCCTGCTTTGACAACTCGATATAGTTGGATCCTCTATTGGTGGGTGTTCTTGATTTGTGTGTCCATGATCCGATTAGTTGTAGCCTATTTCATGCAGTCTGGGTTTAAATCAATGGGTGTGAGGTGTTCTGCAATGTCAAATGCGTCTAGTAATGGTGGAAAGTATGCTCGGAGGTGATCCACATTGAACACTGGGTGCAGACCAAGGAATGGTGGAATTTTGAGCTCGAAGTAATTGTCTCCTACAACCTTCGTGATGGTGTATGGCCCATATCGGAGTGGGTGAAGCTCGCAGTGGGGTCCAGCGAGGCACTACTTCTACAAATGTAACCAAAGTTTGCCGCCCACCTAGAACTTGTGTGGCACCTAATGCTAATCATGTTGCTGCTTGTACTTAGCATTGGATTTGTCCAATATGTCATGGACCTGCTGGTGAACATGCTAAATGTGCTCAATGAAGTTTTTTTCCCTGTCAACATCAGATTGGACATGAGTCAAACCTGCCTAAGTAGCTGCAAATGGTATGGCCACATCAATGGGACATAGTGGATGGAATCCCAATCCTACCTAAAAGGGGTTGTGGCCAGTTGAGCTATGGAGAGCTCGGTTGTAGCTGTGCTAGACATAGGGAAGGTTGTCATCCCATGTACAAGGATGCTTCGAGTTGTACATATGCAGAATGTGCACGATCATCCTGTTGACGACCTCTGTTTGGCCATCAATTTGGGGGTGGAAATTCGCGAACTTAGTGAGCTTGGTATCCAACATCGATCGGAGATTTGACCAAAATGTACTTAGGAACATGTTTTCTCAATCTGAGATAATGGATTATGGGATCCCAAAGTGCACCCACACTCATTCAAAGAAGATTTTAGTGGTGGCTTCTATTGTGATACTCTTCTTGCAGGCCTCTAGAATGGTCATCTTAGAGAATCTTTCGACGACCACGAAAAAACGGTCGTTGCCATACTTAATAGAAGGAAGGCCTGACATGTAATCCATGGAGATGGATTCCCAAGGTCGACTAGGATTCAACAGAGGAGTATATAGGCCTTGATTCTTTATGGCCAGTTTGGAAATGATTCAGGCAGTGTAGGATCTGATGTACTTCCCAACATCTTTTCGAAGGTTCGACCAAGTAAAATAATTATGCATCACTGCCACTATTTTATCTACCCCGAAATTTCCAGTGACCCAACTATAGTGCGCTTCCCAAATCATCTTTGCATGCTCGCTTGAAGGAACACATAGGTGTCCCAAGTGGCATAAAAGTGAATCTTGGAGGTGATAATTTGGAACTTTCTTTCCTTCCAGGAGTAGTTGGTATATGTTTCCAAATTTTGGATCACTCTTGTAAAGAGTCGGCCACCGCGAAGTGTCGTGCCCACAAGAGTCAAGCACAGTGGTCAGTTCCATGGCCAACAATCGGCTGAGGAAATTTGCAAATTTATTGATGATACCCTTCTTGTAGTTAATGTTCAAATGGAACTGTTGCAGGTATGTGGACCATTTCTGATGGCGATCGTTCTAAAACTTCCCTTATGTCTGTATGAACTGTAGGTGTCCATGGTCTGTGTGGATGTTCGTTTCCTTCCCCATAATGTAATGATTCCATTTTCAGCAGGCCTGCACAATGGAATACATCTCTTTGTCATAGGTGGGATACTTTCAGACTATGTCTGAAAGTGTCTCACTGTGATATCCCACTAGATGCCCCTTTTGAGTAAGAACTACACCAATAACATAGTCGAAGGCATATGTCTTGATCTCAAATGGTTGTTGCACAGCTAGTAATGCGAGCACTGGTGCAGTGCAGAGTCGATGCTTCAACTTGGAAAACGCCTTCCCTTGGGAACCAGACCAAAATAAATTTGATTTCACCTCTCCCTTGGTGACTTGACTCAAAGGCCAAGTGATATGAGAGAAGCCCAACACGAACTTGCGGTAGAAGTTTTCAAGACCCAGAAATCTACAGAGCTTTGTTAGAGTGGTTAGGGTTGGGCAATCCTGAATCTTGGTTGGGGCCACATGCACACCCCACTCATCGATGATGTACCCCAGATATTGAACCTCGGTCATGCCAAAAGTACATTTATCCATATTTTCACACAACTTGTGTTGTCGCAGTGTTTGGAGAACCTGTTGAATGTGGTGGAGGTGCTCTTCCCAATTTTGTTTGAAGATCATGATTTCATCCAAATACACCATCACGAATGAGTTGGTTAAAGGTCACAATATGTCATCCATCAACCTCATGAAGGTTGCTGGGGAATTCTTTAACCTGAAAGGCATGACCAACCATTCAAAAAGGCCCTCCTTGGATTTTAAGGCTTCCACACATTGGAGGTTTGATTGGTACCTGGTGATAACCAAACTCCAATTCAATATTTCTAAAATATTTGGGCCCCTTGAGTTGGTACAACAGGTCATCAATCTATGGAATCGGATACATATTCCGGACAGTGATCTTGTTCAACACTTGATAGTCAATACAAAGTCTCCAGGTCTCGTCCTTCTTCTGTACCAACACGATTGGCCTCCCACAGGGCGATGAACTTGGCCTAATGTGCCCTTTCAGTAGCAGCTCCTGAATTTGCCTCTTGATCTCATCGTTCTATAGAACAGTATGTCGATAGATCGATCCATTGGGTAGCGAGACACCCGAGGTCATATTGATGGAGTGTTTAACCTGACAGTGTAGAGGTACCCCTGTGGGAGAGGTGAAAATGTACTTGTACTCCTCGATGACCTTGCCCATCTGTTGTTTTCATGCGTAAGAGCCCTATTTGGAGGTCGTGGCCACAATCTTCTTTTGGCCTTGAGGGAAAATCATAAGGAAAAAAAAAATTCCGGTCTGGGAGATGATCTTACTGCATTGCTTCAAAGTGATCAGAGAGATGGTGGTAGGTGGTGCTACCTTCGGTATCCTATACAAATTAGTTCCCAAAGTAATAATAACATTGTGAGGCCTAGATTCATACACAACATGTCGCTTACACAAGTTTTGTTGACCTAATAATAAATCACAAACTTTGAGTGGAGCAACATCACAAAATACCTCATCCCTGAAGGGCTTGATGTTGTAGGGGAGGCGACACTGTTGGTTGACACGGAGATCTTGTCCTTGGTGAAGCCACTGAATGGTGTACACCTAAGGGTGTGTTGTGGTTGGTAGGCCTAGCTGCTTCACAACCTCTGCTGAAATGAGGTTCTTTTGGCTCCTATTGTCAATAATGAACTGTAGCAGAGAACCCTTCACCCACATTTGTGAGTGGAACAGGTGCCCTTCCCCCCCCGCCTCCTATGGATCTTTGGGCTCACCCTTCTAGATCTTGGTGGTGGCAATGGTGGCACTGGGCTCCACATCAGTAATATGATTCCCTTTGTCATTCCCCTTATCAAGTTTTGACTAAGAGTTGGAGCATGCATCTAATTTAGAAGCCTTCAGCTCGGCCACCAGTGACTTCTTTGCTCAACGGTCACTCATGTTGTGAGTGGAGCTCTTATGGAACTCACACCACTTTCCCGTATCCTTTTTTATCTTTGTGGTGTTTCTATTTTCTTGCGGCTTTGATGGGTTGTCCTGGGTTTCCCCACCTTGGCTTTGTCCTTTGTTCTGTAGTTTGGGGGCACATTTCCCTTGCTTCATGTTCTAGGTCAATTTGGACATCATCCCCCATGACCTGGTCAAATCAGAAATCATCCCCATGACTAATGAAATAGGGTCTATCATCCCCTTATATTTCATTTTCTATATGCCCTAAGAGAATAAAAATTCATTCATGGCTTCTGTTGTGAGATTTCGAAGTTTTGAAGTATATGTTATATCACTTATTGACTCACCAACACAACCTCTAAAGGGAATAACTGCATTGCAATGCAAAATCCTCCATTCAAGGGTGCACTTTAATGCAGTTCCTGACATTCGAGAGTGTGTTGATCACCTAGGAGCGAAATTTTCATTGTTCCGTGAATCTCCACATGGCCAGTGCCTTCTAAAAGAATCCATTTGTGTCAAACTTCGAATCCAAGAATCCATCCAACACCTCTGAACTTGGGAACATGTCTTGCATATTATTAGAAATTCATTCATTGAGAAACTACCATCAGTTTCCCTATAAATTGAGCACTCATTCTGGTGCTAGGGAAGGAATAATTTTGGTAAAGTTATGATGTTATATTCTCATTTGAGAGAGTGAAAGTATTGATATGTTGTTGGTATGATGTTGGATGTGATGAGGCTGGAATGAAGCTGGAGCTGGTTGGCAACAAATCGATCATTGGTTGTAACCTCCCCCTTATAGTCTTGAATAAAGATTGTTGGTCATTTTCCCATACATATATCTCTATTTATTATGCAATGGATTCTTGAATGACATATGTATTTCATATCTAATCGATTTGATTGAGTGAGATAAGTAGATATCTGTATATTGCATGTTGTTTGTTGTTCTTTGTTTGTGTTTGCGGGAATCAATCTGGCGATTTTAGTTGGATTGAGAGCGACGAAAATAGTGATAGAAGGAGAAGGAGAAGTGATTGAATCACAAGTAGGCTCCTTTACCATTCTGTATATCTACTTGTTTTATAGAAAGTGATATTAATTCTGTCCTCCGTTGTTCTAAGTGACTAGGACCACATTTAGGGAATTTGGTTTATCTGTAGATCACAATTCCGCATAACAAATTGACGACTCCACTGGGGATTTATCCTATCATTCTAGGTGTTTTTTCCTTTGCTTATCCTCATCAGTATCATCTATTTTTAGTTATTAAACATTTGAATGAAATAATTGCATTATAAGCGTGTTATGTTGCTTGGTTTTTCAATCCCTGTTGCGCCCAACGCATTGTTGGTCAAGACACAGTGCACTGTCTCCCACTCACGGGTGCTATGCAATGCACTATCTCCCCTTAGAGACTGCGTTGGCCCCTCAACCAACCAAATTCCATCTATATTTGTCATTTCTATCATTCTCATCCATTTATTTGTTGTATTCTCAGATGTCTGATACCTCTTAGAAACCAGTAAACTTTCCTGGTTCTTCCTCCTTTGAAAAGTAAATTTGTTCAATGTCTCTTTAGTGTTTTTCTTTATCATTGGCAAATCAAATTCAAAGTATTTTATTTATGCATTAGATCAATTTGTTTTCGTAAAGGAAGTTTTTGTTTCATTCCTCGTTTCCTGTAGGAAAAATTGTAGTTCCATTCTTCATTTTTCCTAAAAGAGAAATTGTTGTTTTATTCCTCGTTTCTCAAAGAATAAAAAACTTGTTTTGTTGGTTGATGCATATAGTTTCCTTTCATGCATTCACATTAAGGGAGCTGAAAAGAAAAACATGCATGTGCATATAGTGAATTGTGTTTGTTGAATAGTAACAAGTTAGGAAAGTTGCATTTTAGTTTGTGCTCTTTGTTGTTTGCTCTAAAACTAATTGTTATTTCCCTTAGTAGCTAGGATTTTCATTGAAAAAGCTAAATTGAAAATTTTGCTTATCATTTTAGTTTTCATTTTTAGGAATTTCCATCACATCACGTGGTGAGCCTCAAAGACAAAATTCTAAACAAGATCAACATAAAATTTAGATCAATTTACCTAAGAAAGCATTGGAACATTAATGATAACATTTAGAAGGTCTAGGCTAGAGACGTGTTCTGACATCGTTAAACATAGCAGTTGTCTTTAACTTGTCTACAATAAATTTCGAGTGTGATACCTCACTCCACGTACGTAAGTATATCGGAGCTCATCCACGTACCTTCAGGTATATAGGGCGGTGTTCTAGTACGAAAATTATAACGGGGTGCTCTCATTGTGCGGTTTCACATTAGATAACACTAATACGAACTTGGCATCCACATAACTTTGGGTATATTTGGGAGGACAAATTTAGTTTGCTATCCATCCATAGGTAACTGAGTCGGCCACTTTGTAACTTGTGATACATCGAACACATCATTCGGGGAGATTTCCTGCCCGTACTTCTTGGTTCACCAGGAGATATTCTGTAGTTCACAATTACTTGGTAAACCTTTTGCCTAGAATTACCCTTTTATTTTGTTTATTTGTTTTTTGTCATAAAATAAATCATTCATCATGGAAGAAGAACATCCCTTTCCCCGTTGTTCGCGTATAATAGAATTTAAACAACCTTTACCACCGGAAGCCATTTCTGGTTGGCAAAGGTGACATCGTTTTACCGAAACTAGTACTATCAGTACCTCTGGTGCGACATCATCATCACATATAACAGAGTTGTCTCAAGTTGTTTCTACAAATCTGGTTCACCTATTGTTTTCGAGACGGAGTCCTCACAGCTACCTATGGTCACGATCCATCCAATCAATGAGACCATGCCTCCCAAACCCAACGTTGTTCAACTGGAAGTTGATCTGGATCTTGTCGTTATTTTACCAGAACATCTGAATCTCGAATTCAAACAATCGAAATTTGTTCCTATATCGGTTGCCCCACAATCTATTGTAGCCATTGAGTCTCCCATATCGCACAATTAACCACCTGAAATATACTTTGGGCTTGAGGGTGAAATCCTTCCACCTGGTTTGATTTCGATTGAAGAAATTCCACAAGACGAAATGCCTTCGAATCCAACTCATTTTGGATTGGACCTTTATCTTTACGATACTTTTCCTGAATCGCCCCACACTGCTTTCTTTGATCCTGTGCCTATTCGAGTTCCCATAAATCCTGTAGGGTATACATTGGTTCATATAACCATGTCTGAGTCAACATCTTCAGCTATACCATCTATTCCAGTTGTGATAACACATGCTCTTGCTACCCCGTCGATGTTCACCACATCACCAGAGTCACATCTATACGGTGGACCTTCTGTCCCACTTGGTTACCAATATTTATCTAGAACCTTCTCTGGTGCATCCTCAAACCCATGGACTTCACCAATGTCATCATCTCGTATTATATATGGTACATCTCTAATGAGTACTGAATGACTTGATCCTTTATATACATCTTCAGGGAAATATCAAGCTAGTCCATCTGGGTATATTCCATCCAGTACAATTTCAACTGGAGTCCCGACATTTGGAGAACAATATTTTCCATCTTATTATACTCCTCATGCTGGGGGGAAACCTATGGTCACCCATTTTGATAATAATCTGTCTTTATTTGGTCATCCTAATGTCAGAATGACTATTTGTCAGTGGCAGCCCACTTTACCCATCCAACCAAAAACAGTTGTACAGTCATATCAATCGGTTCAACCTGTTGCACCCACATTGACTCCACTTGTTAATACATCCTTACCCTTATTACAGACTCAAACTGTTGTACCTCAACCATCTCTGGCGGGTCCTTCAACCCAATACCCTCAAGTATTGGGCCCTCAGAATCCAACTCCTTCGGCTGGTTTACAACAACCTCTTGTATCCAGAATTATTTATTCACAAGTTGGATTACCATATTATGGGATGTTGCAGCCACAACCGGGTTATACTTATTCACAATCGAACCCAATCTATTCAATTTTGGGTTATAATCTTGGTGGACTGACACCTTGGTAGCCACAAGCACAAATGCAACAACCCTCATTTAAACAAGTAGCATACCCATATTTTGGTCAACAGAATCCTCAAGTGTTTTCTTATCAAAACAACCCCTATCTGGGATACCAGCAACAGATTCCTTATGTTGGTGCTCAAAGGCCTGTTGCCCAATCAATTCCATCATACCCTGGCTATGCTCAACCCAACTTAAATCACAGTTGCCCTTTGTTGTAACTTTAGAGTTACCTAATTTAATCCAACTTACAAATGATCCAATCAGTTATGCTCCTTGGTGGCCAGTGATACCTCATAAATTACCCTCGGATATTCGTAAGTTCAATGGAAACCCTGGGGAAGACCCATCGACGCATGTTATGACTTATCATTTATGGTGTTTATCTAACTCCCTAAATGATGACTCCGTTCAAATACGTCTTTTCCAACGTACGCTCACTAGTCCAACCACGAAATGGTACACCGAGTTACTAACAGCTTCATTTGATAATTTCACCGGCCTAGCTACTATATTTTTTACGCACTTAAAGTTACCCATACGATATGAAACTGGAACAAAACTCTTGACCAATTTCAAACAGACTAAAGCTACTCACATTTCTGATCATATTCATGAGTGGCATCGTCGTCATAGAATGGTCAAGACATTTGTTCCTGATCATCTCCTTGCTGAGTGGTTGATTAAGTCCCTGTTACCATCTATAACTGAGGATGTGGCTAAGGGTGGCGTCCTCACCTAAGAGCAGGTCATTGCTCGTGCTTAGTACTTATATTTGATTTATACTCAGTCTGGCATGCTCTACGAGAAAATTCCCAACGCGCTGCTATCTACTTTTATTGTTCCTCCTCCATCTAAGGACGGTCATGCCGGCGACGGTATGATCAGTACTGCAAGCACACATCACTCTATTGCATTTGATATTGCACCTTCTTCTGAAATTCATAACGTCTCATCTGACAAAGGAAAAATTGACAAGCAACCCGGAAGTAAGAAAAAGGGGAAATCGAAGAAAAAGAAAACTTATACCTCGCAAGAAATATCATCTAATCAACAAATTGGAAATCAGAAACCTCATTACCCTTGCATAATATGTAATGATGAGCACTTTGTTCGAGATTGTCCTCACCGCGTCAAAGTCTCAAAATTGATTACGACCTCGCATGCATCTGTTGTGTTGACAGATCCATTTCCGAATCCAGACACAAATTTGGTTGCTACGGATCTAGCTTCTAGTTCCCAAGTGCTTATGCTTTCTATCACGAAGACATCAACTAATGTTTTGGTGTCAACGTGTAATAAATATTACGGTAATCAGGCTACTGATCAACCTACTACCTCGACCATGAATTCGTCTACGGAATCTATTTCGCCAACTGTTATTCCTGAGTTAACAATAAAGCCACCGAAGGGAGTCATCCATAAATCAACATTCAATCCTCGAGCCCGAGTTGCTCAAAATTATAATATATTTGAATATTTGAGATCTGAAATAGGTGGTTGAATTTTTTTGTTGTGCAAGCACCTTCTATTCCATTTAAAAAATTTACGGATCGTGCTCATACATCCATTTGTGCAACATAATTATTGTGTCAAGTTTATGTGTTTTTTAAGTGTTTTATATGTGAGTAATTTAACAATTATTTAAGTTGATTAAAGGCATGAACAAAAAACATAGTTTGCAGAAAAATAACCAGCAACTCACAACAACAAAATAATAAAGGATTTCACCCTCAACACTTGGGCTACATCTCCTTGAGCCTCCATCAATGGACTAGGCTCTATGGGATTAAAATCGTCAAATTCTTTTACAAGCTGATTATAAAATCCATTGGTTTTTCAGACTGTACCAATGGGCTCAGAATTCCAAAATACCCCTATATTGATTGTTCAATCACTGGAAATGGACCATGGCTCCCTTGGTCATGATCTCTTTTGTTGGTGGCCTTGAGCTTCCCTAAGTTATCTTGTGAAAAAAAAATCTGTAGAAGTCTTCATATGCTCCTAAAACCTATCTCAATATTTATATAACATGCCAATCATCCAAAATGCACTATTCATTCTCTTAGAACGACCTCTGGCTCCTCTGTTTATGCCTCCAACACATGGTGGCCCTAGGCTCCTTGGAACTTCCCTGTAGTAAAATAGCACTTAGAAGTCTCCAACTTCTTCTGAAATCTGCACCAATGGCTTTAGAAGATCCAATACAGTCAAAATTGACTATTAATTTTTGAAATTTGGCTGAAAAATGCTTAAGATAGAGCACAATCAATTTTCCCCCAATTTTCTCCACTAATTCTGGGGAAACTCCAGTTAGCATGGCTAAAAATAGCCTGGTCGCCAAAATTGGCATGCTCTGCCATAAATTCCGCCAGATTATACTCGGATTAATTAGATTTTATGCTCACTTAAAGGATAAGATAAGCACAAGTTAGCAATAAGCGCACTTAGCGCTAATGTCATTTTAATCGTGGCTTAAGTGTGGATTAGTGGCTAATTATGTCATTAAAATTACGTCAAAAATGTTGTTGAAGCCCTGGTTCCGGGCACTTGGGCGTATGGGGAGGGGGCTGGTCCCCTCCGGACCTCTGTTAAATGGCACGTTCAAGTTTAAATGTCTAGGCGGCGACATCCTTTACAAGGATCATTGGAGTGGCACGTTGGTGAAGGTGACGCGATGATGAGGAAGAGGTCACGGGATCAAACCCCGGCCTGTGCCCTCCGCGCATCCTTTTTGGTGCAACCATAATGTTAAACCTTTGGTTTACCATATGCGATTTCAATTTAAACCTTGGCATACGTTAATTCATCCAACAAACATATGAATGTGGATTGCCCATCGTATATAATACGTGACTTGGCATATCTTGTGAACTTTTGGTTTTGTATTAAATACATTTCCAACAAACCTTATCACTTGATTTGTTATGCAGACCTTCAACGTTTGGAATAATTCGAACTGCCAACCTTCAAGGCCATGGGGTGGGGGCACGTTGTAGCCCCTGGTTGTGCCACGTGTCTTATCCTCATTGGTCCTAAATAAAAAATGCCAATAATATAAAATTACACCAATGACATATAATTCGATTTAGACTTAGGATAGGAGAAAATTTCCCTCATAGTCCACATTGGCGAATCTGAAGGTGCCACTTGGTGCGATGTCATTGACTGTTGCTGCAGGACTTTCCTCATGAGCTGACTGGGCTGCCACATCATCCTTGTACCTGCTCTGCCCATTTTTTTTACCTGCTTTGGAAAATGAACAACAGACCATAACTCAGTCATACAAACTCGGATTTTGACGAAATGAGTTGCGCCGGAATCCTGGCGATGAACTCTATCTGGTCGTTCAAGTCTGAAAACATTTTGAGAACTTTTGATTTTTTAGCTAATTTTAGGCCTTGATCCAAATTTTGATCAATTTGGCTCAATCCCCTTCAACTATGTCAACGCTTGAGGTACTTCAAAATTGTCCCTCCCAGAAACATGCTTTGTTGTTGGAAATTTTTGGAATCTATCTGACAGATTCAAATCTTGTAGTCTTTAATCATACGGCCTATGTGCCGCAATTACCAGCAAAATTGGCATTCTGCATCCAAGTAAATGTTCTCAATCACCTTGTTCATCGTACTATTATTGATGAGGAAGCATCTACGTGGATTATGTCTCTAAACTACTAAAATTCACTTGGCTCACCGTGCCTATCTCAATCGCCTACAACGTTGAAATCTTTCGACAAACGTACATATAATCCTTGCAGTATCATCAATAACCTGCACGTTGAACTAGGGGGAAAAACAGTAAATGTTGAAGTTGAGGTCGTTGACGGACCCCTTGATTACAAAATTTTACTCGGAAGGCCATGGGTATATGCTATGACTGCGAACATCTCTACATATTTTAGAATGATTTCCTTTCCACATAAAGGTGTTATCATAGTCATCAATCAACTATCCTTCTTTGCCTCTGGTTCCCAGGTAACTGGAAGTGTTCTGTTAGTTCACACACCCCAATTAGCACTACAGAACATTGGTGTAGGACTCTTAAAGGATTCTTCCCTAATGGGAACATTTTCATTATCGCCGCCTGCGACGTCGGTAGAAATTGCAAACAAAGAGACCTGCTACATGATAGCTTCCACTCCATCTGGCTTAAGTAAGATTACGAATGATTCTGAAGTTTTTACGTTGGATGAATTTCTACTGCCCAGCCCAATTGAACTGGCATAGAAATCAATCTACATGGCTTGGGCGGCGAATCTGAAATCATTGTCGTCGGTCGTTTGGGTTGATCGTTCATTATATTTTGGTACTCCATCTGGTCCTTTTTCATCCACTTTCTTGACAGATGAAAATATTGTGGAATCCATGATGCCAAAAGGAGAACCATGGGAAGATCATCATCATCGTTCCCATATTCAGGATTACGAAGAAGATAATCTTGTTGAACTATATCACCCAACGATCAAAACATTATTTTCAAATTATTTTCCCATTAATGCAATCGAATCCAAGCAAAACTTATCAAATATTGAAGAAACCATTTCTATCGATATTTCGACTAAACCCAACATTGTAGAAAACATTCATGTCAGCATGTCTTGTTCTCCATCAGAACTCGAAACTTATCGCTCTATCTTTCATGAATTTTGTGATATATTTTCTTGGTCTTACGAGGAAATGCCAGGCATAGATACTAGTATTGTTGAACACACCATTAACACGTACCTTGATGTCAAACTGGTATGTCAATGCCTTCGTCCTGTTCATCTAAAGAAGGTTGTTGCCATTAAACCAGAAGTTGAAAAACTTTTGCATGTTGGTTTCATTTACCCTGTTCCGCTTACTGATTGGGTTTCCAACATTGTTCCTGCTATGAAGAAACAAGGAACAATCATAGTGTGCATCAATTATCGGGATGTCAATCTTGCTTTTCCAAAAGGCAACTATCCTACTCTCTTTATCGACTAGATTATTGAAGATTGTGTTGGATGCGAAATATTTTCATTCATGGATGGATTTTTTGGATACAATCAAATCAATATCCGCCCAGAGGACCAATATAAGACAACATTCATCTGTCCCTGGGGCACATTAGCTTATCAAAAACTCCCATTTGGTTTAAATAACGTTGGGGAAACATTTCAGAGAGTAATTGATTATGCTTTCAATGACATCAATCACATTGTTCAACATTATCTAGATGATTTACTCGCGCATTCACGAAACCAGATTGATCACCCGATGCATTTGAGAGCTATCTTTCTACGTTGCCGACACTACAAAATATGCCTCAATCCACATAAATGTGTGTTTTTTGTTGGTTCTGGTCATTTTCTAGGATTCGTCGTCTCAAAATAAGGAATTTGAATCGACCCACTGAAGGTCCAAGCCATTCTTGATTTGCCTGCACCATCAAATTTTCTTCAGTTACAGAAACTTCAGGGAAAGGCTAACTTCCTAAGGAGGTGCATACCGAACTACGCTGAAATGGCTAAATGATTTACTTGGCTCTTGAAAAAGGGGATTCCCTTCCATTGGGATAAGGTTGCGCAAGCTTCTTTTGATGATGTTAAGGATACACTTCTCCGGGCATCATTAATGTATCCCCCCAATTATCAAAGTGATTATTTCTTATATATCGTCGCGGTTAATACAACCATTGCTATGGTATTGGTCGAAGTAGAAGATGGGATAGAACATCCGATATATTATTTGAGTCATAATATCAATGATACAAACATGAAGTATTCATACATCAAAAATCTCGCCTTGGCAGCCGTTCAAGCTGTCCAAAGGTTTCGCCATTACATCCTGTTCCGGAAAGACCATTGTCATTTTGGATTGCAACCCCATGACTTAAATTCTGCCACGTCAATTGCTGGGAGGGGAGTATTCAAAATGGATTGTCATTTTGCAGGAGTTTAATTTGGAATTCATCAAATCCAAGTCAAAGAAGTCTTTAGTTTTGGCTGAGCTTCTCTGTGACCTTCCCTCTAATAGTAAAGCTACTACTTCGGAATCATCTATTCTTGATGAGTCTTTGTTTCTAATTGGATCATCTAATCCTTGGTATCAAGATTTTATCATTTATCTCTAGACCCAGACTTTTCGGCCTCATACCTCTCACTATGAATAGCGACGTATTCGATACCAATCCAAAGATTATATGATTGTCGACGATACACTTTATCGTCGTGGTGTAGATACAATTTTAAGGAGGTGCCTCACTCATGAGGAGGCCGAAAAGGTTTTAAATGGTTGTCATGATAGGGCTTGTGGTGGACACTTGTCTGGATATGCTACCACGCAGAAGATACTCTGCGCCGATTAATTTTGGCCTACCATATTTCGCGACTGCATCCTCGCGGTCAAAAGTTGTCATGCATGCCATATATTTGATCACAAATTCTGGAAATCGCCAGCAATGATACATCCTATTTTCATTGTGGGACCATTTTCAAAATGGGGCATTGACTTCATGACCTGCAACCCTTGTTCGTCCGGGGGACATGGTTATATTATTGTCGCAGTAGACTACTTTACCAAGTGGGTCGAAGTGATGCCTACATTCAACAACACAGGCGAAACAACTGCATTATTCTTTTTTAATCATGTCATCTCACAGTTTGGTGTTCCACAGTTTATAGTCATAGATCATGGTAAGCATTTCCGCAATCACATGATGAACGAGTAACTTCCAAATTAGGACTATTGCATGATAGTTCTACTCCTTATTATCCACAATCAAATGGACAAGTTGAGGCTATTAACAATATTCTTAAATGAATGCTTCAACGAATGATAGGAGTTCATAAATGAAATTTTCATTTGATCCTCTACTCGGCTTTGTGGGTGTACCGAACATCGATGAGAAACGCAACCAAATTTACCCCCTTTCAATTGGTGTATGGTCTGCAAGCTATTTTTCCTATCCAATGTGAAATATCATCGTTAAAACTCGCCATTGACTTGTTACCTGACACCTCTTCTGAAGAAGCGTGTCTTTTTACCTCATCCATCTTGATGAAATGCATTGTGAAGCCGCATTAGCCAACGAAGCACATAAGAGACATATAAAGGCGCAATACGACAAGCATATCCAACCTCGCATCTTCTCAGAGGATGACCTGGTACTTCTTTATGATTAGGAAGTTGATGTAATAAGTACAGGGAAATTTGAGCCGTTATGGCATGGCCTCTATATTGTCAAAAGAGTTCTTGCTAAGGGCACCTACAAGTTGGTAGATTATGATGGAATTCCATTGGCGCAACCCCGAAATGGGTTGTATCTCAAACATTACTATGCTTAAACATGAGCGTAGTAAACTGTTGTTTTATATTTTATATATGTTGTTGATTTGCATTTACTATCTTAGTTTGTTTTTCTAGAGTTTTCTTGAAGTTAGTAATCCACTTTACATTTCATCGCAGATGTCTGAATATTTGGAACCATTTGTTGGGTATGCTGATGGTGCTAGTCATAGTATGCAGAATCTATCCTCTGCAGTGAGGGCCATTTTTGCTCTGAACGGCTAGTTAGTGAGTTTTCAAGGAATTTGTATCGGTCGATCTACAAACAATATCGCTGAGTATAGCATGTTGATCAAACTTCTCTCTGATGACATTTCATTTGGTATTAACCACATCATCATTAGGTTAGACTCACAACTTGTGGTACTGCAACTTACTAGTGTTTATACTGTCAGACATACAACACTGCATCGTATGTTCCTAAGAGTTCAACATTTGGAAAGACATTTTGATTTCATTCAATATCAACGCATTTCCATAAAATTGAACACATTAACTAATTCCTTAACATGCTACTGATATAGCTATCCTGAGCAATAACTGCATCCAATGGTTAGGAACGCCAATAGTATGGCGCTGCAATCTCATGGGTAACTCTTCAATCTGGCAATCCGAAATTCTGAGATTCAATCCCTGTATGTTTTGTTGTAGCTCAGCATGAGTCTCAGCCATATCCAAATCCTGAAGGACTTCTCTCCCAATAGCCCTCTCTGCTGGATCATCCGCTCTTTGCTCTGGCTTACCGACTGCTCGAATTCGACCTACATCTAAATTACATCAAAACTTTAGTTTAGTCTTGGGAAACATAAAAATACAAAAACATGTATAAACCTTAGAAAAATAAAAAAACATGGTCAAAACATTCTTACCAATTGCACCCCATTGAGCATCTTCTGGTAAAGCTAAATCTAGATCTCCTCGAAAGTCTATGCCTACATATGCATAATCATCGGTGGTGACCATCTGTCATCTAAATGTAGTCGAGAATACAATGGTCGATTGACCAACATGTCTAGCCATCAGTTCTACCCTTCTTTGCATCCTTGGATCTCTAAGGGCAAATATACCCAGTGTCACATGTTGGGGCTACATCAATGGAATCCGCTCTAAGGAAAAATAAATCATGATCAAACCATATTTGAAATTCTTCTTCCTTCCTCCCTTTGCCATTGACAGTTGTTCTTTCATATGAAAGAGGAAAGCTTCAACCCAGTTAAAACTTGTTGGTTCCAAGCACTCTAGTACATATTGTATGTAAGATCTGTTTGCTACATGTAGTGTAGTGGTACCAGCAAGCTTTGCGATAGTGAATTGGATGGTCCTCAATGGAAAGTCACGTACATTGCAGATGTTTATTTTTCCATCCTTACTAGGTTCAATCTTTGGATTGCAATGCTGCAATATATAATCTCTCACTGTCTCTCCTCCAGGAGCAGACCTTGAAAGAGGAAGAGTCTGACCTCTCCACTATAATCCTGTGAGAAAAATAAATATCCTCCACTAATATTGGGACCACTTTGTCCCCAACGTGAAATTATTATATCGCTAGATCCCATGAACGAACAAGGAACTCCAATAGTTCCATCTGTTGCCTCATACCTTACAGTCTAAAGTATTTTAGCAACCCGCAGTCTCTGAGGGCTCTTACCATACCCAGATCATTTAGGGCAATCATGTTTTGTTCCTCATGTTCTCTTTCCCTCCATGCAATCGTCATTTTGGTCTGATGAATACCTGAAACACAATAATAAGATTCATAAGGATCCATTTCATGCAAAAAAACTATGAAAAATTTGGGCACAATACAAGAAACAAAAATGGGAATTGCGCCCAATGCACCCCAGGTCAAGGGACAGTGCGTTGCAAATGCACCTGGCCTTCAATACCAGTGCATTGCAACACACCTTTCGACATTCAAAGGCGCGTTTCCCTCTGAGCAAAATAAATTTACCCTAAGGTGCTCAAAACCCTAAAAAATTGCAATGAAATGAAACATAAATGCTACTAAAGGAAAGAGAAGGTTCATAGCTCTAACCTGGATTAAACGATGAGGAAAATCGTCCACAAAATCTATCGCAATCAACTGCTGAAGTTCAGGGGCAAAATTTGGTTCAGAGCTCCAAAATTCAAATGGTAACTTTCAAATGGTAAAAATGTATGGTAAAAACTCTTCTAACTAGTCATTTGATTATTTTAAAATCATATTTAATGCTATGATTATGGTTTTTATTCATTTTTTGCTATGAAAAATGTATTTTTAATCCGTTTGGTGTTGCTCTAAACAAGTTTTATAGCTGATATAGCAGATTAGCCATGCACACTTATTCAAGAATGATTTGATCACAAAGCATACTTTTATCCTTATTTTTTGAGCTTTCTTAAAAATGAAAAAGGACTTGAAGCGCACTTTTATCTCTTTTTCAAGCTTCCATAACAACGAAAAAGGAACCCCTGGATTCTTCTTTTATCTCTTTTCAGACTCCAATAATGTGAAAATATTATCAAGCACTTATCTTTTCGAGCTCGTAAAAGTAAATGAAATGACATCTACTCAGTATAAGTTTAACCCTTTTCCAGACTGAGATAGATTATTTATGAAAAAGGAAAACCTTAGTCAAACATGACTAGGAGGTTCTCTCAGGTATCATTTTACACTTTTTCGGACCTGAGCAACAAATTTATGAAAAATGACTCATGGAGTTTTCTTTTTTCCTCTTTTTCAAACTCTCTAAATATGAAAAAGGACCTGGTTGTCACTGTCATTAGGCTCGTTAAAACATAAAATAGCGACGGGCTTTTCAATCATGGCAAGAATCGAGTTTCATTTATCACTAGACTCGTTAAATTATTAAATAGAGATGCATTCGCGAAAGGGGTTGAATTATAGATCAAGCATATGTTATCCTCCTCAAGCTTGTTAAAAAATAAAGAGGCACTGGTCGACAAATGACCAGGGAAAATTTGGGAAAGCGAACAAAACACTTTATAGTAGTAGGTCACTCTTGAACACGACACTTTCACTCCATCATTATGACTTTTTGGGTTGGGTAATATTCTTGACGGTTCATTCATACCTATGGTTCATCATACCTTCACTTCAGTTTTGGGTCAATGCTGCCAACTCATCTCAGTGTCGTCGATATGTTCACGAGAAGTCATCTAGTGAATACTCATCCTTCTGCAATACTCATAAACCTTCATTTTCATGATAGTCATCCATGAACATTGCTATATCAAGTCACATTTTGTCTCCAAAATCAGTAACTCCCATTTCGCGATAAAGTGGCTTCCTCTCGACATCAGCTCATCATCCAAGAAGTTTACTTAGAAACATCATCTTCTAGTACCACGAGGCTTGTTACATCATTGACAAGTTCCCCAATTCCGGATCTTTGA
Source organism: Pinus albicaulis (assembly GCA_034641835.2). Taxonomy (NCBI): domain Eukaryota; kingdom Viridiplantae; phylum Streptophyta; class Pinopsida; order Pinales; family Pinaceae; genus Pinus; species Pinus albicaulis. The sequence continues at coordinate 1,476,646,706 of CM076581.1, forward strand.
CCGAAATATTTTGTTTGGCGTTCGACATCAAATCATCTATTCACGCCTTGCAAATTGTATTGCAGTACCTTGAGAGCCAGTAACATCAATGGTGGTTCTCTTGCGTTTGTTAACAACTCACATCATTAGCTGGTAATCAAACGATGTTTTACCATGTTCGACTACAAATCATATATTCACATGGCTAGACTTGTACCCGAACGATCGAGTGAACGCGATAAGAAGACCCTAGATCTAGTTTCATCCATCCGGGCTGCGATTTCAGGATTGTTGTACACATCATCTGTACGATGACTTTACATACATATCATCATTCGAACATGGGCCTATATCCGTAGGCATGTCTGTATTGGGAAACATTCCAATGTAGATGACTTTCTAAACTATGTACATGTTATTAGAAAGTTTATGTGTTGAGCATTGGAATGCCTCCCTCAACAATTCGTGATCAAGATGAAAATATCATGATGTAATGTATTGTAAGATTGATGCAGGTCACCACTCCACTTCAATTTCAGCTCATCACATCGTAAAGCATCTCATCCAAATATTATTATTATTTTGACTTCATGCTTTAGGGGGCAACTGTTATAGGTCAATTTAGGCATCATCCCCCATGACCTGGTCAAACTGGACATCATCCCCAGGACCAATGAAATAGGGTGTATCATCCCCTTATATTTCAGTTGCTATATGCCCTAAGAGAAGAACAATTCATTCGTGGCTTCTATTGTGGGATTTCCAAGGTTTGAAGAATATGTTATATCACTTATTGACTCACCAACGTAGCCTCTAATGGGACTAACTGCGTTGCAATGCAAAATCCTCCATTCAAGGGTGCACTGCAATGCACTTCCTGACATTCAAGGGTGCGTTGGTCACCTGGGAGCAGAATTCTCATTGTTCAGAGAATCTCCACATGGCCAGTGCCTTCTAGAAGAGTCCATATGTGTAAAACTTCGAATCCAAGTGTCCATATAACACCTCTGAACTTGGGAAAATGTCTTGCATATTATTAGAAAGTCAGTCATTGAGAAACTACCATCAGTTTCCCTATAAATTGAGCACTCATTCTAGTGCCAAGGAAGGAAGAATTTTGGTAAAGTTATACTGTTGGATTCTCATTTGAGAGAGTGAAAGTAATGATATGTTGTTGGTATGATGTTGGATGTGATGAGGCTGGAATGAAGCTGGAGTTGTTCAGAAACAAATCGATCATTGGTTGTAACCTCCCCCTTCTACTCTTTAATAAATGTTGTTGTTCATTTCCCCATACATATGTCTCTATTTCTTGTGCAATGGATTCTTGAATGATATATGTATTTCATATCTAATTGATTTGATTGAGCAAGATAAGTAGATACTGTATATTTCATGTTGTTTTTTGTTCTCTGTTTGTGTTTGCAAGAATCGATCTAGCGATTTGAGTTGGATTAAGAGCGACGACAACAACGACATAAGGAGAAGGAGAAGCGATTGAATCACAAGTACGCTCCTTTACCATTCTGTATATCTGCTTGTTTTAGATAAAGTGATAGTAATTATTTCCTCTGTTGTTCTAAGTGACTAGCACCACACTTAGGGAATTTGGTTTATCCGTAGATCACAATTCTACATAACACTTCGGATTCACAAATCCAAAGTCCTGCTTCTTCTGTTTAAATTTTTTCTTGATCTTGGCAGCATATCGATAGGTGACACCGAGCGAGGAAATGTCCAAGAACTCCATTTCGACCTGGTTGTACTTATGCAAATAACTATGGTACTTGAGTACAAAATTCCGCTCAAAATCCTTGATGCCTAGCTTCGTGTGAAGGGCATGAAAACCATTTGCGAACTCAGACACATCTTGGTCCCTTCCCTACCGCAATGTGGTCCACTTTATGTATTTGTCTTCATAGCTATCGACATGGTAATATTGTTCCTTAAAGACATCTCAAAAAGAATTCCAAGTGGGTGCGACTGAGAACAGTGAGGGTTACCCCTCGTCCTTTTTCTCACAGTAGGTTTCCCACTAGTCCTTGACATTTGGTCGACTTTCAGGATTGCAAAAGTAATATTTTCTTAGTTGGAAAAGTCATTAACTTAAAAATATCCTTCCAACATATTTAACCATTTATCTACAACATTTTCATCTATCTAGCCTTCAAATATGGCAATGTCAAAGTTAACTTGTACCTTAAAAGACGCGGCACCTCCAAAGTGGTTGCTGGATGAAGATGCGCCGCCTATGGGTAGTCGTCGAAGGATATGGGCTAAGTTATCCATCATCGCGTTCCTCTATTTCTTGAGGGCCTCCTCGAGCAATTTTTTGAAAGGATCTCCTACTCCCTCATCTTTCTTTTCTTCTTCCATGGGAGGTCGTCGGGGTTTGCAAGGCTGATCTTGCAAATGTTCAACTAGATCGAGCCCTAACTCCTTATACCTTACCTCATTGGGGACATGCAAAGGAAAATCAAGAAAGAGCATATTGCTCTGATACCATTGATCTAAACTTATGCAGGAACACAATAGAATACATATATAAACAGAAACACAAAAGTGCAACAGGAATAAAACTTCATGTCATTAATATCAAAGAACTGAAATATGCTTCCATACAAACTGGAAATAAACTAGCTCGGGCAATGGTAGCTTATCTCTAAGAAGAGATGTGATGGCTACATGCCTCTGAACTGTGTTACAATGAGGCCCAAGGGCCTTTTTATTATTGAACAACAAGGAAAAACCATAAACAACCAAAAACCTAACCCTAGGAGATGGAACACCAAGAGTTTGTGGGCCCCGTTGGGATTAGTTGGGCAACAAACTTCTCGGGGTCGTAACTCGGTCATATTCTCTTCGTTTGGCGCATATGATACCTTGTCAGAAAGATCTCTCCGAGTACTATAGGATTTACCACAGGCCCGTGCCTACGACTATGAGGGCACAAGCCTAATGCAAACCTAAAAAAATACCATTTAGGGGGTCAAAAATGCTCCGGAAGTTCAGGACCCGAAAAATTGCTAAAAATAGTAAATGTTGCTATAAACAAGGAAACTGATGAAACCGACTGGGGGTCTAGGTGGAATAGGTGGGTGGCCACCAATATTCACCTGGATCATTGACTCCCATCATTATAAACACATAATCATACATTATACATAATCCTATTTCATACATCCAAAGGGTTAAGACCATGTTATTACACTCTATAATGAGTAACTTACGTTACTAGAATGTAGGAAATGATATTGCAACAATGCTTATGGAAGCAAGTTTTGGACATAAGAGGATACAACTCAATAATAAAGTTGTTTCATGATGTATGAACTAAAACTTCGGTAAGAATGTTAAGAATATTGGTAAGAATGTTACTGGCCAATATTCTCTGTCTTGGGTAATATACTTGGATTGAATCCCTTAATACATAATGAATGTTGAAATGTGTAATCTTTAAGAGAACCTCATGAAGAATGAGTGTATCACGAGGAAATTGCTAAAATTACTTGTGTGTGAAGTACAACTAAAGCTAGCAACGTGTATACCTTTAGTTGAAGTGTGTGTGTGTGTGTGTGTAGAGTTTGGGTTTTGAATGCGGATGTGGAAAACTTATTATCTTGATTTTGTTTTCATTTGTACTTAAAAAAAAACTTTTGTAACATTAAGATGTTAACTTTTTGTTCTATTTGACTTAATGTTGAGGGGCGTTACAATTACCTAGTAAATCGATAACGAAGATGAGAAATGGAAAAACAATGCCATAACTTATATATATAGTAAAGACAAATTAATAACATCGAGAAATCAATATTCAATTAGGATGATGTATGTGACATGACTAATAATTAGTAAAAATACAATAATGCTTGAATAACGACATATCAAATGCACAACACCAAACTGTCATAAATTGATACCGACAAAGATAACATATGGATGGATAGATATCAAAGCATAACATTATGAGACAAAAAAAAATATGAGAGAGACTTTTTGTTTTCTAGTTTCATCTTATGTAAAATCCTCAATTACAAATCTCATTGAGGATAAAGTTCTTTAAGACAACTATATTGTTTAATAGAGTATGATATAACCCTCTAGCCAATATAAGACATCACATCTATAAGTAAATAATAATTGAACCTATATTGACACCCATATGAGTAATGAGTAATAATTAATTTATATAGTCATTATCATTTTTATTGACCTATGATCATTTACATATAGAAATATTTAATGTTACCAAAAGTTTTAATCTTAATATTTTAAATTATTATCTAAATTATTATTATTAATATTTTTAAAAATCACAGTTCATGCATATATTTAATATATAAATAAGATTATCTTTTTTTTTTTTTTAATAATTTTTTTTTTTCAAATTTAATAAATGTATTTTTTTTTGACAGAATCAACTATCTTTGTATTAATTCCATAAAAGAATTGAGGTTGGAAAGCCTTAGTATATTGATGCAAAGAAAAAAGGTAGATCCAATGGAAAAATTCCCATTACGAGTTTTCTACTTGCTACATAAAGAGCATTTATTCCTATTGTACTGCTTGTATAGCTTCTAACAAATTGATGGAGGAGTAAAACATATTTGTGCTTCATTGATTATTACATTGATGCTTAGTGGATTGTGGATGCTTCTGTGTTGTGTCTATTTGCTTATTCATGTTGTGCCTTATTGATTGATCATTCTTCTATAGTGCTTTGAATGTGATCTTGATTGTTGGAGTATGAGTTCTTTGCATATTTTCTTTCCAGCAACGAGACTCATTGTTCCAGAGATCCAACGTGGTGGTGATGTGCATCAATAATTTCATGGAGTGTGTCGATGGCCTTCTCTATATGATTGCATCAATGGTTTTCCCGGTTGAGCACCTCTCTGATTGAGGCTGCGTCAACTTGCAGGTTGTCGATCTCAGTGTTGAGCACTTGCTCACATTTTTCGTCCCATCACCTTTGTATTTCCTTGGTTTGGGCCAACTCATCTTTAAGACTGTCACAATGTTTATAGGATGGGTTGGAGGGTCTTGATGGATCCATTCCAGAGAACTGATGAGAAATGGGGGATAGAGGGGATAGAGGGGTGAAGGGGATATAAGGATTAAGGGAAGAAGGATTCTTATCGAGGGGCAAGATGAGGAGAGAGGTGCTGAGGAGAGATTAATAAGAGGTCATCACGTAAATTCAGATAGTGTAAGTGGCTCAAGAGATGGGAATCTTTGTGCAAGATTAGAAGAAGTGATAGAAAGGGGAATATCGTCCTTCATGTATGAGCGGATCTATTAAGGGGGGGGATTTGACCCCTGAGTGTCCTTTTGATATCATAGTTACTGAGATTGCCAACTCTGGAGTTTGATGCAGACTTGGGCTCTATGGGGGTAGGACAAGATGTGGAGATAGACTGATGTGAGTACACATGATCAAGTGATATGGATGGTTTGAGTTTCTGAATTGATTCTTGTCTCACTTAGGATCACTAATATGTTCGGTTTCCCTTATGATTTACAACAATATTGTTGCCTCTTAAAATGTGGTAGAAAAAAAAAACCCACAAATTTAATAAATATTTTATTAAAATTAAAATTATCTCTTCTTTTTCTCACCCCTTTAATTATAAAATTTTATTGTAATTTTAAAAATTCAAATTTCTCACCCAACCAAAAATAAAAAATAAAAAAATTATTCTAAACTTTACTAAAGAGTGCAAACTCAAACATAATAACTTATTTGGCTCCATGTGTAAAAGCGACATTTCTCCAATGGAATATACGTTTAGTCATTTTTTTCCCACGCTGAATTGAAATATTAATTTATTCCTTTCACGAAGGTGAAACTTTCTTTAATAAAGTCTGGTGAGTTAGGTGGTTTTTGCGTTTTCCGAGTTCTTATGTCCTCTTTGTTTGCAATACACTGAAAGTACACCCTTTATAATGAACAATGACTGTTTTGTTTAGATAAAGTTTATCATGAGCCATGAATGTTTTGTTTAGATAAAGTTATTATTCAGGTTGGTGATGGAATAACTTCTGCCACCTTATTTTGATGATGTAAATTAATTAAGAATTTGTATAATGTGGAATTAATATATTAAATTGAATTAAAATTTAAAGAGAATTTGAAAGCGAGATGTTTTATTATTTTGGTTATAATTTGGTTGTAATTTTTTTTTGGGGGTGAGATTGTGTATTTTTGATGTTTAAAACTAGTTTTAAATGTATAATTATATTGTGACTTCTCAAAATTTTTGAAGAAATTTAGATTGTGTATATTATATAGCTCAAATTTACTATTCCAATATCTAAATTTTGAGCAAAATGATTGGAAGATAAACATCTTATCATTATATTATATGAAAAAACTAAAATCAATTTGTGAAAATTTTATAAATAAGCATCTTATCATTATAGTACATGAAAAAACTAATTCGTGAAAAATAACTTCATGATTAATTAGTGGTAGAGGAATTTTGGATAGGTGATTTTCCTAGAAACTCCCAGTTATTAGAGCAAGTTTCCATTGTAATGATTTAATACTATGTTATTTATTTTTTGAGTTTTAATCTATGTGCTTAATACATGTGAGCATATCTTCTTAATGCATGTGAGTATCTTTCTATGTAATAAACCTTGAGTAAATTACTAAAACATATGAAAACCTTGAGTAAATTATTAAAATTTATGAGATATTAGAGTATATAAACTTACATGATTAGTCATAAATACTTACATATAAACTTTGTAATGTATTTTCTTTAATCTTATAGATATTATAAAGAAAAGTTCTTCAATAAGGTAAAAGAAGGCAAAAAAAAACCATCCTTCTCTCACCAGAATAAGAGGACATCCAATTCTATATTTTTGAGACTTTAACTTATTATTTTTTTAGAACAAAAGTATATTTTTACAAATTGCTTATAAGAGATAGCACAAAATTGTATTATTAATAGGAAAAAAACAAAATTAATATATTAAATAACAAAATATTGATCTGTTTGTTTATATATACATATATATAATTTTTTGTGGTATATTCACATTTAATTTTTGTATCACTTTATTGGTGTAGAGAATTGAAGTCTTATTACATAATGATAGTTAAATAATAATATTTGAGTTGAAAATAATAGGAATTTGAAATTTTGTGGATGCAATAAGACTTCCACTCAATTAATCAATCACAATAAAGATAAATAAATTTCAAAATAATATACAAATAAAAATTATTTTTTTTTATTTAAAAATTCATATTCTTTAGATTTTAAGGCCATCTAGAAACAATTACAATATGAACTGGACATATCACTTGTGTATGTTGAATCTAGGCAAAATGGATAATAATCATTCCTTTTAAGTTTTAACCATTTAAAACAAACCCAATTAACTAATTAATTATTATATATACCCAAAAACTAAAATAAATCCAATTAATTAATTAATTATTATATATACCCAAAATCTAACATAATAATAATTAATATTTATTAAAACAAAAAATAATTTAACACATTTTAAACATTTCATAATTGTAATAATTACTAACCAATTATCTTATAATCTCATATTTTGTGTTATTTAAAGCATTCGATTAACATGTCTTTCTATTTTAGTATGAATATTTTCACAATCATTAACTTGATGTCGATAAAACTTTTCCATAAAATGTGTGTTGTCATTGATATACCCAGATTTTTTGGGTGAACACTTCACCCATTTTCAAGGACATTAAACTTCTCTGATGATGTCAAGAGTGTTAAACTAAATTAAATAGATGAAGGAGTTAGAATATAACCATTAGGGAGGGTGAGAATGATTAGACCACTGAATAGATATTGAAAAAAAAAAGGCCAAATCTTGATTTGTGTTGTTTAAATTGCTTTTTCTAGCGCCTATATGGATTCAACACCCTCAAAAACCCCTTGGGCACTTCGACTGTGATGAGTCCACCTATCAAACTTATGATTTCAATGAATCCTTGTTGGATTCAAGACAAATTAGATCAGAAAATAAACCCAATAAATTTCCAAAAAATCATACTTAAAATCTACTCTAATAAATAAATATTAGAAATTGAATCCAAATTAAAAAACTCAAACAAATTGAGTAAAAAATAACAATAAATATTCAAATTGATAACAGTAAAAAAAATATATTAATTTAATTAGTTAAGAATAAATAAAATAAGTTAACTACATATATTATTAACTTAGAATTGATTGCATTAAATGAGAATGAGAATATAATAATAATAATAATAATTAAAAGATTATTATTATTTAAGTCAAAGTCGAATTAAAGATAGAATCACTAAGTAAATTAATTTATTTAATCGAATTTAATAGTAATAATATATATTTTAAATTAATTTGATTTAGTTTGAAAAAAATATGTATATTTAGAAGATTAAATGGAATTATTATAATGATATATACTAAAGAGATAGGATTAGAATAATATTAATTATAAATACAATAAAATTAATAAATAATTTAGTGGATTAGAATAATATTAATTATAAATACAATAAAATTAATAAATAATTTAGTATTGGTCAAAATAAAACAAAAGTGGTATTAATGAGAAATGTAGCATGATATTAATGTAAAGTGTAGCATTAATGAGAAAATTTAATTAATTTATGATTTAAATTTTTCATTAATTTTTATTAAGTTAAGAAGATAAAGAGTTAACTCAGATATCGAATTTAATAGTGACAATATATATTTTAAATTAAATTGATTTAGTTTGAAAAAAATATGTATATTTAGAAGATAAATGGAATTATTATAATGATATATATTAAAGGGATAGGATTAGAATAATATTAATTATAAATGCAATAAAATTAATAAATAATTTAGTATTGGTCAAAATAAAACAAAAGTGGTATTAATGAGAAATGTAGCATGATATTAATGAAAAGTGTAGCATTAATGAGAAAATTTAATTAATTTATGATTTAAATTTTTCATTAATTTTTATTAAGTTAAGAAGATAAAGAGTTAACTCAGATATATTTAGATTGACGTAGAGCGATAATTAAAATTAGATAAGACTTAAAAGTATATAAAATTAGATAAGACTTAAAGTATATAGGAGTTTAATTTTTTTTTTTAATTAAAAGATATTACTTTAATTAGAAGGTATATGGATAGGAGGGTTGAGAGGAAAGAAATAAAGGGATAGAAAAAAGAGGAAGATAGAAAAAAAAATTAAAGAGGGATTAAGATAGTGATATAATTAATTATTAGAAGGATATGATTTAGAGGACGAAAGATGGATAGTGGGTTTTTAAGAATGGCTTAATTGGTACCTATCTTCCCAATTAAAGTTAAGATGTTTTTCAATTTTAAGGGCTTCCTTAAAGATAGGATCACAGCGGAAGGAGGCAGGGGCTAGGATTTTGGTTTTATCAAAACAAATGAGATGCTTGATCGTATGAGAGTGTTGACTCCAGTTTTGAATGCTCTACTAATTTGCCCTACGTAAGACTTTCCATGAGAGCAAGGGATTTCATAGACTCCAGGATCTAATATAAGGTCTTTCTTGTCCTTGGTTGATCTTAAGAGTTAGCTAAGGATTTTTTTGAGGTTTGAAAAAAGTTTTGATGGTTTTTTTAGATAAGATTTTGGATAAATGATTAGTAACCATGTAGGGCATGGTTACTTTGCCCAAGGAAGGGTTATTATAAAGACTTTTAGTTTGGGTTGTCACTTTATTTTTATTTTTTAGTAATATATATATATATATATATATATTTATTTATTTATAAAGGAAATAATCTATGTTATAGAATAATAAGATATTAAAAATGAAATTAAGTTAATAATAAAAGATATTTTTTAATAATAACAAAATATATTATAAAGATGAAAAATATGTCAAAACAAAGATTTAAAAAAAAAAAAAAAGGTTATTGAAAAAAGTTTCATATTATAATTTTAAAAATAAATAAATATATAATTAAAACAAGTGTAATATGCAGAGTTGTCACTTAATACATGCTTCTTATGCTAAAAGTAGAGAATTCTTATGGGGTGAATGTGTTCATATAACTTACTAATATTGAGTGCATGATTTAAGAGCCACAATCTTGATAGAGGGGGAATGAAATAGCTAATAACCTTTTGATACATGATAACATAATGGTTAAGAACAATTAAATAATTAAACTACATATATAAAAAAAACATTATAAATGGAAAAAGGTGAAAAAAAGAAAAAAAGATTGTGATTAGAAATAGTAGAATATTAATAAAAAACAAGCAAATAATCATTATAGGTTAATAAACATTTATGGTTAAAAATAAGTTGATAATGAATAGAAACAAAATATTAATTATGAAAAAATCCATATATATACACATATATATGAACAATTAATTTATGAGAATATTATTATTAGAAAAAAAAACATTACTATTATAAATAATACAATAATTAATAGAAAGCAAACCATGAATGATTATAGGTTAATAAATATTTATTATTAAAAATAAGTATAATAATGAAGGGAAAAAAATATTATTTTAAATAATTTAAAGATAAAGATGTTTTTTTAACCATTTTAAATTTTGACAAATTAATTTAAAAATTTATATCAATTAAAAATTAAACATAAATTAATTTTCAATTTCTAAAAAAACTAAATTTAATATTTAATTTCACCAAAACTTTAATAAATTTTAAAAATTTACTAATTAATTAAAAATCAAATCATTTTAACTCAAACATATATAAACCATTTTCAAATATTTTTTAAATACTTTTGAAATTAAAAAATTTAAACACGTATACGGATTACTTTTAAAAAATACATTTTTAGCTGGGTGGTTGATGAGTCACTACATTAATGATACAATTATAATTTAAATAAATAATAAAAAAGTAAAAGAATTACGATCCCGAGACAACATTATCACGGTATCTTACACTATGGCCCATTGGTAATTCCACTTTGTTTTGACTTGTGCATCGCGAAAGACTCCGCCCTCTACGCGTGGCTAAAGCCTTGTTTAACGAAAGTTCGAAGCATATTTTCCTACGAAAATAAATGATTTATGTTTTAGCTGTAATTTCCAGTGGATCTTGCATGGCTTTGGGCTAATTAAGGATTGTTGCATGCACATATGTGATGGGTTGCAACTTTCGCGTGCTCTTCAATCCGAGAAGTGGCAATGCAAGCAGGAAAATATGGTACATTGAGATGTTACGGTAGGAATTGTGTGCACGCGTTTTGAAGAAACGCGGAGGAATTTCTGCAACCGCAATTCACAGGTTTGTTTCGGGGTGAACCTTTATAAATTCTTTTGCTTTTTATGGTCTTGAATTTGTTTTCATCTACCCCAATCCATTTTTTTCCAAGGGGCCATGGTATAAGACAGTTCACAGTCTGCTTGGTGTTTGCTACTGATTTCGTGGACACTTATCAACTCTGCACACCATCACTCTCACAGATCCATCCCATGATCGCCTGTTTGGCGAAATTCGCACTTGTCTAGGGTTTTGCTTTTAGGTCGATGTCATTATGGTTGCCATGGATTAAAACAGATGTAATTGTTTAAGCTAGGAGGCGTGTATGGATCAATTCATTAAAGGTTCCAGATGGTGCGGGATTCCCGGCCATTCGAACGGTAGAGAGAACCTGTTTTGGGGGTTTCCTTAGCTTACTGTGTGATTTGAAGGCTCTTTGTTGGCAATGTGCTTGCCTGTTAAGATGGTTAGGGTCATTTTGAACTAGTTTAGTTTTGCTCTTTTTCAGATTAATTAAAATGAGATGGCTTTTGTTGGAGAGTATGTTGAAGTGTGATTCTCAAAGTAGCTCAAGGATGAGGGGTATTCTAAGAACCCCTTGTGCTTTATTCGAATTCCATCGATGCTAGACCCAAAATAACCTTTTACCATGCACTGGAAGTCTCTTCAGTTTTTTCTGAACATAGCCACTTTGTAATGATCCCTTCAGTCAATCACCTTGATTAACCAGTTCCTGGCATTCTATTTTAAATTGTTGGTTAATAGCATCCCGTCGAATGGACAAGCAAAAGAAACATCTAGGAAAATAAACAGAATTTGTCGATAGATAATAATGCAACAAGGAAAATAAATTGATCGGGCTCCAGTGAAATTTGGCTCATAGAAAGTGGGATTTAATATGCCCTTTAGGAGTAGCCCTTGAGGTTATGTCTATCAGCATTTTTATTTATTGAAATCTGAAGAATTTGCCTTAAATGCCTCACAACATGTTGGGTTTTACAAGTTGCCAATATTGATTGTTTCGTGTGATTGGAGCTGCAATGACGGAAATATGATATTATCACAATGGCTAGGGAATGAATAGGCTGGGTTTCATAGTTAAACATTAGTTTCTAGTTCTCAACTTAAAGTGCTACTATATCAGATTGCATAAGGATACTATTGATTGCTTGGAAAGAAAAGGCTTTTAACATTATTCTTTTCTACACTACGAAAGTTGTCCGTGTGCTTTCGTAGCATTTGAGCTACGAAGTTTAAAACAAGCAAATTTAGTCCTTCAGAGAATGCATCCCATTCCTTCTTGGAATTTTTTTTAACATTGCATTATTATCTATGTAAGAGTTGGAAAGCATTTATCTATTATTCGAAAATATCCTAATTTGCCTCTGGAATTAAATAGGGCAAATTATATTGACTTTCAGTTGCCATAATAAAATTCAAAATTTCAGCCTGCTACTGATGACATGGCTGCTTCCCTGAACCTAACACTGCCACTTTCATTGCCTGGAATTGACACTGGGAACTGTTTACATCCAATGGGCCTTCTAGTTTGTACACAACATACTAAAAGGATATGTGATATAACTCACGATCAGTCAAAACAAACTGATTCAAAACGTACATGCTTGCAACATTGAAATACTGCTAACAAAAATACAGCAATGACTCTACTTAATGTTGCGGCAAAACAGGAAAGCACCTGTTTTCCTCATCAAATAAGTGGAATTGCTGCTGAAGACTTTCTCACTAAATAGGCAGAGTTGCTGCTGAGAACTTTCTCACTAAAAAGGCAGAGTTGTTGCTGAGAAGTTAGATTATGTACTGGACGATCCTTCAAGGATCTCATGTCTATTTGCCCAGGAGATTTTAACATGGTTATCTGGATTTTCACTTTCATAGCCTCATTCACCATGAAACCTGCCTCTGTCTTGTGCTCCCTGAAGATATGAAACTCATTGCCATCTGCTGAAGGATTTTAGTAGCTCCTTATGTGTCTTGGCTCTTGACTGATCTGATTATAAGGGTATTGGATCCCTTTGTGAGATCCAAGAGCTGCAGAAGGATATCCTGGGAATATGTGATAACTGTGATTTGTTGATATATGACCTTTCTCAAAAGATTCAATCCTTTTCCATGGAGCTGAAACTTCAGCTTGATTATTAGAAGAAATCCCAATGTTCTAGGTGCATTTCAGAACCAAATGGCCTGAAGGGTCATAAATTGCACCTTCCGTGCTTGAAGGGGCAGGGTTGCCCTTGGATGCTCCATTAAAAACAGGAGTATTTCCCAAGAGATTTGGTCCAGGAAGAGACACTATTTGAGAGGGGGTGGTTGATACCACATGGATTTCAAAAATTGGAAAAACTGACCTTCAAATTGGGTTTCCATTTCAAAGCCCTCAGTATTCCATCCACAATTTCTTATTCCCACTTGGATTTTTACTCCAATTTTCACCTTGGAAGTTTGTAGATATGGATTTGCTGATTAAGATGATGCTTGAACTTTTGACCTTGTTCAGATTTATTGGTTGGCCTTTGAAGCTTTATTTAGAAGCAAAAGCTCGTGACATCATAATAAGGGAAGCATGACTGATAGCGGAAATAGGTCTATGGAAGAAGATAGCTCTTGGTAACCTCATTAGAAGCACTTATGGGAAAGTCATCTGGTACAAAGCTCGTCATACATCAGTTAAGAGGAAACATCTGTTGAATGAGGATACTTAAGATCCTCTATTGGAATCTTCATCGGAAGGTTCACCAATCAAAAGGGAGCAAGTGTTTCATCAAGAATTCCTACTTGAATGAATTCATGAAAGGATGGTATGATGTCAATAAGCAGGTGAAGGGATTGAAGTTCTTTCAATCATGGAAGCTGCTAAGAAGAATGAGGTATGTACGCTTTTATTTGATAATTTTGGAGTCATGTCATATGGTTGCATACAATATGAATGAATGCTCTACTTCGAGAGCATGATCAGGAGAAAAGGATCTCCTCCATTGAGAAGATACAGAAAGGCATGAGTAAAACATCGACTAGATGAAATCAACATAATATGCACTCATATGAAATATGAGGTGGTTGACAATAATTAGAGGAACTATAATCGAAAGTTCCTGGAAGAAAATGTGTGAAGAAAGAAAGGAAGAGATCGTGGAATGTGCAAATATGAAGGCAATCAACATCTGAGGAATGAAAGATTTGACTATGATATCTCCAGGAAAAATATGAAGACTTTGATGGAAGTCTGAAAAAGAAGGAGACCCTTGACAATGGATATATTTTGGAGATGTGTCAATATGTATGCAAGATGCTGATGCAAACGAGAAGATGTCATGATGAAAAACCATCAAAAAGGTAATTTTAATTTAGTGTTCATTTCTTGTTTAAGAACAAATATCTGGATGGGCTTATGCAGGGTTGCCAAGGGAAGAGCTGTGGATGTCTTCCACCACTAATGACCATGTAGTAGGATGAAAGATCCTTAAAGAAATATGGCATGAAGAAGGCAACATGGGATGAAGGAAGGACAAATATGGATTGATGGATCAATTTTCGATGAAAGGAATGATTACATGGCTCAAGGATGAAAGTGATGGATGGTCTGTGCCCTATGAAGAAGTCCCAGTGAATATAGACTCCATGACAAAGAAGAAACTCATGACATCGAAGGAAGGATTTCTACAAGTAGCTAATTGCCCCATGATCTCCACCTAATGAGTTGCCGAAAGCAAGTCCCAGGTCACGAGGGAGCTTGGTCAAGTCCCTGGTTAATAGGGAGCTTGGGTACATTCCTTTATTGGAATGGGTACATTCCTTCAGTGGAATGGGTATGCCCTCCCTAGGTTGAGAGGGAGAGATAGACACATCATTCTTGTCTTCACATGGGAAGACAAAATGGAGGATTGGGTAAACATCTGGCATCCGATGCTCTTTGAGGATGAGTTAAGGCATCCAAGACAAGAGTAGTCGTAGAGGACCAATATTCTTTGAGGAATGGGAATCCAAGATAAGAATAGTCCTGGTGGAACACACTCCAAGAACTCGGGTGGAGTATGTTCCGAGTGAGACAATGATCAAGGTGTATATACATCATTGGTCTCGCCAACATTGTGCTTGTTGATTTTTGGGTAGCATCGGATGTGCTCTAGCTCCGAAACTTTGTGGAGGGGCTAGAACACATGAGGTCTCCAAGACCCAAAAATCGTTTGGAGAAATTCCAACCGGAGCTTAAGTTATTCAAATAATTAATTATTTTTAATGGAGGCTCAGTTAAAACTTAGGGAATAAAAATAAATAAAGTGAATTAATTTAAAGATGGGTGAGAATGTTCTAAGTGATGAAGATCAAGTCTTTTCTAATCTTAGCCATCGATTAGAGATTAGATCATGACCATTGATTCATCAATAGGAAAAGTGTAAAGGAAGCCTTGAGGGTCAGATGGAGAACACACACAGAGTCTGAATCTAGAGATCGAATTCTTCTGACGGAGCAATGCTCGGGTGAAGATCAGATCTGAGTGATTCAGTGCAGCAGTGAGGGGCAGAAGTAGTGGCAGGAGAGACAACAGAGGGGCCAACACAGCCACCAGGAGAGGTGATGCAGACTCGAGAGAGGGTGACGCAGGCCCACGCAAGGCCCTTGCAGGGGCTGCGCAGTGGCTCCAAGGGACAGTCCAGGAATTGCTAGAGATTGTGGTTTCTATGCCAGCAGGGCTGAAACTCGATTTTTGAGAGGTGGATCAACGTAGAGAGAGGGTGACACAGTTTTCAGCTAGACTCACGCTGACCTACACGTTTATTGCACAGAGGCAGTGCAGAGGCAACTGGGGTTTCACCAGTTTCTGATCAGGATCAGCCAAGACTTGTAGAGCGAGGTAAAACTCACAATTTTTCTGTCTGCCAACGATATTCTTTGTTGGGTGAGCTGGATTATGGCACCCTAGATGTACTCAGATTACTGCTGCTTAATAATATAAACCCTCAGAACTGCTGCACCAATTTTTTCGCATTGGGTTTTTCCGGGGACATTCGTTCGAAAATAAGTGTGTCCTTTTTCTGAATGCTTCATTTATTTTTCAGTGCTTGATATGTATAGTTGTGTAGGCTGCAGTGTATTTAGATTAATATTTTCTTGATGTATTCGGAAAATAACTTGTTAAATTATTAAAAACAAGTAGGTAATGTAAATCATATTTCTGGAGTAGGATATTTGTAACTTAAATCCAAAATTTTCACATGGTATCAGAGCTGTTGTAGATCAATTAGAGCTGAAGACATCAGCGAACGGACGAAGAAAAGTTTGCTGCAGGAAGGCAACTGTCCCGAGTGACAATGCTCAACCAGAAAGACGCATAGGAAGGGGTGATGCAGCCACCGGAGGGGCTCACACAGAGCTTGCGTCAGCCAGCTAGGATGACGCTGTAGCTGCAACAGAGGCAACCCAGTGTTTTCTGGGCTAGCGCAGAGGTTTTTAGCCTCAAATTTTTCCGATTGCCATGGCTGGAAGTTCAGTTTGATTTTCTTTTGGAGTTGCTGGTGGGGCATTGTTTTTGTTGGTGCAGAACAATGTCTAGTGGGGTAGTGGCAAAGTAGAGGGAAGCAGTTCCTCAGAAGACTTCTTGCCAAGAAGTCGAGATCTAGTGCTGATCAGCAGCAAAGAGTGATCGGAGAGGAGTGTTTCGACATCAGCTGGCAGAAGGATTTCCGTAAAGGAAATCGATTTTCAGAGGGAGCTTGTTCCTTAGAGGGTTTCTAGCGCCAAAGAAACCCAGATCCGAGTTCTGTCGGGGTAGCAACAAAAGAGGGAGAAGAGAACCAGTTCAACATTTTCTTGTTGAGCAGAGATGGCCACACATGGATTGAGGGATCAAGATAGGTTGGATGGAGAATCCAACTTTGTCATCTGGAAAGCCAGGTTCCTATTAGTTTTGGATGAACATCGCATCAAGGATCATGTCTTGAATGAAGTTGTTGTCCCTGTTGATGCTGATCCTCTCAAGAAGTACGAAGAGGCTCAAGCGAAGGCAAAACGCATGATCATGGACGGAGTCAAGGATCATGTAATCCCACATATTGCCGAGAAGAATACTACAAGGGAAATGTGGACTTCCTTGACCACAATGTACCAGGGAACTTCCGTCCAACGAAAGATGTTGCTTGAGAATCAACTGAGATTGTTTTAGATGCAGAAGGGAGAAGAGATCGATCTCTTCCTTATTAGATTGCAAGCAATCTGAGATCAACTAACTTCTGTAGGGGCTACACCATATGATGGTCTTATGGTCAAGACTGCCTTGAATGCAGTCTCTGAAGACTGGGAGAACTTTGTCCAAGGTATTTTGGGTAGGGCTGCTCTTCCAAATTGGGAGGAGATGTGGGCAACTCTTCGACAAGAAGAGATCAGAAGGTTGACCAAGGCCGAAAGAAGTAGCACGGGGATCAAAATCAAAAAGGAGGAAGAGGAAGATGCGACTCTTGCATCTAAGGGACAACATGGGCAACAGAGAAGGAAGAAGGACCTCTCGAAGGTCAGATGCTGTGGAGAAATGGGACATTTCACCACACAATGCCCTCTGAAGAGAAGGGAAAAGAAGAATCTGACTTGAAGGCTACTGCGATGAAGGGTGATGATGGGGATGATGATGATTGTGCTATGAGTGCTCATGTGCCTCGAGAGAAGAGGTGGGGCGACATTCATCTGTAGTTCTTTGAACTTCACTGCGGGGTAGGATCCTTGAGGTGCCCAAACTCTTGGATCACATACGGCTACAGGAGCCCTTAATGTTAGTAGCAGAATGACGGGTGTCAGTTGATGCAAGGGATGATGGAGCAACAATGACAAAGCTAGAGTGCTGAATTTTGAAGCAGCGCATAGCAGAGGCAACAACAACATAGCAGCAACAGCGCAGTGCAGAGCAGTAGCAACGCAGTGACATCAGAGGGTCAGCGCAGATTAGCAACACATGTAGTTCCAACATCGAGGAGTATTCAGATTGACCAGTATGTCAATTTTGGGAGGTTTTTTAGTTGCTTAAGTCTCAACAACTGAGTTGCAGTGCAACAATTAGTAGTGGTAGTGCTATGGGCAGCATGATGCAATATTTGAGAGGGAGTTGCAGTACAATTGAGGCAGTGACAAGTGGCAGTGTCATGGGCAGCAGTACAAAAGGCAGTAGCACAGTGGATGAGGGGCAACAGCTGAGCATCAGCAGCACAGAGGACCAATGCCGTGGATTAGGGTGATGCTTCTGGTATTGAAGTATTGCTAGAGCACATTCCTCGCTAAGAGGGAGTGTTTATTTTTGGGTAGCATCAGATGTGCTCTAGCTCCGAAACTTTGTGGAGGGGCTAGAACATATGAGATCTCCAAGACCCACAAATCATTTGGAGAAATTCCACATGGAGCTTAAGTTATTCAAATAATTAATTATTTTTAATGCAACCTAAGTTAAAACTCAGGGAATTAAAATAATTGAAGTGAATTAATTTAAATATGGGTGAGAATGTTCTAAGTGACAAAGATCAAGTCTTTTCTAATCTTAACTGTCGATTAGAGATTAGATCACTACTGTTGATTCATCAACAAGAAAAAAAAGATTAGATCACGACCGTTGATTCATCAACAGGAAAAAATATAAAGGAAGGCTTGAGGGTTAGTTGGAGAACACACATAGAGTCTGAATCTAGAGATTGAATTCTTCTGACGGAGCAGTGCTCAGACGAAGATTAGATCCTGAGTGATTCAGTGCAACATTGAGGGGCAAAAGCAGTTGTTGGTCGGAGGACCAAGAGTACAATGCAAAGAGGCAGCAGAGACAACAAAGGGACCAATGCAACCGCCAAGAGAGGTGAATCAGATCCCTAAGAGGGTGACACATGCCCACGCAGGGCTCACGCAGGGGCTGCCCAGTGGCTCCAAGGGCCAATCCATAAATTGCTAGAGATTGGGGTTTCTATGCCGACAGGGCTAAAATTCGATTTTTGAGAGCTAGATCAGCTCAGAGAGAGGGTGACACAGTCTTCAGCTGGACCCACGCAGGCCTACGCATCTACTACACAGAGGCAGCTAGGGTTTCACCAGTTTCTGATAAGGATCAGCCAAGACTTGCAGAGTGAGGTAAAACTCATGATTTTTCTGTCTGCCAAGGATATTCTCTGTTGGGTGAGCTGGATTGTGGCACCCTAGATGTACTTAGATTACTATTGCTTAATAATATAAACCCTCAGAACTGTTGCACCAGTTTTCCTGCATTTGGTTTTTCCGGGGACATTTGTCCAAAAATAAGTGTCCTTTGTCCTAATGCTTCATTTATTTTTCAGTACTTGATCTGTATAGTTGTGTAGACTGTAGTGTATTTACATTAATATTTTCTTAATGTATTCAGAAAATAGCTTGTTAAATCAATGAAAACAAGTAGGTAATGTAAATCAGATTTCTGCAGTAGGATATTTGTAACTTAGATTCAAAAATTTTCACAGTGCTCTGATCTTGTGGAGAGATAGAGCTGTTAGTCAAGGTCTTTCTATGTGACAATGTTGGTTGATATGATGCTAAACAGATGGGTTACGAATTCGACTCTTCTTATGAGAATTCTTTAGATTGAGAATGGCCAAGTACCATTATGAATACCTCCCTAGTTAAGAGGGAGTGTTGAAAAAATGTAACTAGGTTCAGTCTTCATAATGACGTGTAAATATGATTTTATGTAATTGATGTAAGAAGAAAATAAAAATATTTTTGTAATGTTTGAATCATGGGTTTCATGATCAAGGAATTTTATTTTTGTTAAGGTTCCCATCATGAGCCTTTAGGTTTGTCATCAAGTCATAAAAGTCTATTGAGTCAATGTCATGTGTGGAAGACCCTTCTTGGGCATGCTACAAATATATGTGAATCATTAAAAGAGTCAAAGATACCCTCCAAGATCAAGCTCAAGCATCTCCTTCAAGTCGACCTTAAATGAAGTGATGGAACTACACAAAATGACATGTCAGCCTAAGTCCCTCTCAAGTCGGCTTATTTACATGTGGAAACTACTATAAAATAGTCAGCTCGACTTCATTTCAAAGACAAAATTTCGGTCTAAGAGCAGTCTGCAACTAGAAGTGCGAGAATCACTAAGGAAGGACCCTCATAACCAACAAAGAGAAGGAAAGGAAGAGTGAAGTCTTTGGTACTATTTTTGGGTCTGTTTTGGGTTAAGTACACCACACGTGCGAGAATATGCTACTGCCTACTGTAGGAAGAGCGAGATATGACAGTTATATTGTGAAGACAATTTTTGGAGAAGACCAAAGTGATTCCCTATCTGAGTTAAAGGAGAAAGGACCTCCATCTAAAGCGAAGGGAATCGAGGTGTTTTTCTCCCTCATATGCTACAGCTAGGACTTCAGAAGTAGGGATGAGAATTGCAGAGTAGAATCAAGGAGCCGAAGTTCATAAAGGATCTGAGAAAATGAAGGAGGGGAGGAGGTTTGACCATCATTGACTGAAGGAAGAAATCAAGCAAGAAGACTTGTGACTTGGTCTTGGAGAGGTCGTTGTATCAAGGGTCTAGGTCTTGGTCTTGGTCTTGGTATTCGTCAATTGAAGTGTCTATAAGAAGAAGAATTTGTTCAGGTTTTCCTCTCAAGTGGGAGGGGTTTTGGCCTTAAATGATAACCTACATTTTGTGTCTCTTGTCTCTTTATTGTTTATGCATTGGTAGCTGTTTGATGAAAAAGAACACTATAATAATATCAAAGAGAAGATCCTAATCTAAAGAAGTAAAAGGCATTCACAAGCAGTTATCATTAATAGAGAAATCACCTAATCTTGATGCCCTAGATTTCTCAATAGGACAACAACTTTCTCAACCAGACAGCTTCTCTGCTTACTTCACATGCTGCAATATATTCAACCTCAACACTACTAAAAGCAACCAATTCTTGCTTTCTACTCATCCAGGATATCATGGAGGATCCCAAACTAAAACAGCCTCCAATAGTGCTTCTCCCATCCATCTCATTGCCTCCCCAATCAAAATCTGTATATCCAATCAAGCGGACATCATTCCTCTTATCATACTTTAGGCAATAGTGCATTGTTCCTTGTAGATATCTCAGTATATGCTTGGATGATATACAATGATCATGCTTGGGCTCTACTTAGAACTAACTGAGAACATTCACTACAAAACAAATGTCTAGTCTAGTATTTACCAAATACATCAATGAGCCAATCAATTGTCTATATCTTTTCGGATCCATAGGGCTTGATTCAAAACTTCTTTGCCTCTTCAAATTTGTGACCATAGGGGTTGTCATGGGTTTGCAATCCATCATGTCAAACCTTTTCAGCATTTCAATTACATATTTTTGTTGACCTAGACTTATCTCATCAGGTCCTTGTCATGCTTCCAACCCCAATTAATAGTGCATCAACCCTAGATATCGAATTTTGCTGCCTGTTACTTCTTACATTCTTGAATACAACCTTCTACACCTGTCAAGAGAAGATCATCCGCATATAGAAGAATGATCATAGGCTCATCCTTCACAACCTTGATATGGAGATTCATATTAGTAGAACTCTTCGAGAAGCCCAATCTTTTTAGGTATGCATCCATCTTTGCATACCGTGCCCTTCGGGATTGCTTAAGGCCATAAAGTGCCTTCTTCAACATACAGACATAGGTCTCTCTATCTTTTACTTCAAATCCGAAGAGTTGTTCTATATAAACTTCTTCATCGATAGTGCCATTCAGGAATGTTGTCTTGACATCCATTTGATGGATGTTCTGTCCCATCAATGCTGCCAAAGAGACAAACGAACATATAGCTGTATACCTCGCTGTAGGTGCAAATGTTTCCTCATAATTGATGCTTCTTGTTGGGAGAAGCCCTTAGCCACAAATCTTGTCTTATATTTATTAATACTTCCATTTGCTGCATGTTTAATCTTGTAGAGCCACTTGGAAGTTACCACAAATTTGTCTCCAGGCCTAGGTACAATCACCCAAACTCCATTCTTCATTGTTGATTGGTATTCTTCGTTCATGGCATTTTTCCATTCTTGATGTTTGATAGCCTCTTCAAAGGTGCATTGTTTTGTTTCTATTAAATTTGTCATAAAGGTTGCATACCTTGAATATCTTTTGGGCTTCTTACTTTCCTTGAATGTGCCTTTGGCTGCTCCATGATCTTCTGCATCTAGAAGAGTAGACTTCAACCACTTTGGCCTCTTTTTGTTTTCAAGGATGATCACTCGTTGCACAGGTTCACTAGGACCTTCAACTTCATGATTTGAGTTCTCTTCCTCTCTAGTGTATTTTTCTTCAAATATTGGACGTTCTTCATCGTCAGAGTCCATTGGGAGGTCCTTTGATTTCGTGAATGCAATACTTTCATCAAAGATCACATCTCGACTTACTTCTATTCAGTGTCCTTCCTTTATGTAGATCCTATATGCCTTTGAAGTGCTGCTATAGCCAAAAAAATAATCCCTTCATGCTTGTAGGATCCAACATCTTTCTTTTATCTTTTAGAATGTGAATATAGACACGACAACCAAATATTCAGAGATGGTCTATACTTGGTTTCTTGTTAGTGAATGCTTCCTCAGGGGTCATGTTGTCTAGTGATCTGTGAGGACTTCGATTTTGAATATACACAACAATTTTTGTTGCTTCACCCCACAAAAATTTAGGCAAGTCTTGATCATGTAACATGGCTCTTACACTTTCCTCATTTGATCGATTTTTTCGTTCAACAACTCCTTTTTGTTCAGGATTATATGGGACTATTAGCTCCCTCTTAATCCCAGCCTCCTTACAGAAAGTTATGAGTTCCTTTGATGTGTGCTCTCCTCCATTGTCAGATCTTAGTACCTTTATCCTCCTTTCTGTAAGGTTCTCTACTTTAGCTTTGAACTCCTGAAATATGTTGAATACTTCATCCTTGGACTTCAGCAAATAGATCTAAGTTTTTCCTCGAGTGGTCATAAATGAACGTTACATAATATAGATGACCTCCGAGAGATTTTATAGACATAGGACCACAAACATCAGAGTGAATGAGATCTAGGACTTCTTTTGACCTTGAAGCACTGCTTCCAAATGGTCTCTTAACATTTTTACCTAATGCACATCCCTTGCATACTCCTTCATGATCTTCCTTGAGTTCAAGGATGCCATTCACCATTGAATGTAGAGTTGGCAAGATTTTGTAGTGAAGGTGTCGAAACCTTCTATGCCAAAGTTCACATGGACTTACTTCAATGTGAACCAAAGCTTTGAGAGAAGGGAGTCAACAATCTGTAGAGTCTTCCTTCACGAATCCCAATTATCTTTGCATTTTCGATGCTAGAGCTTTTATCCCATACTACAACCTTTCCATCTATAAAAGTGACTCTATCTCCCTTATCTTCTAAACATGAAATAGAAAGTAGATTCTTTTGCAAACCTAGAACAAATAGGATGTTGTTGAGATGAATATTTCCTCCATTCTGTAGCTCCAGCAAGGTTAATCCAATTCCTCTTACAAGATAGCTCTTCTTGTCACCAAGTTCAACAGAGTAGGAAGATTTTCCTCTTGATAAGGTTTTTAGTTGCTTGTGCTCACCTGTCATATGCCTTTATGCTCCACTATCGATTACCCAAATATTCTCATCCTCAAATGTGCCTGTAAGTGTTGAGAATAATCCTTCGTCCTTTGTAGAAGTCTTGGTCACACTATTCTTGATGGATAATAGGAGATTCCATAATACCTTGATACCTTGCTTGAAATGACTTGTTACCGTAGAACACTGCTTCAAAGATTTCTTCAAGGATGTAGTGATCTTCGTCATGCCCTTAGCCAACCTTAGCTCTGATACCATGTTGAGAAATATATATGGCTGTAGTTAGGATGATTTCTCTTAAACTTGATAACTGCTTGTGATGTCTTTTTACTTTTTCTTACTAATTAGCTTCTTCTCTTATTATTATGTTATTCTTATCATCAAACAACTACCAGAACAAGAAGATCAACAATG
Source organism: Pinus albicaulis (assembly GCA_034641835.2). Taxonomy (NCBI): domain Eukaryota; kingdom Viridiplantae; phylum Streptophyta; class Pinopsida; order Pinales; family Pinaceae; genus Pinus; species Pinus albicaulis. Next base: position 1,476,670,961 of record CM076581.1, read on the forward strand.
CACAAGAACACAAGATATAGGCTACAAGGCTACAAGCCAGGGCCAAAACCTCTCCGCTTGAGAGGAAAACCCACAAATCTCTTCTCTTCTTAGAGATTCTTCAAATGACGAATTCTAAGACCTTTAGACCAAGACCAATACCCTTCCAAGACCAAGTCCAACCTTCTTGATGATGTGCCTCCTTTGTCCAAGTCAAACCCAGTCAAATCTCTTCCAGTTGCACAACTTCGACCCCCAACTATAGAATTTCAACCTCTATTGCAGGTTTGAAATTTTCGGCCCCTGTAATAGTTGCTGCTTCCACACGTGTGAGTAAATCTAGGGCTTCCAAGGCTTCCTTTGACCTTCTCTTGAGTTTCTCCTTCTTTTAGGGCTTGTAGGTGATCTAATGCACCTTCCTTCAACCTTCTTTCTGCAATTTCCTCAACTTCGACCTTGCAACAACAAAACTCTAGCCTTCCTCTTTCGCACGTGAGTGGGAGAGAGAGAGAAATAACCCAAACACTTGTCCTTCCTCCTTCTTCCTTCTTCGCTAGATTTCTTCTGCTCCTTCGCTTGAATGATGAGAAGATGAGTGAGTGTCCATAGGAGGTAGAGCCCCCTCCTATATATAGGCTTCCAAAGAGGACGATGTTGAAAAGTGTAACTAGATACGGTCTTAATGAGCAAGGAATTTTATTTTTAGTAATGGCTCCCATTATGAGCCCTTAGGATTGGCCATAAAGTCAAAGAGAGTCAATGTCATGTATGAAGGACCCTTCTTGGACATGTCATATTTGTATATGAGTCATTGAAAATGTCAAATAGCCCTCCAAGACCAAGCTCAAGGATTTACTTTAAGTCGACCTTAAATAAAATAATGAATGTGCTCCAACAAACATGTCGGCTCACCCACTGTTCAAGTTAGCTTATTATGGAGGCTCAGACAACTACAAATAGGGCAGCTCAACCTCATTTCATAGTAAGAATTTCGGTCATCAAGAAGTTTGCGATAGGAAGTGCGAAGTTCATCAAGGAGGCCTATAACCAAGCGAAGGAAGGGAGAAGATAAACCGAGGTATTTTTTGATCTGTTTTAGTGGTTATTTCTTGTCACACATGAGAAGAAAGGAGGCAACATCTGTTGCAGAAGAAAATGAGAAGAATCGAGGTTTGCAAGATCACTTGTCGAGTTGGAGAAGATAACTATTCAATCCAAGCGAAGAAGATTAAGGGATTGGATCACCATATATCTCTCTCATGAGTGTTGCAACTAGGGTTCCCAAGGAGGCCGAAATGAGATATAGATCTGAAGCAAAAGGAAGCCGAAGTGAAAGGGTAGCTAAGAAGGAGGAAGGATCAAAAGTTTGACTATTGTTGACTAAGATCAAGAAGGATCTCATCAAGGAAGCTTTATGTCTTGGTCTTGGAGTAGCAAATAGGTCAACGGTCTTGGTCTTGGTATTCGTCAATTCAAGTCTCTATAAGAAGAAGAATTTGTTCGGGTTTTCCTCTAAAGTGGGAGAGGTTTTGGCTCTGGCTGATAGCCTATATTATGTGTCTCTTGTCTCTTTATGGTTTATGCATTGGTAGCTGTTTGATGAAGAATAACACTATAATAATATAAGTAAATGAAGATCCTAATCTGAAGTAAAAATCATTCACAAGTAGTTATTAATAGAAGAGAAATCACTTAACCTTGATGCTCTAGATTTCTCAACATGGTATCAAATCTAAGGTGACAAAGTCAAGGAAGGGAATCTTATCAAGGGACACTCAAGGATCAAATCTCGAGGAAAGCATCAAAGCGAAGATCATCTTGAAGTCAAGATCTACAAAGGAAGCATATAACCCTAGATCAAAGAAAGTCTACTTCAACAAGAAGACTTGGAATCCCGAAGTCATTTCAAGAGACCACAAAGACCCTACATCTACTCAAGTTGAAGAGATATACGAATCAAGGTAGCTTGAAGTTTATTCATCCAAAAGAAACACTTCAAGATCAAGATCACATCATCATCTTGAAGAAAGTGAAAGCCCTAGCTCAATCAAGGAAGCATTCTTGAGATCCGCTCTCAATCAATTTGAAGTCGAAGTATCTTGAAGACTATTCATCCAAAGGAACCTAGATCAAAAGGCGTTGTTTTCATAAAAAGGCTAATCTCCTATTTATTGAAGCAAGGATTTCATTTGGAAGAAGATCATCCACAAGACACTAAATACATCTTCGTCAATCATCGTCATCAAAGGGATCAAGTTGAAGATTTAATCTTCACTTTACAAGTAAGTATCTTTTCTTCTATAATCTAATCTAGTAAAATGACTTCGTTTTGCGAGATCTATAAGCTGGTTGGATCGTCGAACTTCCTTGCATGGAAAAGGAGGATAGACATAGTCCTCAAAGAAAATGAGTCATTGATCATGTCAATGATAAGGTCTCTAAATCATTCGAAGGTCAAGCACTATCTAAATACATGGAAAGGGATCTAAGGGCTCAAGAGATTCTTATGGAATCTGTCAAAGATCCCCTCATTCCCTATATAGAAGGGTTGGAGACATCAAGAGAGATATATGATAAGTTGGTAGAACTATTCTCTGAAGGTGCGATAAGAAAGGTCATATCACTTAGATCTGATCTATTAAAATTAAAAGTGTCAAAGGATGAAGGGATATCTACAGATCTCTCAAAAGCATCTCAAATAAGAACTCAACTGCAAGATTTAGGAGAGATGATATCTAATAAATAAATAGTCTCCATTGTTCTAAATGCATTAACTGATGAACAAGGTAACCTTGTATCAAATGCCCGTAAGGAGAAGAATGCTATCCCATTCAACAACTTGTGGTTTCTATGCAAGATAGAAGAAGACAAGTTGAAGGCAAAAAGTGATGGAGCAAGTGAAAGGGGTAAAACATTTACCATAAGGAAAGGGAAGTTCGGGAAGCATAGTTTTCATGAAGACATGGCTAAGATTCAATGCTATGGGTGTCAAGAGTATGGGCACTACAAAAGAGATTGTCCTAAGATCAAGAAGGACAATAACAAAAGAGGAAGAGAAGAAGTCCATATCATCGAAGAAGTGGACAAAGCTAAAAAGAAGAAGTCCAAGAAAGAGGAATTAAGAGATCTCTATTATGACTGAGATAGTCTTCCTCACCTAAGTTCTTTTCAAGTTCCTAAGTCTTATGTTGTAAGATATGGCTATCTTGATTCAATAAGAAAAATTATGGAATACATTATGGCATCATAGAAGCATTGCAAGCAAGAGCTCGTGACTTCATCACAAAGAAGCATGAAAGTTGGTTGAAGCATGGCAGTTAACTATGGAAAAAGCTCTTGGAAACCTCATTTGTAACATAGGTGGCACTTATGGAAAAAGGAAGAAAATAAAGGTCATCTAGTACAAGACTCATCATACATTTGTCAAAAGGAAACATCTACTGGATGGGGATACTCTAGATCCTTAAGATTCTCTGATGGAATCTTCATCGAAATGTTCACCGATCAAGAGGGGAAGTAAGTGTTTCATCAAGAATTCCAAACTTGTGGAATTCAATGGATGATGGTATGATGACATAAGAGGCGAATCAGATCAAGGGATTGAAGCTCTTTTCTATCAAGGAAGCTGCTGAAGGAAATCTGGATGACAAAGAAAAATGAGGTATGTATGCTTACATTCGATATTGTAGAGTCATGTCATATGGTTGCAGGTAACATGGATCAATTCTCTATCTTGAGAGCATACTCAAAAGGAAGGATCTCTTCCCTCGAAGGGATGCATGAAAGCATGGATCACACATTCACTGGATGAAATCAACATAATATGTCCTCATATGTAATATGAGGTGGTTGACATCAATTGGAGGAATTATGATTTAAAATTCCTGGGAAGGAAATGTGTGAAGAAAGGAAGGAATAGATCGTGGGATATGCAACCATGGAAAACGTAATCAACATCCAAATACCAAGAGATCTAACTAGGATATATCCAAGAAAGAATGTAGACTCTGATGAAGTCTGAAAAAGAAAGAGACCCTTGACAATATATATCTTTGGGAGATGTGTCGATATATATGCAGGATGCTGATGCAAACTAGAAGATGTCATGGTGGAAGATCATCACAAACGTAATTTTGATTTATGTATTCATTTCTTATTTTTGAACAAATATCTGGAAGGGATTATGCAAGGATGTCGAGGGAAGATCTATGGATATCTTCCACTACCGATGCCCATGTAGTAGGATGAAAAGATCGTTAAGGAAACATGGCATGAAGAAGGCAACATAGCATGAAGGAAGACCATATATGGATTGCTGGATCACTTTCCGATGATGACATGATTAACTCATGGATGAAAGTGATGGATGGTATGTGCCCTATGATGAAGTTGCAAACATGAAGACTCCTGAATAACGAAAATAAGTTCATGACATCATGAGGAGGAGTTCTTCAAGAAACTGATTGTCCCATCAACACCACCCGAGGAGTTGTTGTAGGTCTCTAATTAAGAGGGAGCCTGGAAACAAGTTTCTTACTTGGTAGAAACTTGGAAGCAAAATTCCTAAGCCAAGAGGGAGCTTAGGTACATTCCTTTGGTAGGAATGAGTACATTTCTTTATTGGAATTGATATGTCCTCCCTATTAAGAGGGAGAGATAGACACATCATTCTTGTCTTCACTTGGGTAGATAGAATGGAGGTTTGGGTAAACATCTGACATCTGATGCTCTTTGAGGATGAGGTAGGGAATCCAAGATAAGAGTAGTCATAGAGGACCGATATTCTTTGAGGACTGGGAATCCAAGATAAGAATAGTCCTGGTGGAACACACCTTGAGAACCCAGGTGGGGTATGTTCCGAAAGAGACAATGATGAAGGTGTATTCATCATTGGTCTCACCAACATTGAGCTTAGATCTTGTGGAGAGATAGAGCTGTTAGTCAAGGCCTTGCTATGTAACAATGTTGGTTGATATGATGCTATACAGATGGGTTACCAATCCAATTCTTCTTATGAGAATTCTTCAGATTGAGAATGATCAAGGACCATTATGAATACCTCCCTAGTTAAGAAGGAGTGTTGAAAAGTGTAACTTGGTTCGATCTTCATAATGACGTGTAATTGTGATTTTATGTAATTGATGTAAAGGAGAAAAATAAAATTATTTTTGTAATGCTTGTCTCATGGGTATCATGAGCAAGGAATTTTATTTTTAGTAATGGCTCCCATTGTGAGCCCTTGGGATTGGCCATAAAGTCAAAGAGAGTCAATGTCATGTATGAAGGACCCTTCTTGGGCATGTTATATTTGTATATGAGTCAATGAAAATGTCAAATAGCCCTCCAAGACCTAGCTCAAGCATCTACTTCAAGTTAGCCTTAAATAAAATAATGAATGTGCTCCAACAGACATGTCAGCTCACTCACTGTTCAAGTCGGCTTATTATGGAGGCTCCAACAACTATAAATAGGGCAACTCGAACTCATTTTAGAGTAAGAATTTCGGTCATCAAGAAGTCTGCTATAGGAAGTGCGAAGTTCATCAAGGAGGCCTATAACCAAGTGAAGGAAGGAAGAAGATAAACCGAGGTTTTTTCTGATCTGTTTTAGGGTTTTTTCTTGTCACACATGCCAAGAAAGGAGGCAACATCTATTGCAGAAGAAACTGAGAAGAACCAAGGTCTTTAAGATCACTTGTGAAGTCAATTCAGCAAGTCGAGTTTGAGAAGATAGCTATTCAGTCCAAGCGAAGAAGGTTAAGGTATTGGATCACCATATATCTCTCTCATGAGTGTTGCAACTAGGGTTTCCAAGGAGGCTGAAATAAGATACAGATTCGAAGCAAAAGGAAGTCGAAGATAAAGGGTAGCCGAGAAGGAGGAAGGAACAAAAATTTGACTATTGTTGACTAAGATCAAGAAGGATCTCATCAAGTAAGCTTTGTGTCTTGGTCTTGGAGTGGAAAATAGGTCAAGGGTCTTGGTCTTGGTATTCGTCAATTGAAGTCTCTATAAGAAGAAGAATTTGTTCAGGTTTTCCTCGCAAGTGGGAGAGGTTTTGGCCCTGGCTGATATCCTATATTTCGTGTCTCTCGTCTCTATATGATTTATGCATTGGTAGCTGTTTAATGAAGAATAACACTATAATAATATAAGTAAAAGAAGATCCTAATGTGAAGTAAAAATCATTCACAAGCAATTATTAATAGAAGAGAAATCACTTAACCTTGATGCCCTAGATTTCTCAACAGATGGCATGCCCTAATTAAGGCCGACTTCTTAGCTGCCAGGCTGACTTGGTCTTGGAGGGTATTTTGACACTTTTAAATACAAAAATAATTCTTTTTACAAGTTACAATGTGCCCGATGGGGTCTTCTTCATATGATAATGGCTCTTTTGACTTCTTGACCCTAGGACAAGCCCTAGAAGCACTCAATGGTTGCTTTACCTCCAAATAAAATGACCTTCAACATGAAACCCATGCTACAAAAATAACAATAATAATTTATCTTCCATTTTATAATATACAAGAATCAAAAGTACATGTCATATTTATGAGGACTGAATCTAGTTACACATTTCAAAAGAAGGTATGCTTTTCATTGTGCAATCGGGTGATTATGCTCATTTTTCCTTTGGCATACTAGGCATGGATTATTGGGTGACTTGGAAGAAGGAAGGGTTTTGACTGTAGTTTTGTTCCCTCAACTTAAATGGGGAGGTTAATCCTCAATCCTAGTCTCGTGGGATCTCCCATATTTTGGCCTATGACTTCTGGATGGGCACTACTTGGGAAACCCCAGTTTTGGTACTGTGGTCCCGTTTTTCCGTTTCACATTTTTCACTTCTTTCCACACATTACAAGCCCTATTTCATAATCTTTCTTTAGTGGGTCCACATGAATACTAGGTCCACAAGGTATGCTTGGGTCGGGCTTGGAACTGTTGCCACCGAGGTTGATGTAGCTAAAAGAACGTTAAATGCATATAATGGCCACAAACAAGAAAGAAAAGAAAAGAATATCATAAACTGCAAAAGATGGCCAAGACATTTAATATAACATGTGGGCAAAAGCTAAACATGAGCTCTACCCCTTGTTATGGCCACCACTTTGGTTCGTAGGGCCGTATATGTGCCCCTACATCATTAAGGAACCCATGCACGCCCAACCCATGGCATTTGGCTTTGAGACCCCTGTGTCCCTATCCATCTCATCATTATTCACATGGCCCCTATCAATTGAAGGATGTACCTTGGACTTGTCTTTCCTCTTAGGGGATGGGAACACCTAATAGGGTTGTTTATTAGCCACTCCTACCTAGGTGTAGAAATTATATACAAGATGCATGTATATATCCAGATTCTTTTGATCTAACAATATTTATCTTCTTGCTAAATACAGAATCTTTCCACTGTTAATCTTTTGCGGAAATTTAAAATCAATTGCAAACACATGAAGCAATAAAAACAATCGCACATAACACAATTGTTTAACAGGAAAGCCTGAAGCTAAAAACCCCAACTATCATATATTATGTATCATGGAGATCATGTAACAATCTCATACAAAGCTTAGTACATCAAGCTCTCAGTACAATCAATCGTCACACACTAATCAGAAGAAATCTGCAAATCCATGCACCGATTTCTTGCCACTTGCTAGCCTGCCTCCACTACGCAATCCCTGATGAAGAATAGATTTGAATGAATTCAAATCTACCTTGCCTTGACTGCGCAATCCTCATTGGAAACTCCAATGTGTGTGTGGTGCAATCAATGCATCACTATAGTCACAACGGATAGTCCATCTTGCCCTTTCAGCTATCTCTCCACTGGGTCTCCACTGGAACTGCCATGCACTATAGTTAACTATTGTATTGTTCAGTTGATTAATGAGTTAATATTTGTGAATTAATTAGTTAATTAATTCACTCCACTCTCACTAGTGTATCATTCACTCTCACTAGTGTATCATTCAGTTAGACTAGATACAACTAGCTCAACTGAGTTTAACTCCATTAACTGAGTTAAACTGAATAACAACTCCATGAACTACTCTTCCAACTCGGTCATAACTTTGCCACTTTAGTTCTAACTGAGTCCTCCATGAATGAACCACCAGTAAACCCTAGGAATTGCGTAATTCCTTCAGCCCACTGATTTGACAAATTTGTACACTGAAATTAAGTGCTCCAAGAGAATAAGTTGATATTTATTGTCGGATTATTATTAAGAGCTAATAATAATCGACACTTCTATTTTTAGATCGATGATCTATAAATAGACTTCTCCCAATATTCTAAAAATAAAATTTCATCTATTTTTCCAACTTGACCAACCATCCACAAATAGCATCCTGCAACTTCTGAAGTATGATCACCATGTCTAAAAATAGACATAGTCTAAAAATAGAGTTACACCTAAAAATAGCCTGCGGGCCCACTTAGTGAAGGTGACTGATTTTCACTAATCTCATCATCTTGTTGAATCTCAACACTCCCTCTCAATAAGATAGGGATTATCCTTCACCCCGATCCTGCCTCTATGGTATTCGAATTTGCTCCTGGTGATCACCTTCGTCAGAATATCTGCATCCTGATCTTTCGTAGGAATGTACTGAAGCAACATGACCTTCCGCTGCACACAATCTTTGATATGATGATACCGAATATCAATATGTTTAGATCTATCATGAAACACAGGATTAATCGAGAGTTTAATGCAACTCTGATTATCACAATGTATCACTGTAGGATCTAAATGTGGACCGAACAAACCAACCAGGATCTTCCTCATCCATATAGCCTCACATGTAGCTTGACTTGCTGCCATGTATTCTACTTCTGCTGAACTGAGTGCCACAGATCTTTGTTTCTTGCTGTACCAAAAAATTGCTGTAGATCCGATACTGAAAATCCCTCCTGATGTGCTCTTTCTGTCTGTTGGGCTGCCTGCCCAATCTGCATCCATGAAGCCATGCAACTTCACCTCATCCGTCTGTCTGTACCATAAGCCATATTCAGATGTGCCCCTGAGATACCTCAGGACGTGCTTGCCTGCCTTCCAAAAGAGCTTGGTAGGCTTAACCATCGCTTATGAAAGCTGGTTCACCACATAGCATATGTCCGTTCTTGTATTAACTAAATACATGAGCGAACCCACAACTGTCGATAAACAGTGGCATCCACTACCTCTGCCGATGTAGCATCCTCTTTCCTCCAATTTCCTAGAAGAGGAGTGTCGATAGGCTTGCAACCTTGCATGTGAAACTTCTCCAATATCTCCCGGGCATACTTGCCTTGAGACACAAATAGTTCACCTTCCCACTGCCATATTTCCAATCCAAGGAAATAATGAAGGAGGCCCAAATCCTTCATCTCAAACTCCTTTGCAAGATCCGCCTTGCATGAGTGTATCAACTGCTCATCACCCGTTAGTATTAAATCATCAACATAAAGAACAATGATTAAAAGCTTACCCTCCACCACAATTTGGTACAGGTTTGCATCCGCCTCACTCTTGGTGAAGCCAAGTCCAGTGAAATAGCTGTCGATCCGAGTGTACCAAGCACGAGGTATTTGTTTCAGCCCATACAACGCTCTTTTGTGCCTGCACACATGCGACTCGCTGCTGAAGATCTCAAATCCTTCAGGCTGCTCAATTTACACCTCTTCCTCAATGATCCCATTAAGGAACGCAGTCTTCACATCCATCTGATGAATGTGCCAACCCATCTGCGCTGAGAGAGCAAGGATGGTCCTTATGGAAGAATACCGTGCGACAGGTGCAAAAGTTTCTTCATAATCAATCCCCTCGATTTGTGAGAAGCCCCGGGCAACAAATCTTGCCTTATACTTCTCGACGCTCCCATCAGCAGCTTGCTTTACCTTGTAGATCTATCTTGATCCTACAACTGATTTACCCATCGGCCTTGGAACAATCTCCCAAGCACTGTTTCTGACAATGGAGTCATACTCCTCCACCATGGCATCTACCCATGTGGGCTCCTACACTGCTTCTTCAAAAGAAGATGGCTCTGTCACGATACACTTGCTCATAAGAGCCATGTATCCGATTAAAGCAGTCGGAGTGAGCGTCTCTTTGTTTGCCTTTGTGATGTATTTTCTCCTACGTACGTGCCGCATCAACCCGATCTCTCGGCTTGTGGTATGCTTTACGCAGCAATCGATTGTTTGTTACTGCATGAGTGGACTCCTCAGTCATATGAATCTCCTCGTAGGCTGCTCATCATCTAGAGGCTCATTTTTGGGAACAAAGTTCCTCCTCTGCATGCAAGTGTAGCTCCCTCTCAAGCGACAACTTCATGGCTTTCACCTCATTGAATTTTATATCCCGTTGCACCATAGTCATCTGACTGTTTGGAAAATACACACGATAATTATGGGGTGTTTCTGTGTACCCACAAATATCCCAACTTCTGTAGTTGGCTCCAGCTTCTTCCTAGCATCCTTTGTCACATTAATGTAAATAGATGAGCCAAAAATCTTAAAATGAGAAATATCGGGCTTCTTACCAGTAAAATATTCTTTAGGTGTACTCATGCCAACTACTCTATGAGGACAACGGTTTTGCACATAAACCGCAGTGTTGCATGCTTCCGCCCATAAGTGAATCAGTAGGCCCTGGTCATGCAACATCTCTCATGCAGCACCCACGATCGTTCTATTATTTCTCTCCCATAGTTACTTTGTTTTGGGTTATGAGGCGCTATGAGTTCTCTTCGAATTCCTTCTTTTCTACATAAGTCTTTGAATTCGCCCGAGATGTATTCACCACCATTATCACTCCATAGAACTTTCACTTGCTTCCATGACTCCTTCTCCACCAATGCTTTAAACTCAAAAAACTTTGAGAATGTTTCACTCCTCTTCTGCATGAAGAATATCCATCATCTACGAGAATATTCATCAACAAAAATAACATAATACATGTGTTTTTCTGTTTAAGCAACCGAGAAAGGTCCACACACATCTGTGTGAATTCTCTCCAGGATCACCGAAGCACGGTTCTCCTTCTCATGAAAGGTGGTCTTCACAAACTTACCCATAGTACATCCCTTGCACTAATCTGACTGCGCAAGAGTACCCTTGGGAAGTCCAATAGAAATCTGCTGCAAAATCTTCAAAGCGCCATGGTGAAGATGGCCCAATCTCTTGTGCCATAATTCGCCCTCATCCCGGCTCACCACTTCTTTTGCTTTGCCCATCATTGCAGCGCAACCATCTACCTCCAGCGTGTAGAGATTCTTAACTCGAATCCCTATCCTCTTGGTTTGACCCGCTCTTTTATGTCGCAGGAAAGCTTTTCCATTGCTAAAAACAATGTCATAACCTTTGTCTTCCAACATTGCGACCGAGACCAAGTTCTTCTTCACACTTGGAACATGCATAACATCTTTCAACAAAAATGGATTACCTGAGTCCCTCTCAAAGGTAATGGTCCCAATGCCGGTCGCACTGTATCGACCATCGTCGCCCATCTCTATATGCATTTGAAGGTCCTTCTCCTCCAAGTCACTAAACAACTCCTTGTCTCGTGTCATATGGAAAGACGCAGCACTATCAAGATACCACACCGATCCCATTGAGCTTGAAACCAAGCATGCGATCAAAGAGAAATCAAGTTCAAATTGCGAGGCTAAGGCCTCTCCAGCTACAGCTCCAGGAACCTTCTTGTTCTTCTTCTTCTGTGGGCTGTTAGTGGCGAAATGCCCATGTTCGTGACAATGAAAACACTTCACCTTGGACAAATCTTGCTTCTTGCCTTTAGCTTCGGATTTTGAAGGAAATTTCTTCCCCTTCCCTTTCCTTGCTTTGGTAGCCAAAGCGCAATTCTCTTCATCTTCATTCTTCGATGAAGAGCCATCCCTGGTACTTCGCCTTATCTCCTCTTGCACAAGATCCGACCAAAGTCGCTCCCATCCTGACAGTTTCTCCCGTGCATTGACAGAGTCTTCGTAGCTATGCCAACTCTTCGGAAGCCCAAGGAGAGCCAAGCTCACCAAGTCTTCATCATCAACAGTACTCCCCACACTTCCCAGTTCATCCCTACAGTGGACAAACTTCGTGAGATATTTTGGAATACTGTCGCCCTTCTCCATTTTTATTTTTACGAGCTTATCTTTCGGCGCCAGCTTCCTCTGGTCATTGCTTGCTTTGGAACAAAATCACATCAAAGCCTTCCAAATTGCAAAATGGAGTGGCTTGCCGTGAAGAGTGGACGATATGGTCCTTCACACCTTCCAACAAAATTCTTCTTGTCTTTGCTACCTTCTTTTTCCATGCGTCAAGTAATGCGGCATCGCTAGATCCTGGCTTAGGAACATCGCTATCGATGAAATCCTTCAGTCCATCATCTTCTAGCACCGCCTCCATCCTATCCTTCTAGGCTATCTAATTCGAGCTGCCATCAAGGGCATACTCCAATCACAAACCATTAAAAGACATTTCAATGTATACTCAACTATCGCACCAAGAATTTTTTGCACCAAATTCGAATTGTCCACCAGCACAAATTCAACAATTCTTCACAATTGCAATCTTCAAAAATAAACACTGCTCTGATACCATGTAGAAATTATATAACATATGCATGCATATATCCATATTCTCCTGATCTAACAATATTTATCTTCTTGCTAAATATAGAATCCTTCCATTGTTAATCTTTTGTGGAAATTAAAAAAAAAACTCAATTGCAAACACATGAAGCAATAAAAACAATCACACATAACATAGTTGTTTAACGGGAAAGCCTGAAGCTGAAAACCCCAACTATCATATATTATGTATCATGGAGGTCATGTAAAAATCTCATACAAAGCTCAGTACATCAAGCTCTCAGTACAATCAATCGTCACACACTAATCAGAAGAAATCTGCAAATCCATGCACTGATTTCTTGCCACCTGATAGCCTGCCTCCACTGTGCAATCCCTGCTGAAGAAGACCCCTGAATGAATTTGAATCTACCTTGCTTGCACTGCGCAATTCTCATTGGCAACTCTAATGTGTGTGTGGTGCAATCAATGCATCACTATAGTCACAACAGATAGTCCATCTTGCCCTTTCACCTATCTCTCCACTGGGTCTCCACTAGAACTGACATGCACTGTAGTTAACTGCTGTATTTGTTCAGTTGATTAATGAGTTATTATTTATGAATTAATTAACTAATTAATTCACTCCACTTTCACTAGTGTATCATTCAGTTAGACTAGATACAACTAGCTCAACTGAGTTTAACTCCATTAACTGAGTTAAACTAAATAACAACTCCATGAACTACTCTTCCAACTCTGTCATAACTTTGCCACTTCAGTTCTAACCGAGTCCTCCATGCATGAACCACCAGTAAACCCTAGGAATTTCGTAATTCCTTCAGCCCACTGATTTGACAAATCTGTACACTAAAATTAAGTGCTCCAAGAGAATAAGTTGATATTTATTATCGGATTATTATTAAGAGCTAATAATAATTGACACTTGTATTTTTAGATCGACGATCTATAAATAGACTTCGCCCAATATTCTAAAAATAGAATTTCATCTATTTTTCCAACTAGACCAACCATCCACAAATAGCATCCTGCAACTTCTGAAATATGATCACCATGTCTAAATAGACATAGTCTAAAAATAGACTTACACCTAAAAATAGCCTGCGGGCCCACTTAGCGAAGGTGACTGATTTTCACTAAGCTCATCATCTTGTTGAATCTCAACACTAGGGAGGTAACACTGTTACGAGCTTAAAGCCCCAAATTTGGAGCGGAAGCACATTATGAAGTCTCAACGTGCCCTTGATTAGCAAGCTTGGTTCACTTAGACACACTAATAAATTATTGTTCCTAATAGTGAGGAGGCACATTGGATCTTATATGTAATTGACAGGTGGTTTCATCGTGGGTTGGGAAACTTAATTGGGACCCAAGCCCACCATAGGATCATATTGACACTCCTAGGGGATGCGTTGAGATCCATCGGACTCCATCATGTGTTAGAGCATCATTTCATGCCACAGGCACCTTTAACACCCTCAATAGTCTTCTCATTTCCCCATACTATTTGCAAGATGATGCACTTGGACCAGTGTGCCTCAGTTGGCTTAGCATAATTATGGCAAATGATCCAAGGCCTCGAGGTAGTTTGTTTCACCTATGAGACATGGGAGGGCAAGCACCACCGTCAGATCCCTCATGTGGAGCATTATATAGGATTATCTATCATCAGGAGACCCTTGAGACCAACATTTGTGCCCCAACACCACTTTGGGGCCTTGTTGCCACACAATCTAGCAGGGGTCCTTGGAGGGGTACCTAAGGGACAACTACTAGACCAAATGACAACAATGTGACAAAGACCCTCTATCACCTCAGTCAATGCCCCCTGCTCATTACGAACTTTCACCAATGGGAGGAGTCCCGGTATAAGAAATCACCCAAAATGATAGGATCAATGACAAGGTGTGAAGTGATTTTCAAGGCTCATTTAAGGAGAGGCTCAATTAGGGCTCCATGCTTCAAGAGAAGCTAAGGGCTCTCCAAGAAATACCAATGAGGAAGACCTAGACCTAGGGTTAAGAATATTCAATAATAATGAGTATGCCTAGGATCAAGACTTCCAAGGTGAGGCAAGACCTCTCTAGGGGCTTTGTAAGATGGTTTCTTTTCCAAAATATGGTTTTCGATCAACTAGAGAGAACTAGAAGAAAATCCAAACAAGACCTAGGGATTTTGAGTAATCGCAGGAGGAATACCTGCAATGTGATCACTAGGTCAAGCAAAGGATGGGAAAGGGTGAAGAATGATTAAGTTTCCTTGAGATCTATGTACAAATGACCCTTTAGAAGACCACCGACCGTAGAATTTCTATATGAGCTTCCAAAGATGCAGTTGGGCTTGAGTTTTCTTGGAAACTGACTGTGGGAATTACTCCGAACTTGGAGGGCCACGAGAGGAGACACTAGCATAGAAGCCTATCCAAATGGATTTGCAAGATCACCCCTCTAATGGAATTCCTAGGCAAATCTAGCTAGCCATTTAGGCTAGGGGCCAAAATTTCAAGAAAAGAGAAAAAGAGGAGGGTGACCACAAAATTTTCTTGGACTAGTGCTTTACCCTTGGGCTATGGAGTCTATGTGATTTGAAATTTGGTTAAATCTTTTTTCAAGGAGGATAAAAAGTGATGCCCTAACACCTACTTTTCAACAATTACCCACCCAAGATCTATGGACTTTTATGGAAGAAAATCAGATTTCAATCCACTTGGAACATTCATCTACTTGTTATTCAATGAGCAACATGCACAAATTTGCAATCTAACAATCTTTTAAATAATATTCAATAATTAGGGCACAAGAACTAGCTAGTTGCAAAATTTCCACACACAAGACATTACTCATGAAAGATTTTCTACAAAATTTACTTACAAGATAACAAGAGGTATATTCAATTCAAGATCAAGATAGCAACTCCAAGAGAGAAGGAATTTAGCTCCTAAAAATATTGAAATGAATCAAAAGATCCCCAGTAGACATCCAATGAAAAAGTGCGAAATTCTCAAGAGAGAGATATCCAAGTGTGATGATGATGTTTGATATAAATGAGGCTTAGCCTTATTTTTATGGGCCTCTTTTAATTCAAATTAGCCTAAGATGCCCCCAAAATTACTTTAATGTGCAAAATAACATAACTTTGGTGACAAGCCCACCAAATAGCTCATAAAGTGTAGAATAAGCCATCCAAAATGAAGCCTAAATGATGAAACAATGGTGTAGGAGGGCCATTGGAAGGCCTAATCGAGTCCTCAAGGTGCCATGATGAAGAAGAGGGCTCCATGAATGATGGTCAAGGGGGTGGCCCCTTGAACTCCAATTTAAACATTTGTGGTGCTCCAAAGTGGCTCTGGGGCACAAGTAGTGGTCTCATAGCTTGTAGACTGCACCAAATGAGGGCATGGAAGATGGTGATTTCCCTCCCATGTGTCAAGGATGAGACAAACCTCCAATGGGCCTCAGATCAACAACCAAACTGTGTATATACTGTAAATTTGGTTGGGGGCATTGCTGGTCCAAGTGCATCATCTCGCATATAATGTGGGGCAATGAACAAGTTGTTGAAGGTGCTGAGGTTTCCCATGGCATGAGATAATGCTTTGTCACATGATGGAAACCCATGGATGTCAATGCTTCCCCTACAAGTGTCAATATGATCCTCTAGTGGGCTTAGGCCCCAGTTAAGTTGCCTAACCTATGATGAAACCACCTGCCAATCCTGTATAAGATCCAATTCGTCTCCTCACCTTTAGACACAATAATTCATTAGTACAATTGAGCGAATAAGCTTGTTAATGAAGGGCAAAAATGAAACTTCATACTGGGTTTCCCTTTTGAATTTGGGGCTTTGAGCATGTAATAGTGTCTAGGTAGGAGTAGTCAATAAACGACCCTATTAAGTGTTCCCAACCCCTAAAGGGAAGGACATGTTCAAGGTACATCCTTTAAGTGGTAGGTGTCATGTGAATAATGATGAGGTGGATGGGGACGCAGGGGTCTCAAGGCCAAATGGCATGGGCTCAAGGGTGGTAAGGATGAGCGATGTACACATATTGGGGTGTATGAATGTAGGAGGGAGTAATCGTGTTACATGAGTTACCCCGACCTTTGTTTTCCTACCCTTCTTCATTTGCCTTTTTCCTTTTACTGATTTTTCTTTTATTTTACTGCTCCAGGCTCTAGGGGATGAGAGCATGATGTGCATGATATAACAATGATTAACCCCTTAAGGTGGGGAAGTTCATTGCCCACTCGGGGTTGGGACATACATGTGTTCCTTAATGATGCAAAGGGTACTCATAGGGGCCCTAGGAACTAGGGTGATGACCATAATGGTAAGAGTAGAGGTCATGTTCCGCTTTTACCCACGTGCTAAATTTTATTGTCTTGACCATCTTTTGCATTTTGTGGTATTATTTCCTTTTGTATGTGACTATATGCTAATTTTTATGGTATGTTCGATGCTTGCAACAACTACTTCAATATCTTATTAGCCCAATAATAATACCACTTCAGGTTCCAATAGAAATCATAGTAAAATTCATTTGCAATCAATTAGCATTCACTTTAGATAACCAATGACAATAATTGTAGATAGAACATAATCAACAATGCACAAGAAGAAAAACGAAGACAATGATCACAAAGATTTAGGTTAATGCCAGGGCAAAACCCCACAAGGGGGAAAACCCAACCAATACTTCTTATTGATTAATATCAAATGTTTAGCAGAGGGAGAAGATCCAATTTAGTACAATGATGACAAAGTCAAAGTCAAGGCTTTGACTATCAAATAAAGTTGACCAACCAATATCCAATGCCAAAACAAGAAGCCCAATTTGATTTTTTAGAGTCTGTAATTCAGAAATTGTCAACAAGAGTCAATGTGCCCTAACTATTTAAGTCAACGGTTGTCAAATACCAGTCAAACAACCTCCAAATTTCTCGGTCAAGGCAAAAAGGAACTCGACCTCTAGAACAGTTCAAAGTCAACTTAGTGAAGAAAAAATAGTCAAACTTGGTCAACATTCTGCGGTCAAACTCTGCGGTTTAGCCTGCGATCAACACTTGTCTTCTTGCCTAGAAATCCTCGATTTTTGTGCCAATAGATGAGGCTTGCCCAAACAAAATCTTTCCAAGTCAAAACACAGTCAAATAGTCCCTGAAACTATTCGGTCAACACTAGTCAAAGTTCGCTGAATCTGAAAGTCAACACAAAAATGCCATTGCCCAGAGAACCCTTCGCATGTGTGGAGAAGAAGCTGGCTCAGTTGGTGTACGAACCAATTAGAAGATGAGAGAGAATGTGATGTGAATGGATGTGCGAAAATGAGGACTTATGTTATATTTATAGTGATCAACGTGGGGTCAAGGGTCATGACTTTTCACCAATGAGGCCCACTTGAAGAAAGATCATTTGTAGGTGTGGAAAAATTCTGATTTTGGAGAAGGGAGATGCTATCAAGGGTGATCCAAATGTGCAATGAGTCATCAAAGGAGAGGCTTCCAAGTGGGGAAATTAGGCCCTAGTTGCACTTTTTGATACTCCCTCTCAATTAGGGAGGAATTCCATCTATCAACATCCATCCACTGCTATGCCATCATGTCCATCATGCACCGTCTCTGCTACTTGTTTCGTCTCTGTTGAAGATTGATATCATAGACCAATAATAAAGGATTGAAAGAGGGTGGGTCACAAGACCCTACCACCATTGCCGAAATGACAAAGGCAAGACCTCATGTCTACAGGTTAGAAGTTAGAACCCCTACTAGGCTCGATCCTTAGTGATCAAGCTGTTGAACATCATGCATCCTAGTCATAGGGAATACTGTACTACCTGACGGGTTCGTCGGTAGTACTAATTAACCCTAACCACTTTTCCCAACTCATTGGCCAAATGAGAGGCACTTCCCAAGAGTCCTAGACTGCAAGGGTAGGATGTATGCTGGGTTATCCATGAGGGAAGGTGAACCAGTCACCTTGTTCTCATATAACATACTCCATAGGGGAAGGTGAGCCACTCACCCTATGCTCACATGCTAGGGTATGTACTCCATAGTGGAAGGTGAACCACTCACCTTGTGCTCATATAGCTCCAAGAAGTAATCTAGGCCCCCAAGAGCTCCCAAAGCTCAATTTTCCACTGGGACCCTCATGGGAGGGCCTTTCCATGGCTCCAAGTCTCTCTTGAAAGGCTAAGTACTTGGCCTTTCCCAAAGGCTTTCTGAGTATGTCAACAACCCGTTCAACTGTCCTGATGTGTTGGAGCCTTATTGCTCCTTGTTGTACCATATCTCGGATAAAGTGGTACTTGATATCAATTTGATTGGATTTGTCGTGGAACACAAGATTCTCTAAAAGGTGAATCCCTCTTTGATTATCGCAATAAATGACAGTGGTATCCAATATGTGCTCAAATAGATCATTGAAGAGCTTTCTGAACCAAATGGCTTCACAACAAGCCGTACTAGCTCCAATATATTCAACCTCAGTGGTGCTCAGAGCAACAGACTTTTGTTTCCGGCTCATTCATGAAATCGAAGCGGACCCTAAAGAGATGCAACACCTTGATGTGATTTTTCTATCCACCACACTGCCAGCCTAGTCGACATCAATATATCCATGTAGTCTTAGATCCCTGACAGTGTATCTTAGTCCATCGTTGATATTATCATGAAGATATCTTAGAATATTCTTTGCAGCAACACAATGTATATGATGAGGCTCAACCATAAATTGACTTAATGTATTAAAAGCAAAGCATATGTCCGGTCGCGTGTTCACCAAGAACATCAAAGCTCCCACAAGTTGTCTATATTTAGTAGGATTTTTCAAGTCCAGACCAACAAAACTAAAAACATAGTTTCTTGAAATTTAGTTCCATCGGTGTAGTCACTCACTTGCATTCCACCATGCCACATCTTTCTAACAACTTCACAATATATTTTCCTTGAGAGAGGAAAATCTCACCTGGGGTTTGCCAAACCTCCAAGTTGAGGAAGTAATGCATCGGTCCTAGGTCCTTCATTTCGAATTCAGAAGTCAACTCCCTCTTATGTTGATAGATGAGAGGGTCTGCACTAGTCAGAGATAGAACATCAACATATAAGACTAAAGTAAGTGGCATGTCCTTTTCAACCTTGAAGTATAAGTTCAGATTAGCATAGCTCCTTGTAAATCCTAGCTTCATGTGTTAGCTATCAATCCTCTCATACCAAGCCCTAGGGGCTTGCTTTACCCCATAAACGACTTCCTTCAACCTGCATACATGTGTCTTTCTATCTTGCTCTTCAAATCCCTGAGGTTGTTCCAAGTAGACTTCTTCCTTAAGTGAGCCATGTAAGAAAACAGTCTTGACATCCATTTGATGTAGGCTCCATGATTTACATCAAGAGCAATTATGGATCGTATAGTGGTGTTTCGAGGAATTGGTGCAAATATCTCATCATAGTCAACTCTAGAAAAGCCACGAGCTACTAAATGTGAAATTTCTAATCTGAAATTCTACTGTAGCAACTGATTTATTTCTCCTACTTATTTTCCATAATTAGTTGTTTACAAAAACCCTTCAGTAAACATCAAAATAAATTCTACTATAGTTATTACATAATTTCCTAGAGAAAAGAACAGTGGAATATAAGCACAAGAATCAATCACATCAACACAGTTGTTTTTGGACAATTGTCCCCGGAAAAACCCAATGCGGGAAAACCGATGCAACAAATGAGGGTTTATTTATTATTCTTCAGCAACAATCTCTTTACAAGGAATGACTTGCAGAATTATGGAGAAACTTTCATGAAAACACTTGAGATAATTTTCTTCCAGCCTCTGGAGAAATTTTGACACCCAAGAGACCCTCTTGCCTCCTCTGCGTCACCTTTGCATGATCTTCTGCGTAGGGATTGCGTGAGGACTGCATCCTCAGCTGTGCTGCCCTTTTGCTGCTCTGCGTCCCTCTTCCTCGGTCTTTGACTGATGCTGATACCCTTCTTTCCCTTCACCTTGCGACTCTCCCTTTGAAATCGAATTCTAAATTCTGAAGAATCGAATTCCCTCTGGTTACTAAGTATTTGCTCGGCTTATCTTCAACTGACCCACAAGTCGTCATTTATACTTTTCTTGTTGATAAATCAACATTCGTGATCTAATCCTTTATCAACGGCTAAGATTAAAATAGACTTGATCCCCGTCACTTAAAAGCTTCTCACCCATATTTAAGTTAATTCACTTTAGTTATTTTCATTCCCTAAGTTTTAATTTAGGCTCCATTAAAAATAATTAATTATTTGAATAACTTTCACTCAGGTGGAATTTCTCTAAATGATTTCTGGGTCTTGGAGATCTAGAGCACATCCACAAAATTTCGGAGCTAGAGCACATCTGATGCTACCCAAAAAATCAAGACTCCCTCTTACCGAGGAATGTGCTCTAGCAATACTTACCACTAGAAGTATCACCCTGATCCACGTCATCGGTCCTCTGCGTTGCTTATGCTCCATCTACTGCCCCTCATCTGCTGCGCTGCTGCTATCTGTACCGTTGCCCACAACACTGCCACTGTTGCTGCTGCATCTGTGCTACATCTCCCTCTTAAGTGCTGCATTATCCGCTTCTACTGAAACGGATTCTCAACCATCCCCATCTTTTCCTTGAAATAAACAAACTTTGTTCTCCCAAGGGCCTTAGTGAGAATGTCTGCCACCTGTTCTCCTCTAGGACTGTACTGCAACTGTACCGCTCCCCGTTGGACACAGTGTCTGATAAAGTGACCCCTGATGTCAATGTGCTTTGATCGATCATGGAAAACCGAATTCTCAAAGAGCTTGATGCAACTCGGATTATCACACATAATACTAGTCGCTTCCATCTTTCTCCTGAATAGATTCACAAGCAGCTTTCTAAGCCATATGGCTTCACACAAAGCCGAGATTCCTACCATATATTCTGCTTCAACTCAGCTCAGTGCTACAGATTTCTGTTTCCTACTGCATCAGGAGGTCATTCCTGATCCAATACTGAAACAATACCTTGAGGTACTTTTCCGGTCTATTGAACTCCCTGCACAATCTGCGTCAGTGAATCCACTTAGTTTGATGTCATTGCCTTTGATGTACTTTAATCCATGCTCGAATGTTCCTCGTATATATCTGAGAACATGCTTGGCTGCTGCCCAGTGTGCCCTCTTTGGTTCCACCATGAACTGACTGAGGGTGTTGATCACATAACAGATGTCTGGCTTGGTGTTGACCAGATACATAAGAGATCCTATGAGCTGTCTGTACAAGGTGGGGTCTACTTCTTTGTCGTCATATGCATCAATCTTTTTCTGGTTGGTAATCATTGGAGTAGCCATGGATCTACAATCCTGCATCCCGAATCTTTTTAGAATTTCTGTAGCATATCTCCCTTGCCCAAGGAAGATTTCACCCTTTTGCTGCCAAGTTTCTAACCCCAGGAAATAATGCATTAGCCCTAAGTCCTTCACGTCAAATTCTGTTGCCAGGTTCTCCTTACAATCCTTGATGAGCCTAGATGAACCTGTCAGAAACAAGTCATCTACATATAATACCAGTATTAGAGGCTCATTCTCTACTGTCAGATAGTAGAGATTGGGATTTGCGTCACTCTTGACAAATCCCATCTTCTCTAAGTAATCATCAATTCGACCATACCAAGCTCTAGGAGCTTGTTTAAGTTCATACAAGGCTTTCTTTAGCCTGCATACATGAGTTTTCTTCTCATGTGTCTCAAATCTCTCTGGCTGTTCAATGTACACTTCTTCTATCACCCCATTCAAGAACACAATCTTGATATCCATCTGGTGAATCTCCCACCCCATCTGCACGACAAGGGATACCATGGATCTGATAGAAGTATACTTGGCTACTGGGGTGAAGGTTTCTTCGTATTCTATTCCTTCCTTTTGAGTATACCCCTTAGCCACGAACTTGGCTTTGTATTTTTCCACGCTGCCATCTGTAACATACTTGATCTTGTATATCCATCGCGAACTTACAACTAACTTGTCCTGAGGCCTAGATATCACTTCCCAGACATCATTGATCATAATGGAACTGTTTTTTTCCACCATTGCATCTCCCCATACCTGATGCTAACTTGCCTCTTGGAAACTAGAGGGTTCTCCAACCTGAGCCACCAAAGCTTGGTACCTGTCAGGTTGTCTATGCTGCCTCTTTTGGTTTCTAGGAGCTCTGATGAACTCCTCTGCGTCCCTCAAAATCTATCGTAATTCCCAACTCGTTCTTTCGCTGGTAGTGGGTGGATCTTCCTGCTCCTCCTCCTGCGAATCTTCCTGAGGTAATACTTCTAGATTCTTATGCCTTAGAGAAGCATTGGTGCTTGTTTCAGCTGGTCGAAGTGGCTAGACTAATGGATCATCCTCTGACTGTGTTTCAGAAGGTATCTCCCGGGATTTCCTAAAAGCTTTGTCCTCCATGAACTTTACATCCCATCGTACTACAATCTTCCTGCTGCCAGGAATGTAGATTCTATATGCCTTAGCATTCTCGCTATATCCCACTAGATATCCTTTTTCTGCAGTCTGATCCAACTTCTTCCTCTTTTCTTTGGGTATATGGCAGTACGCCAAACTTCCAAAGTTCCTGAAATGACTCACTTCTAGCTTCCTGCCAATGAAGACACTCTCTGGTGTAATCTTACCTAGTGCCCTGTGAGGAATTCTGTCTTGAACATACATAGTTGTGCTGCATGTTTCTGCCCATAGAAATTTGGGCATATCCTGATCATATAACATTGCCCTCGCTGCTTCAACAATAGTTCTGTTCTTCCTCTCTGCAACCCCATTTTGCTTTGGATTATATGAAGCGGTCCTTGCGCAGAACTCTGTGAAGTTTTTATCGATATATTCTCCACCATTGTCTGAACGCAATACCTTTATCCTCTTCCCTGTTAGATTCTCGACCAGAGCCTTAAACTCTTTGAATCGATCAAAGACCTCATCCTTGGTCTTTAGAAAGTAGATCCAAGTTTTACTAGAATGGTCATCAATGAAGGTGACGAAGTATACGACACCACTAAGAGCTTTTGTGGACATTGGTCCGCAAATATCTGAGTGTATTTATCCCAAAACACTCTTTGCCGTACTATTACTTCTGGAGTAAACTGCTTTGGTGTACTTGCCTAGTATGCACCCACTGCAAACATCATCTCATTTGGTGCTTAACTTTGGAACCCCTCTGACGGTTTCTCTGAGAATTCTTAGAGCCCCATCGTGTAAGTGCCCCATCTTTCTGTGTCATAGTTCATTCAAATATTTTTAACCACTACTGCCTATCAGTGCCATTGGAGATTCTAATTGTAACTTGTACAGTTTGTTGCTCCTGACTTCAATTTGGGCCTTCTTCTTCCAACTGGGGAGTTTGACATATACTTTCTTTCCAATGAAGTATACATCATAACCCTTGTTTTGTAACTGAGATATAGAGAGTAAGTCCATCCCCAAACCAGGCACATGCAACACATTGGTGGCCCGAAGACGATCTCCTGCTTCAGTTTGAAAAATTATAATACCTTTTCCAATAGAGGTACATTTAGCCTTATTTCTGATGGTGATTTTGAAGTTCATCTGTTCTTCTTGGTAGCTTGAGAAACATTCTCGTATTCTCGTCATATGCGTAGAAGCCCCGCTATCAATATACCAAACCTCTGAGGAAGCAGAGCTTAACAAGCAAGAAACTTCTTCTTCCAATCTGGAGGTCAATACAAAGATGTCGTGATCCATCGTATCTTTCGTGCTTTCCTCTTTCTCAGGAGAACTACGTGAACCGTTTCGAGTTGCTGCTCCAGCAACATCAAGACCACGTTCCATTACAGAATCTCCAACTCTATTGCCCGATCTCTGCTCTGATACCATGTGAAAATTTCTAATCTGAAATTCTACTGCAGCAACTGATTTATTTCTTCTACTTATTTTCCACAACAAGTTATTAACAAAAACCCTTTAGTAAACATCAAAATAAATTTTATTGCAGTTATCACATAATTTCATAGAGAAAAAAACAGTGAAATATAAGCACAAGAATCAATCACATCAACGCAGTTGCTTTTGGACAATTGTCCCTGGGAAAACCCAATGTGGGAAAACTAGTGCAGCAGATGAGGGTTTATTTATTATTCTTCAGCAATAATCTCTTTACAAGGAATGACTTGCAGAATTATGGAGAAACTTTCATGAAAACACTTGAGATATTTCTTCTAGCCTCTCGAGAAATTCTGACACCCAAGAGACCCTCTGGCCTCCACTGCGTCACCTCTGCATGATCTTCTGTGCAGGGACTGCGTGAGGACTGCGTCCTCAATTGCGCTTCCTCTCTGCACTTCCCCTCTACTGCTCTGCGTCCCTCTTCCTCGGTCTTTCACTGATGCTGATACCCTCCTCTTCCTTCGCCTTGTGACTCTCCCCTTGAAATCGAATTCTAAATTCTAAAGAATCGACTTCCCTTGGGTTACTGAGTATTTTCCCAACTTATCTTCAACTAACCCTCAAGTCTTCATTTATACCTTTCCTGTTGATAAATCAACGTTCGTGATCTAATTCTTAATCAACGACTAAGATTAAAATAGACTTGATCCTCATCACTTAGAAGCTTATCACCCATATTTAAGTTAGTTCACTTTAATTATTTTAATTCCATATGTTTTAACTTAGGCTCCATTAAAAATAATTAATTATTTGAATAACTTTCACTCCAGGTGGAAATTTTGTAACAATTTCTGGGTCTTGGAGATGTCATGTGTTCTAGCCCCTCCACAAAATTTCCGAGCTAGAGCACATTTGATGCTACCCAAAAAAATCAACACTAAATTTGCCTTGTATTTCTCTGCACTTCCATCAGCTCCATGTTTGATTTTGTAGATCCATTTTGAAGTTACCATGAACTTGTCCTTTGGTATAGGCACCACTTCCCAGACATTGGTCTTCAAGATCGATTCATATTCCTTAGGCATAGCATCTTTCCATACCTAGTGCTTCACACCTTCTTCGAAAGTGCAAGGTTCGGTTTGAATGATAGTACTCATTGCAGCTAAGCATCCATGATAATTGGTGGGCTTCTTACCTTCCCGAATTGTTCCTCTCGGGACAACATGCTTTTTAGCATCTTGAAGTGTATCCCGGAGCCGTAGTGGTCTTTTCTTTGAGATAGAAGGATCACAAGGAGGTGGATCAAGTGGATCCATCAGGCCATCAACATCGGGCATGGGTTCATCCATCGGAGGTTCTTCTCGATTTTTAGCAGCATCATCATCCTTCCTTGTGATAGGGAGATCCCTTGTTTTTCTAAGGGCAGTGTCTTCATCAAAAGTAACATCTCTACTCACTTCCACATCTCTTTGACCAGGTACATAAATTCGATAAGCCTTGGAATCCTCACTGTATCCAACAAATACACCTTTCTTCCTAGAGGTTTCCAACTTGTTCCTTTTCTCCTTTGGTACATGAAAATATACAAGACAACCAAAGATTCTAAAATAAGCAACATCAGGTTTCTTACAAATGAAGACTTCTTTGAGTGTTTTGAAATCCAAGCTTTGACGAGGACTCCTATTTTGAACATACGCAGTGGTGTTCACAACTTCTCCCCATAAAAACTTTGGTTGACCTTGATCATGAATCATGGCACGGGTGGCTTCCATAATTGTTAGATTATTTCTCCCGTCAACAACATTTTGTTGTGGATTATATGGAACAATAGTTTCCCTCTTAATTCCTACCTCTTGGCAAAAGTCGTTGAATTCATTAGATTCTTACTCAGTTCCATTATCATTTCTCAATGTCTTGATCTTCTTTCATGTATGATTCTTCACCAAAGCTTTGAAAGAATGAAACCATCTAAATACTTCATCCTTCTTCTTTAGGAAATATATCCAAGTCTTGTGGTAGAATTGATCCACAAATATCACATGGTATAAGTATCCTCCCAATGAAGTCATGGGCATAGGACCTGTTAACACTTGTCGCCTACACCTACCTACAGTTAGTGAGAAAAGAGGTAAGAGACTATGAAGCCTCCTACAAGCTCAAGGAAAACCTTTACAAATGAAACTTGAGGTCTTAGACTTATCCTTGATGAGAAATTTTTGCAATATAAAGACTCAATAGAAATCATATTTTTACAAGTGAAGAAGAGAGGCTAAGCCTCCTCAATGCTCACAACCAAGAGAGAGAAGAAACCACAAAAGAAACTCAACCTTCCTCAAGGAAGCACCTTAACTGCACGACCAAAGGAAAAGACAGGGTCCTTCTCGTTTGACATTAGAGATCAAAGGTCTTGCAACAATTTGTTAGTAGTTTCTTGAAGGTGAGTCCCACAAGTTGCTACAAGAAAACAAGTTAGAAAAGAAGGCTAGACAAAGAAAATCACAAAATATTGCAAAATAATCTACAAAGGGCTAAGCCAAAGAGGATGAGTAAACTATCCTATTTGTCTAGCCATGCTTAAGCTCTTTAAATAGCAAAATATGATCCAATGAAGCACAATGAAAAGTAAAATATTTTTAAACGATTGCATGCATACAAACTATGTCCAAACGAATCCCTGCAAGACATGTTTTCGTAAGATAAACTATGAAAATCCAAATAACAAATGAGAGTTCCTTTGAAGGTGCTTCAAGAGTGGGTTGGTCTCTCAAAGACTTCACTTTACACTTGATCCAAAAAGAATTCTTCTACAATACTCAAGTCACACATTAGTTCATGTAGATTTAGATAAGAAAACAATGAATTGAAACTTCTAGAAATTTATTTGAAAATAAACTAGAACTTTCAATCTCTAGAGCCTACTTTCAAATCAAATGCTAATACAAGATAGCTGTGCACTAGCAAATTCACAAGAATACATGGAATATGAAATAAGTCAAAGTATAGAAAAGATTATACCAATAGCTCACAATGCACCATGCTCCAAAGGAAGAACACCCATGAATGGACCTCCAAAGTCTTTTTATTGATATTCTTGAAAAGTGTACAAAGTAGCAGCATTTCCGCAAACACAATAGCTAGTAAACAATGATTACAAATGAAAGCCCAAGGCTCACTTATATAAGAGAATGAGAGCAAATCTCAATGAAGAACCAAATGCCAAGTGGTGAAAGGGAGGAGATCACAAGGCAAATTTGAATTTGATAAGCGGAGCTCCATTGCCAAGTGTAAAAATCGAATTCTGGCAAGTGGACATCATTTTCTTCTTCCCTTATGTGCCAAATTCGAATTTTATGATGGAATGTCAAGTGTATATGGGTGGTAATCCATGTGGGGACAATTTCCCACAAAAATCTCCACCAAATATTCTCCGAAATCCTCCCAAATGTGCATTAACTTTACAAATTCGAATTTCCAAGTAAGCAACTCTCATTTAATGCCATAAATTCGATTTTATTTGAGCACATGTCTTTTCCTTCATTTAGGAGTCCACATCACCTTGGGACTTCACTTTAATTCCTCCATAATTTTCCACCTCATTTCCACAACATTTAGCATGTGTGGATATTTATTTTTCTACATTTATTTAATTTCTAGCATAATTAATTGCCAGGTTTCCCACTAAACTGAGGAAAAGTGGGGTTTGAGGGTTCAAAACACATTTTTAACCCACCAAAGTGTGTCATAGTAGAAAGTTGAGGGTGAGAGGTGTAATTTTGATTACTCATACCTCATACAACTTCTCTAGACAACACTTATTACAATTCAATTACAATTTTTATTGCAATTTTTGACTTACAGGAAATCTAAAAAATTAAAAAATGACTACCTAGACCTGACCAATTTCCACGAAATTTTTTATGTGATCTAGTGTGGTAATATACATTGACTCTAGACACTAGGACTCACCATCAAATCGTACTCCGGCTTTGGGGTAAAATTGGAGGAAAAAACTCAATTAATTATTAAGTTTTGATAGGGAGATGATAATTAACGAGTGAAAAAGACCTCCCAGAGTAATACTCACTTTTTGGCAAGGTCCCAAGCTACCTAGGCCTGTTATAGACTCAATACTGACTCAAAAATCATCATTACTAGCATCACTTATTACAATTCCCTGTAGGGCGTGGAATCTGGGTAGAAGAGAAAATGATGAGAAGTAGTAGAATTTAAAAACTCTGGTGATATGATGATATCTGATGGTACAAGTGTCCTTTGGTTCATCCTTGGGCATGGAGTCTTCATATAATCATAAGGTGCCACTCCAGTGGTCAACAGGACCACCTATGTCAGAATGGATCAATCGAAGAATATTAGACGCCTTGCTTTCACTAGAAGGGAATGGTAGCTTTGTATGTTTTCCAGCTGCACAACCTTGACAAACTCCTTCATGATTCTTATGAAACTCGAGCATCAATGTAACCATCTTCCTTACACTAGGTAAGGCTTTGTAATGTAAGTGAGCAAATCTCTGGTCTTCCACCAACCCTGAACCCAAGTGTAAAAGCATCTTTAAAGTTCTTATTCCATGCACGTACCTTTCCATCAAACAAAGCTACCTTAAAGCCTTTGTCTTCCATCACAAAAATAGACACTAAATTCTTCTTCAAATCGTACACATACAAAACTTCCTGAAGATGTATGGTTTGACCATAGTTCTGTTAGAAAAGTGTAACTATGTTCGATCTTCATAACGACTAAGTAATTATGAATTTATTAATGAAGAAGACAAATATAATAAAATGTATTTTGTAATGCTTGCTTCATGGGTTTCATGAGCAAGGAGTTTTTATTATAGGTCAAAGACTCCTTCTTGATGTTTTTAGGGGTTTGTCATCTTGTCATAAGTATGTAATGTAGAGTCATATATTTGAGTGTTGTTACATGTGTAAAAGACAACTATTGATGTAAGAGTATGCCTCAATACCTTGTCATAATAATCCTTGAAGTCGACTCAATTCACATTGAAGATCCCACCTTATGCATGTCGGCCTACACACTTACTCAAGTTGGCTCCCCAGCAAAAAGTCATGTTGGCCTAGAAGGAAATAGACAAACTCTATATATAAGGATCTGCGGCCTCATTTGTAATCATGAAGTTCGGATCGGTTCTGTGATCAAGTACGAAGGAAGAGTCTGCGTTTTTGGTGCGAAAGGAGGAGACTATCCAACAAAGAAGAAAGGTTATATCATATCACAGGAAGAAACATAACGATGATCAAGTGCGTGTAACAGTTCGAGAAGACAAGTATCATACATGACAATAATTGGGCCAAAATGTTATCTCTATCTATACTTTAGAAGATGTCAAGGATATACAAGTCTTCCATATAGTGTAAATTGAAAGGTTGCAAAGTAATCTTAGTCTTGTGCTAACATGATATCAGAGAAGAGCTAAAAGATGTACATTGAAGCAAGTAGAATCTCTGTCTTGAGATCAAGGGTACAACAAGAAGACAGTGGAAGAATCTCTAGAAGGCCGAGGTTAGGAGTTCACTAGGAACCGAACTTTCCTAGGGCTAGTGCAAACGAGTACAGAAAAGAAAATCAACATAAGGAGACTATTGGAGCAGAGACAAGGTCTTGGAGGCACATTGAAGTCAAGGGTCTAGGCCATGGTAATGGTACTGGTCAATTGAAGATCTATAAGAATAATGATTATCGACTTTTTCGCTCCAAGAGAGAGAGGTTTTGGCCCTAGCTTGAAAGCCAAAATTTTGTGTCTCTTGTGCATTTGATAATTGACTTGATGAAGAACATAATAATGTAACAAAAGATAAGTGAAAGAAGTCTCAAGTAATTATCATGAATGAGAAATTTGAATTAAACACTGCCCTACCAAATTCTCAACATGGTATCAGAGCCAAGGTGCTAGAAAGGGCATAAAGACACTCAAGGATCGGGTTTCATGAAAGGAATCAAAGGAAGGTGAAGGATTGAGGAATAAAAATCAAAGAAGGAAGTCTACAACAACAAAGGTTTTGGATCTATAAAAGGACCACAAAGATCCTCATCTACAAAGCAAGAAATTCTTTAAAAGTTGAAAATTATATGAAAGAAGGCAGTAATGGATTCAGACCCCTAGTCACACATCAGTTCGGATATTTGTATTAATGAACAACACTGGATCACAAAATACAAAGCAAGGATTTGATTAGAAGAAAGTTCAGTACTCCACAGTAAAATAAATCTTGACTAGTATAGTGAAAAATGATGTCTTAAAACATCTTGCAAATAAGACAACTTGGTGTTAAGACAGTATTATAGAACCGTCTCAACTGTATCATCAATTCATTGTCATCTCGAGAAAGGGAACATTGACACATCTTCTTCAACCTCCATCAAAGTGACAAAGGTGAAGTTTCTGTTTTCACATATCAAGTAAGTATCTATCATTCTATAATCAAATTTGGTAATATGAATTCGTTTTTGCAAGGTCTGATTAGATCATAAAAGTTCTTTACATGAGAAAGGATAGATATAGTCCTCGAAAGAGAAGGCATTGATATCTATGGAAAAATATCCGAAGGTTAAGTATTGATTGAATACATGGAAAGGGATCAAAGGACTCAAAGAGTTGGAGATATCAAAGAGATATATCATAAACTATTCTTTAAAGATGAAGTAAAAGAAGGTCATACCACTTAGACATGACCTACACAAAATTGAAGGAATATCTTCATAGAATCTCATTAATGAGATCTGAAAGAAATGATAAAAGAATAATCATCACTGTTCTGATGGGCAAGTTAAAAAATGACCATAGGTCTAGAAAGTTACCTTATCTAATAGCTTGTGGTTTCTATGCTAGATAAAAGAAGACAAGTTGAGGGTAAGAATGTTTAAAGTTAAAGGACTTAGAAATTATAGGAAGAAAGATCTTATCACCGAAAACGATGGAGGAAGCTAAAGAAAGGAAGTTCAAGGAAAGAGGGAGTAAAAGATCTTTACATCGGTTAAGATAAGTCTCCCCCACAAAAGGTCTCTTCGTGAATCCTAAATCCTATATATGATATGACTACAATAAATAGATGCGGTGTGACATCATGAAAGCATTAAGAAGCAAGAGCTTGTGACATCACCATGGGGAACCATGGAGGACAAGAAAAACAAAGTTCATGGCAATCAAATATGAAAGATATAGCCCTTGGAAACCTCATCAAAGAAGTCATCCAGGACAAGGCTCCTCATACATCGAAAGGAAACATTTACCCAAATAAGGATATTCAAGATCCTCAAGATTCTCTGATAGAATCCTCATTGAAGGATTCACCGATCTAGAGAGGAAGCAAGTGTTTCATTAGGAACTCCAGCTTGTGAAATTCATGGAAAGATGGTATGATGACATAAGAGATGAAGTAGATCAAGGGATTGAAGACATTTCAATCAAGGAAACTGCTGAAAGAATACTAGATGACTTGAAGGTAAATGAGGTATGTATGCTTGTATTTAATAATATAATGTCATGTCGTATGGTTGTAGGTAACATTGATCGCTACTTCTATCTCGAGAAGCACGATCAAAGGAAAGGGATCTCCTCCTCTAAAAAGATGCCAAAAGGCATGGTTCACACTAGATGAAAATCAACATAATATATTCTCATATGAAGTATGAGATGATTGGCAACTATTAAGGAACTCTGATTGGAAGCTCCTGGGAATAAAATTCTGTGGAAGGAAGAGATCGTGAGAAGTGCAACTATGGTAAAAGGCAGTTAACATCCAAGGAAGAACAGTTGACTAGGAGATCTCCTGGGAAGGTATGTGGACTCTAATATAAGTCTGGAAAAGATAGATACCCTTGACAATACATATCTTTAGGAGATGTGTCAATTTGTAAACAAAGGATGCCGATGCCTACAAGAAGATGTCATGGTGAAGGATCATCGCTAAGGTAAATTTTGATTTAAAAGTTTATATCTATAATTAATCAATATCTGATGAGCTTATGTAGGGTTGCCAAATGGAAGGATATGTCTTCCACAATTGATAACCATATGGTAGGATGAAAGATCCTTGAAAGAAACATGGTCCGAAGGGAAGCAACATAGCATAAAGCTAGATCAGATGAGAAGACTGATGGATCACTTTCTGATAGAAGGCATGAGTCATGGATGAAATTGATGGATGATCTGTGCCCTATGAAGAGATTCCAAAAATTGAAGGCTCCTCAATTCATGACATCAACGGAAGGAGTCCTTCATGAGCAATTGGATGTTTCCATCGTTGTTGCTACATGTCCCTAATTAAGAGGGAGCCTGGTAATACTTTTCTTACTTGGAAGAAACTCTGTAATTCCTAAGCCAAAAAGAAAGCTTAGGTACATTCTTTATATAAGTTTATTCCTCTGTGGAGTATGTCCTACCTAGTTAAGAGGGAGAAATAGACACATCATTCTGGTCTTCACCTAGAAGACAAAATGCGGGATTGGGTAATCATCTGGCATCTGATACTCTTTAAGAATGTGATAAGACGTTCCGATAAGAGTAGTCGTGAAAGGATGGATATTCTTTGAGGTTTAGCTATCCCGATAAGAATAGTCCTTTAAGGTCATACTCAGTGAATATCTAGGTGGGTTATGTACCCTGGAGACAATGATAAAGGTGTCTATAATCATTGGTCTCACCAACATTGTAACTCTTGGAGAGATGGAGCTATTAGTCAAGGCCTTGCAGTGTAACAATGCTGGTTAATATGATGCTATAATAGATGGATTACCAATCAAATTCTTCTTATGAGATTCTGCAGATTGAGAGTGACCATGTACCATTATGAATACCTCCCTAGTTAAGAGGGAGTGTTGGAAAAGTGTAACTAGGTTCGGTCTTCATAATGACTAAGTAATTATGAATTTATGAAGTGAAGAAGACAAAGATAATAAAATGTATTTTGTAATGCTTGCTTCATGGGTTTCATGAGCAAGGAGTTTTTATTATAGTTCAAAGACTTCTTGATGTATTTAGGGGTTTGTCATCTTGTCATAAATTCATGTAGAGTGTTGTTACACGCATAAAAGACAATTATTGATGTAAGAGTATGCCTCAAGACCTTGTCATAATAATCCTTGAAGTTGACTCAATTCACATTGAAGATCCCACCTTATGCATGTCGGCCTACACACTTCTCAAGTTGGCTTCCTAGCAAAAAGTCATGTCGACCTAAAAGGAAATAGACAGACTCTATATATAAGGATCTGCGGCCTCATTTGTAATCATGAAGTTCAGATTAGTTTTGTGATCAAGTACGAATGAAGAGTCAGAGTTTTTGGTGCAAAAGGAGGAGACTGTCCAACAGAGAAGAAAGGTTATATCATACCACAAGAAGAAACATAACCATGATCAAGTGCGTGTAACAGTGTGAGAAGACAAGCATCATACATCACAGTAATTGGGTCAAAATGTTATCTCTGTCTATACTTCAGAAGAGGTCGAGGATATATAAGTCTTCCATATAGTGCAGATTGAAAGGTTGCAAAGTAATCTCAGTCTTGGGCTAACAAGATATCAGAGAAGAGCTAAAAGATGCACACCAAAGCAAGTAGAATCTCTGTCTTGAGATCAAGGGTACAACAAGAAGACAATGGAAGAATCTCTAGAAGGCCGAGGATAGGAGTTCACTAGTAACCGAGCTTTCCTAGGGCTAGTGCAAAGGAGGGCATAAAAGAAGATCAACATAAGGAGACTATTGGAGCAAAGACAAGGTCTTGGAGGCATACTGAAGTCAAGGGTCTAGGTCATGGTAATGGTACTGGTCAATTCAAGACCAAGTTTTCCTCTCCAAGAGGGAGAGGTTTTGGCCCTAGCTTGAAAGCCAAAATTTTGTGTCTCTTGTGCATTTGATAATTGACTTGATGAAGAAGATAATAATGTAACAAAATATAAGTGAAAGAAGTCTCAAGTAATTATCATGAATGGAAATTTGAATTAAACACTGCCCTACCAAATTCTCAACAAGTTCAAGTGAAGAGTAACAGTTCCTATCCCTTTCGCAGGGTAGGTGGCATTATCTCCAAGAATAATATTTAAATTAGTCTTCCTCTCAACTAAATTTGAGAGAACCTCCTTATATCCTGTGAAATGCCTTGAGGTTCCACTATCAATTAATCAATGATCCAAGGTGTCCAGAGGAGAGGCAGTAGACAAAGCAGAAATGAGATAATATTCATCTTGTTTTTCAACAACATTATTTTCATCATACCTGGCATTTCATGTCCTTTTGGGAGGTCGATTATTTCCTTCTCGACCAACAAGAGCATTCCTTTTTCCTTTGTTTTTTGTTTGTTTGTCAAGTTGTCTGTGATCCTGCATGCTTGACCTATTGCTTGAGGAGCTGCGACCCAGGGGCATCTAAACTTTCAAAGTCACCTGGGGATCGCACTCAGCCTAGGCCACACTAGCCCTAAGCTGACTAGATTTTTTGGCATCTTTCATCCCCCTAACACAAGGCACAGCCACCCCTCGTGAGGTTTGATCCTGGGTCGCCTTGCTAATGAGGCCCATCCTCAACCGATTGTGCTAGTGGGACTTGACATTCCTTTTTCCTTTCTTGTTAGACCCGTTGTTTCTTTGATTGTTGTTGTTGTCTCTTGGAGGATTTTTCTCGTTAGGACATTCTCTAGCATACTGTCTAAACTTGTTGCAATTGAAGCGTCTTCCTTTGAATCCCTTCTTAGACCTTTGACCTTGCTTTCTTGAATTTGATGGACCAACATTACTCCTTTTAGCA
The DNA here is from genome assembly GCA_034641835.2 of Pinus albicaulis. NCBI lineage: Eukaryota > Viridiplantae > Streptophyta > Pinopsida > Pinales > Pinaceae > Pinus > Pinus albicaulis. The sequence continues at coordinate 1,476,706,203 of CM076581.1, forward strand.
TGAGTAGAGAAGGCAGTAGGTTCATTTCCATCTAGAGCCTTATCTCTTTCGATCATCCTTGTTTCCTGTTGAGTGCATCTAGCCAATAGCTCATCAAAACTTGGTATCCTGTCATTATTGAGAATGGTATGTTTCCCATGACCTTGTAAGACCTCCAAGTGCAATAAGGGTTAGTGTTGAAGATTGTAACCAGGTTCAATCTTCATAAATTATATTTATTGTACTTATCAAAATAATTTTTATTATCATTTGATATTTATTTTATTATTAAATGACTTATTAAAGCATGTGTTCCATGCTTGGGTCATATTTAGATTAAGGTCCCCATTGTGGACTTCTAGGTTCGTAATTACAGATTTATATTGACTCATCTTGGGCTTTTGAATCATGAAATTAGGTTTATTTTTGGGTAAAAAATGGTTTAGAAGCCCTCAACATCAAGTTGGCCTTAAGGAAATCAAGTTGGCCTTGAAGGGACAAATTCGAACTCACCTGAAGCCTATAAAAGCAAGGAGATCGAATTCATTTGGTGCATCACTTCTGAAGCCAGTTTGATATCTATTGTATCAAGGGAAAAAGTGCGTGTAAGGAAGAGGCAAAAAAGAGTGTGAGTTGGGTCCAGAAGCAAGAGGAAGAGAAATCAAAATTTTGGTGAAGGAATCTCTGCATTTCGTGCCCTCTCTTGGGAGATCGAAGCCTTCTAGTATTTGATGTTGTTGTTGCTGTTGAATCTGCTGCTTAGTTGAAGTTGCTGGAGGACAAGTTGTTGCTGCTACTTAGCCGAAGTTGCTGGAGGACAAGTTGTTGCTACTGCTTAGTCGAAGTTGCTAGAGGACAAGTTGTTGCTGCTGCTGAGTTGAAGATCTGGAAGGCTGACTTGGTGTGGAGGGAAAGTTTGGTTCATATTTAGGATGAAGAGTCTCAAAGAATACTATTGAAAGGAAGAATTATCTTGACTGGGTTTTCCCCTCGAGGGGGGTTTTTCCCTGGTTTTGATCTTCATACATACATAATATGGTAATTGCTTCATGAAAGAAGCCAAGACACCCAGAAGTAATTATCAAGATCGAAGAATCAAACCCTAATATAACTGTTGTGATTCTTCAACATGGTATCAGAGCTAAGGTCAGAAAGAATTGAAGATCACTTTGTTGGCATGGATTCTCCCTTTTTGATGGACTACATAAGGATGGTTATCAACATTGCTGGAAGCTGGATCAAGAAGTTCGTCCATTACTTATTCATCAAAGTCAAAAGTAAAGGATTTTTGTTTGCCCTTACAGGATCTCTCCATGATGACAATGCATGGATCATTGATAGTGGAGCATCAAGGCACATGACAGGAGAAAATAAACAATTGCATACACTATCAAGGGAAGCATCTTCTCATGTAGTGGAATTAGGTGACAACTAAAGCTATGTTGTGAAAGGCTTGGGATCAACCTCTCTAGAATTAGAAAGTGGATCGAAGCTTTCACCTCAACAACATACTATATGTTCCAGGTTTGAAAAGGAATTTGCTTTCTATTTCTTGTTTAGAAGATAAAGGAGAAAGAATTGCTTTTGTTGATGGAAAAGTATTGGTCCGGGGCAAAGACTATAGCATTGACAAAGGTGGACTTATTTGGGTTCGCGAAGGAAGTTTGTATAGGGTTACTACACCATCTCCTCAAGCTTTAGCTCATATGGAAATTAGTCCTATTGAGCTATGGCATAGAAGATATGGTCATCTACACTACATGCTTATTCCCACTCTTAACCATTTGGTTAATGGCATCCCCATTATAAAGGAAGATCATGAAGGTGTGCAAGGGATGCTATTTGGGAAAGCATACAAGAAAGCTATTTCCAAATAGTGAATCTAGGGCCAAAGAAATTAGGGACCTTATTCACTCTGATGTGTGTGCGCCCATGTCTGATAAATCTCTTGGAGGTCATCTCTATTATTGGACTTTCATAGATGATCATTCTAGAAAGACGTGGATCTATATTCTCAAGACAAAGGACGAAGTATTCGAGAAATTCAAGGAGTTCCGAGATGAAGTATAAAACCTGACCAAAAGAAAGATAAAAAATCTAAGGTCTGACAATGGTGGGGAATACATCTCCAAGGAATTGATTGCATATTGTAAGGAAGCAGGTATTAAGAGGGAGCTCATTGTTCCTTTCTATCCTGAACAAAATGGAGTTGCTGAAAGAAAGAATAGGTCTATTGAAGAAGGCATTAAGACAATGCTCCTTTACCAAGACCTACCAAAATTCTTATGGGGAGAAGCAGCCATGACAGCCGTATATATACAAAATAGAAGTCCCCATAGAAGTCTCAAGAACATAACTCCCGAAGAAGCATTTACAGGAAAGAAGCCGAGTGTGGATCACCGTCGAATCTTTGGAAGCCCTGCCTACATCCATGTTCCAAAGGACAAGCGAAAGAGGCTGGGCTCTTCTAGCATCAAAGGAATATTCGTTGAATACAGTCTCTCCTCAAAAGCATATAGAATCTACATCAAAGAAAGATGAAAGCCAAGCCTACAAGAAAGCCAAAGATATTCCCATAGACTCCGATGACGAAGAATCTACTATATTCGAAGAAGAAAAACAACACAATGAAGATCCTACTACAAATCAAGAAGACGAAGAAGGAATGAGTGAGCTTATTCAACCTGTGATCATCCCGACCACAATGAAAATGTCAAATTGGTTAAAATCTACACTACAAGATGCTGAAGGACATGAAGCTCCAATAGGAACCTTCAGCGAAAACAAAAGACCAAAGAGATACTCTGGCTATGCTGCATATATGACAAAGCTCATTCAAGCTGAACCATCTACATTCGAAGAGGCTATTGAACATGATGTCTGGAAGAAGGCGATACAAGAAGAATACCAGTTCATTATGAAGAATGGGGTTTGGGAAATCGTTCCTAGACCTAGTGACAAATTAGTTGTCACATCCAAATGGATCTACAAAATCAAACATGTTGTTGATGGAAGCATAGACGCGTACAAAGCAAGGTTCATTGCAAGGGGATTCTCTCAAAAGGAAGGAATATATTATGAAGAAACCTTTGCACCTACAACAAGGTATACTGCCATTAGATCTTTGGTTTTTTTTGCTGCTACATTGGGTTGGAAAATCCATCAAATGGATGTGAAGGCTGCATTTCTAAATGGGACCATTGATGAGGAAGTATACATCGAACAACCCAAAGGTTTTGAAGTAAATAGCAGGGACTCTCACGTCTGCAAACTCAATAAAGCCCTATATGGCTTGAAGCAAGCTCCTAGGGCATGGTACGCGAGAATGGATGCGTATCTCATAAGCAAAGGGTTCGTGAAGGGTACTGCTGATCCAAATCTCTACATCAAGGTCGTGAATAATGAGCCTGTCATTATTCTACTATATGTGGATGATCTATTCATCATTGGCGTGGAGCAAAGAATTGAGGAATGTAAGAAGATGCTGGCAGCCGAATTTGAGATGAAGGATCTAGGACTAATGCATTACTACCTAGGTCTCGAAGTATGGTAGAAACTTGAGGAGATATACTTGGGGCAAGGAAATTACATCATCAAGGTGTTGCAAAAATTTGGAATGTTGGACTCCAAGAGCATGACTACTCCTATGATCACCAATCTCAAGAAGTTATAAGGTTCTGACTCAAGTCTCGTGGATCCTACCTCGTATCGACAATTGGTGGGCTCCCTAATGTATCTAGTAAACACTAGGCCAGATATATGCTATGTAGTGAACATCCTTAGTCAATTTCAATTGGAACCTTGTCATGAACACTGGATAACTGCTAAACACATATTAAGATATCTTCGTGGTACTATACACCACTTTCTAAAATACAAGAGTAAGGAAGTCAATCTAATTGGCTTTCTCAGATTTTGACTGGGGTGGTAGTGAGTCCGATGGAAGAAGTACCACCGGTGGATGCTTAAGCCTGGGGTCTGCTATGGTATCATAGATGAGTAGAAAGCAAGGTTCCGTTGCCATAAGTAGTGCTGAAGCTAAATATGTAGCTGCATGTGAAGTAGGAAAGGAGGCTATATGGTTAAGGAAGCTTTTTTGACTATAGTTGCATGTGAAGTAGGAAAGGAGGCTGTATGGTTAATGAAGAGTTCTCTAAGTCCTACTATAATCAACTGTGATAATCAAAGTTGTATCAAGATGTTTGGAGATCCCGTGTTTCATTCTAGGACGAAGCACATCAACAATAAGTTACACTTCATTAGGAACTTGGTACAAGATGGGGTCGTAAAGCTGGAGTATGTCCCGACAGATGAACATGTAGCAGACATACTGATGAAGGCTCTTCCTAACAAGAAGTTTGAATATTTAAGAGACAAGCTTGGTATGGTAAATATTGCTAATTCTATTGATGATAATAGTTTGGAAGAGATATGTTGAGGCTTTGCAAGTGAAGCATTTCCTGGAAAGACACCGAGCCGACACTTTATGTTGATGTCTGGTAGGGAGGGTGGCATTGAGTGGAAGTGCACCTAGTTCCCTGGGTTGGTGGTTAGTAAATAATCCTGATGGTACCTATAGAGGTTGAAAGCTTTAGTCCACATTAGTCCCAATTGGATATATTGTCTTGGTCAAAAATCTAGTCCATGGCATTGCGGTGCCTAAACTATTGAGTGACCAATGGATAGATTGCCTTGGTCAGGAATCTAGTCCATGACATTGCGGTGCCTAAATTTCTTCATAGTTTCACATAGTTTGAGATCTTCCAGTTGTATATTATGAATACCTCCCTAGTTAAGAGGGAGTGTTGAAGATTGTAACTAGGTTCAGTGTTCATAAATTATATTTATTGTAATTATCAAAAGAATTAAAGATTTTTTTTTTATATTATCGTTTGACATTTATTTTATTATTAAATGACTTATTAAAGCATGGGTTTCATGTATGGGTCATATTTAGATTAAGGTCCCCATTGTGGACTTCCAGGTTAGTCACTACAGATATATATTGACCCATCTTGGGCTTTTGAATCATGTAATTAGGTTCATTTCTGAGTCAAAAATGGTTTAGAAGCCCTCCACATCAGTTCGGCCTTAAGGAGATCAAGTCGGCCTCAAAGGGACAAATTCGAACTCCCCTGAAGCCTATAAAAGCAAGGAGATCGAATTCATTTGGTGCATCACTTCTCCAGTCAGTTCGATATCTACTGCATCAAGGTAAAAAGTGCGAAGTGGAAGGAAGAGGCAGAAAAGAGTGCGAAGTGGAAGGAAGAGGCATAAAAGAGTGCGAGTTGGGTCTAGAAGAAAGAGGAAGAGAAAATCGAAATTTTGGTGAAGGAATCTCTGCATTTTGTGCCCTCTCGAGAGATTGAAGTCTTCTAGTGTTTGATGCTATTGAATCTGTTGCCTAGTCGAAGTTGCTGGAGGACAAGTTGCTGTGTCGAAGATCTGGAAGGCTGACTTGGTGTGGAAGGAAAGTTTGGCTCATGTCTAGGGTGAAGAGTCTCAAAGAATACTATTGAAAGGAAGAATTATCTTGATTGGGTTTTCCACTCGAGGGTGGTTTTTGACCTGGCATAGTGCCTATATCTTGTGTCTCTTGCTTTTGATCTTCATACACATAATATGGTAATTGCTTGATGAAAGATAAGATAATAAAGAAGTAAAAGAAACCAACACACTCACAAGTAATTATCAAGATTGAAGAATCAAACCCTAATATAACTGCTGTGATTCGTCAAAAGTGAGTTCTCCAATAGATATCAAATCATTCTTCACTTGAGTTATCCTCATGAAATAAGCTTGTATAGACTCCCCTCCCCCTTATCCATCTCGATATCCCTTGACTTGTTCTTGAGAAAGAGGATTTGATTTGTGTTGTTGACTTTGAACATCCCTGTCAACTTATCATATATTTCCTTGGAAGTTCACAAATCATAATTATAAGAAATTAAATGCTTTTGAATGGAGTCAACTAAAATTTTCTTAGCTTTGACCTCACCTTTTCTATACTTCGTTCTAGCAACAACAGGTGCATTTGAAGGAGGCTCCACTACTTTCCCTTCCACATAATCCAGCAATTCATGTTCCTCCAAAGTCAAATCAAGTGTCATCTTCCAAGCATGATAATCTGATTTGTCATTGAGCTTATCCTCAATATGCAAATAAGAGGTAGCAGCCATGGAGACTTGTCTCAACAATCCTTGTCCAACAACAACAAGTATTCCAATTGTTGATTTTATAGCATCGGGAAGTGTTCCAAGTCTCAAATTTTGAGGAGAGGCTTGGACAACAATATTCTAGAGAACCTAGAAATCGTTTGTGGAAATTCCACTCGGATTTTGTTTTATTAAATAGAATACACTGCTTCTGATTTTACTCCCAAGTCTAAACCACAACAATTGGGGCCACCAAAGGGTATTAATAAAGTGTGGAGTGTGCAGGAATCTTTCTAGAAAACAAAGATTAAGTTACCTTAACATGAGCCATTGATTAAGGATATAATCAGCTGCTATTCATCAACGACATTTATGGTAGAAGGCTTTGGAGGGTCATTTGGAAGCAAGTCAGAACATTGTGACCTCGAAGGAAATCGATTTTGAAGTAAGAGAATTCAATTTCACAGATGGTGAACAGAGGTGGCCAAGGCAGTAGACAATGTACAAGGAGGAGAAGCGACGGAAAGACAGCAGGAAGCAGCATAAAGACTGGACAGTGAAGGCACTGGCAACAACACTAGCCCTCCACGCAGACTTACGCAGCTCCAGTGAAGGATCTAGCTTCGTTGCGTGTATTGATGCAGAGGGTGCAGGAGGTTATCTCGTGTCTCCTGACATTGTCTGGAAAATTCATATCAGGTGTACGCTATTGATTTTGCACATCATGAGTTTTGTAAGTGATCTTTTCACTGCTAAAGATTAATAAACACCCTCATCTGCTGCACTGGTTTTCCCACATTGGGTTTTTCCAGGGACAATTGTCCAAAAATAACTGTGTTCATGTGGTTGTTTCTATTGTGCTATATGTGTTTTAATTTGTTCTTCTACTTTTGATTAGAGTGAATGTTGCAGCTGTGTTTACTTTAAAATTTATTGAAGCATTTGTAAATAACCTATCATAATAAGTAGGCGAAATAAACCAACTACTGCAGTTACAATTTTCAGAGTGAAAATTCACATGGTATCAAAGCTAAAGGCAAAAGACAGAAATGGTGGTTCTGCAATGGAACAAAGATCTGGCTTTAATACAGTTCGGAAGGGCCCACGCAGTCCTCCAGAGCACATAGAGAAACAGAGGGAGCATGACCTATCTGTTCTGGCATCCAGACTAGAGGGAGCACAACCTCTCTAGGAGTCTGGTATATTGACAGTGGAGCATCTACTCATATGACGGGAGTTCGAGAATGTTTTTCGAGCTACCGAGAAGAGCAGATGAATTTCCAGATCACAATGTGAAACAAGGCCAAGGGTACCCCCTTTGGAAGAGGTACCATAATATTTTAGACAGAAGTTGGCAACAAGATTCGGGCTACAAACATTCTGCATATACTGATTTTGGGGATGAACTTACTCTCGGTGTCTCAACTCTAGAACAAGGGTTATGATGTATACTTTATTGGAAATAGAGTTTATGTCAAACACCCTAGCTAGAAAAGGAAGGCACAAATTGGAGTGAGGAGCCATAAGCTATATAAGCTCCAGCTTGAGTCACCAATGGCACTAATCGACAGTACGGACGAAAGGGATCTGAATGAATTATGGCACAGAAGGATGGGGCATTTACATCATGGAGCCTTGAAGATTCTCAAGAAGACTGTCATGGGAGCTCCAGAACCCAGCGTAAGGAAAAATGAGGTTTGCAGGGGGTGCGTACTAGGGAGGTATGCGAAGGCAGCATTTCCAAGAAGCAACAGTAGGGCCAAGAGTGTATTGGAGTTGATACACTCAGACATCTGTGGTCCAATGTCCACGACTGCTCTCAATGGTGCAAAGTATTTTGCTACCTTTATTGATGACCATTCGAGGAAAACTTGGATCTACTTTCTTAAAGCCAAAGATGAAGTCTTTGAGTGTTTCAAAGAATTCAAGGCATTGGTAGAAAATTTAAGCGGAAAGAAGATCAAGAAGCTGCGATTAGATAATGGTGGAGAATATATTGATAAAGACTTCACTAGTTTCTGCGCAAAGGAAGGCATCAAGAGAGAATGGACAACTCCATACAATCCAGAGCAGAATGGAGTTGCAGAAAGGAAGAACAAGACCATTGTAGAAGTTGCAAGGGCGATGCTATATGACCAAGACATGCCCAAATTTTTGTGGGCAGAATCCTGCAATAAAACTGTGTATGTGCAGAACAGGGTGCCCCATAGAGCAGTGGGGAAGGTGACCCCTGAGAGTGTGTTCACAGGAAGCAAGCCTAAGGTGAGCCATATTAGGATATTTGGCAGTATGGCATATTGCCATGTATCGGATGAGAAGAGGAAGAAGTTGGGTCAGACTGTGGAGAAGGGTTATCTTGTGTGTTATAGTGAAAATGCGAAAGCATATTGCATCTATATTCCGGAAAACAAGAAGATCGTAGTAAGGCGGGACGTAAAATTCATGGAGGAGAGAGCCTTCAGAAGATCTCAGGAAATGGCTATAGATACGCAGGTTGAGGAAGATCCACTAGTTCAGCCTCAACGACCTACAGAGGATGGCTCGAGTGCCTCTCAACGACACAAGGATTATGCGGAAAGTTCTTCCAAAGAAGTGCAAGCAGGAGAGCAGGAAAATCCACCCATTGCCAGTGGGAGAACGAGCAAAGAGCTCCAACAAATTCTAAGGGACGCAAAAGAGTTTGTTGGAGTCCTTACAGATGGGAAGAGGGTACGTAGGAACTCTGACATGTACCAAGCACTGGTAGCACAGGTCGGAGAACCCTCTAGCTTTCAGGAGGCATCTCAACATTAGGTGTGGGTAGATGCCATGGTGGAGGAGTATAGCTCCATCATGACTAATGATGTATGGAAGTAGTCCCTAGATCTCAGAACATATTAGTTGTATGATCAAGGTGGATCTACAAGATCAAGTATGCTGCAGATGGCAGCATAGAGAAATTCAAAGGCAGGTTTGTGGCTAAGGGGTATGCACAAAAAGAAGGGATCGACTATGAAGAAACCTTTTCCCCTGTAGCTCAGTACACTTCAATTAGATTCGTCATCTCTCTCGCAACGCTAATGGGATGGGAGATTCACCAGATGGATGGTCAAGATAACGTTCTTGAATGGGGTGATAGAAGAGGAAGTGTACATAGAACAACCAGATGGCTTTGAGACACATGAGCAGAAGACTCATGTTTGGAGGCTTAAGAAAGCCCTGTATGTACTTAAAGCAAGCCCCTAGAGCATGGTATGGGCGAATTGATAGTTACTTGCAGAAGATGGGATTTGTCAAGAGTGACGCAGATCCCAACCTCTACTATTTGAGAGTAGGGGATGAGCCACTAATCTTGGTATTATATGTAGATGATCTGTTCCTTACTGGATCATCTCAGCTCATCAAAGACTACAAGGAGAATTTGGCTACCGAATTCGACATGAAGGATTTGGGGCATATGCACTATTTTCTTGGTTTGGAGGTCTGGCAGCAGAAGGGAGAAATTTTCCTTGGGCAAGGAAGATACACTACAGAGATCCTAAAGAGGTTTCAGATGGAAGACTGTAGACCCATGGCTACGCCAGTGATGACAAAGTGGAAGAAGATAGACACGTTAGAGGATGATGAGGCTGACCCTACCGTGTATAGGCAACTCATCGGATCATTGATGTACTTGGTCAACACGAGACCAGCCATTTGTTATGCAGTGAATACCCTCAGTCAGTTCATGGTGGAACCAAGGAGGGCTCACTGGGCAGCAGCCAAACATGTTCTCAGATATTTGAAGGGGACAGTGGGTTGGAAAAGTACTAGTGGATACTGTTTCAGTCTCAGATCAGGAATGATTTCCTAGTGCAGTAGGAAATAGAAGTTCGTCTCACTGAGCTTAACCGAGGCAGAGTATATGGCAGTAAGCACAACTTCGTGCGAGGCCATATGGATTCGTAAACTGCTCTTGAACTTACTCAAGAAGGGGATGGAACCGACCAGAATTATGTGTGATTATCAGAGTTGCATCAAGCTCTCTAAGAATCATGTGTTTCATGATCGGTCGAAGTGCATTGACATTCGGTGCCACTTCATCAGAGACTATGTCCAACATGGAGCTGTGCAGTTGAGGTACACTTCTACTGGAGAACAAGTGGCAGATATCCTCACCAAGGCTTTGAGTAAGATTAAGTTTACTTACTTCAGAGAAAAGATGGGGATGGTCGAGAACCCTTTCCAGTAAAGGAATGGGTGGTCTACAGAGACAGAGGGAGCTGCAGCATGGATGAGGCAGTGGCAGAGATAGCGTCACAAGCAGCAGCGCAGAGGTTAGAGGCAGCAGCCAGGAAATCAGCAACGCAGTAGATGCTTTAGAATCAGAGCAGTACAGTTGGTACCTTGCTTGAACACTTTCCTCGCTAAGAGGGAGTGTTGATTTTATAGCATCGGGAAGTGTTCCAGGTATCAAATTTTGAGGAGAGGCTTGGACAACAGAATTCCAGAGAACCCAGAAATCGTTTGTGGAAATTCCACTCGGATTTTGCTTTATTAAAATAATCAATTATTTTAATGCGATCCCTAAGTCTAAACTTAACGGAATTAAATAATTGAAGGGTATAAATAAAGCAGAGTGTGAATCTTATAGAAAACGAAGATCAAGTCATCTTTTAATTGAGCCATTGATTAAGGATATAATCTGGGCCACTGATTCATCAACGAGAAGACTACAAGAGAAGGCTTGAGGGTCATTTGGAAAGAAAGTCGAGCACATTCTCAGTACCGGAAGGGAATCGATTCTGAAGTAAGAGAATTCGATTTCAGAGGGTGAGTCTGTAGAGGCGGGGTTGCAGAGACAGAGGGAGGAGGGAGAAATCCGCAGAGACGGAGAAGAAGGAAGACAGAAGACGAAGGGAAGGCAACACTAAGCAGCAACTCTAGCCCTCCACGTAGACTTATGCAATCTAGGTAGTAACTGCATAGAGGGCTGTGCAGATTGATGCAGAGAGTGCTAGAGGTCATCCCGTGTGTCGGGAATTCTTCCGGATTGTTTAGAAAATTCATATCAGGTGTATGCTATTGATTCTGCTCGTCATGAATTTTGTAAATGTTCTTTTCATAGCTGAAGATTAATACAAACCCTCATTTGCTGCATCGGTTTTCCCACATTAGGTTTTTCCAGGGAAAATTGTCCAAAAATAACTGTGTTCATGCGGTTGTTTCTATTGTGATATATGTGTTTTAATTTGTTCTTCTGCTTTTGATTAGAGTGAATGCTGCAACTATGTTTACTTCAAAATTTATTGAAGCATCTGTAAATAACTTATCATAATAAGTAGGCGAAATAAAACAACTACTGCAGTTACCATTTTCAGAGTGAAAATTTCACACCAACAACGATTGCTTACTTCTTCCTTGTGCTTTTCTTCACTTTAGCTTTGACAATAAACTTCATTAGGAATCATTTAGCATTCACTTTAGATAACCATTGACAGTAGTTGTAGATAAAACATCATCAACAATGCGCAAGAAGACAAGCCAAGACAATGAACACAAATATTTAGGCTAATGCCAAGGAAAAACCCCACAAAGGGGAAAACCCAACCAATCCTTATTGATTAATATCAAATGTTAAACAGAGAAAGAAAATCTAATTTAGTACAATGATGACAAAGTCAAAGTCAAGACTCTTACTATCAAAGAAATATGACCAACTAGTATCTAATGCCAAAACAAGAAGCACAATCTGATCCATTTTAGTCTGCAATTATGAAATTGTCAATAATAGTCAATGTGCCCTAACCAGTCAAGTCAATGGTTGTCAAATACTAGTTAAACAACCTCCTAAATTCTCGGTCAAGTAAGCAACGAACTCTTCTATAACATGTCAAAGTAAACCCAAAACAGTGAAGAAAAACCAGTCAAACTCGGTCAACGTATGCGGTCAAACTTTGTGTTTAAGCCTGCAGTCAATGCTGGTCAGCTTGCCCAAAAATCCTTAATCTGCGTGCCAATAGATTCGGTCTGCCCAAACAGAATCTATCCAAGTCAAAATGCAGTCAAACAGTCCATGAAAGACTGGTTAACTCTGGTCAAAGTTGGCTGAATCTAAAAGTCAACACATAAATGAAATTGCTCAGAAAACCCTTCGGACATGTGGAGAAGAAGCTGCCTCAAATGATGTACGAACCAATTAGAAGATGAGAGAGAATGTGATGTGAATGAATATGCCAAAATGAGGACTTATGTTATATTTATAGTGATTAATGTGGGGTCAAGGGTCATGAATTTTCACCAATGAGGTCGACTTGAAGATGGCGTCGACTTGAAGAAAGGCCATTTGTAGGTGTGCACAAATTTTGATTTTGGAGAAGGGAGATGCCATCAAGGGTGATCCAAATGTGCAATGAGCCATCGAAGGAGGGGCTTCCAAGTGGCGGAATTAGCCCCTAGTTGCACTCTTTAACACCATATTATTCTTTTATCTTTTTTTTTAGCTTCATGAACCTTTGGGGCATAATTCTAGGCCCAACCTAGACATGTGGACAAGGGGAGGGGGGTACCAGAGCCTTGTGGACCCCAGTGGTTATGTGGACACAGATAGGGAAGATGATGAAATAGGGCGTGTAATGTGTAGAGGGGAGTGAAAAAAGTGGAATAGAAAAATGGGACCACGTTACCAAAATCAGGGTTTCTTAAATGGTGCTTATGCTAAAGCTGTAAGCCAGTAGGGGAGATCCCACAGAACTAGGGTTGAGGATTAACCCCCACAGTTAAGGTAGGGGAACAAGACTATTGTCAAAACCCTTCCTTCCAAGTCACCCAATTGCATAATGAAAAATCATACATATACGATTGGAAGGCCCACCTTCAAACATACAATCTTGATAGATGGGCGAGGGGACATATGATTGGCTCAGGGTGCGGAGACATTTGGCATAATATCAACTACACTGGTGGCTGTTAGGGACTGCTGGCTGCCGACTGAAGACAAATCTAGGAGAAAAATTCTCCTATGGGGTCACCCACTGGTGGCAGGTAACAGGCACCACATGATGACTTACATGGAGGATTAGGGGCCATCACTTAGTTCATTTTTATGGAGCCCTCTCTCACATCTTGGCACTTAGTGTATTCAACATGGCCCTTCGATGGCCCTACACTAGCATGACGTCATCAATTCGGCTAACAATTGCATGGCTAAATCAAAATTTATGAAAGCTACTTGGTCGGCTTGTGACCAAGACTAGTTTCTTGCCCATTATTTTAATGCTTGTGGGATAATTAGGCTAATTTGATTTAGAGAGACGCATATAAATATAACTAAGCCTCATTTGTTTTGAATCATCATCATCACTTGTATTCTTCTCTTGTAAAAGAACTCGCTTTTTCTTTGGAGCTATTGGAGGTTTCTTTGATGCATTTTGACATTTGGAGTTGAAATTTTCGATCTTCTTTGGAGCTATCTCATGATTTGTGGATGGATATATCATATTGTCATCTTGTAAGTGCTTCTTGTTGCATATTTTGTTGGAATAATGTCTAATGTATTGAATTGTATTATTGTTGTAACTAGGTTAATGCTCGTGTCCTAATTTGTTGAATATCATTTTGGGAAGCTATTTGGTTCTCAATTGCATATGTTATGTATTGTATGGCAAATGATGAATGTTCCTAGTGGATGAAGTTTTGTCTTTCTTCCATAAAACTCCATAAATTTTTAGTTGGTAAATGTTGAAGTTTGGTAACTAGGGCTGAAGGTTGGTAGCTAGGTTATCAACCTTTAGCCTCCTTAAGGACGATTTTGGCCAATTTAAAAGCCTCTAGGACTCCATAGCCCAAAGGACTAGGCACTAGTCCAAGGATTTTGGTGATCAAACTCCTCTTTCTCCACATTTTATCCTAAATTTCGGTCCCCTAAAGGTAGGGCAGAAATCTAGGGTTTGTAGCGAAATTTTGGGGATGTTATTTTTCGGGAATCCGAGGGTCCAAACATCAAGCTCAGGGTGTAGGCTACCTATGCTCCAAGTTTGATGGGCATCTGCGCGAGTTTCATCCATAAAATCTCTTGCCCTAGGTGCTATCCCAAGAGGGAAAACCCATGTCTTTCTTTCTCACCTTGGGGACTTCTTTGAGGGTGGTATGAGTACAGTATTCATTGGAATAAATGATAAGAAACCCTTTCTTCTCCTTGCCTTGAACTTGAATGTGCCTTTCTCCACGATAATTCACAATACTCGAAGGCTTGTGCAACTCTTTCCTAGGGCTATTAAAAGGAAGCGAAAAGCATCTTAGAAGTGTCAAAACATCAAAGAGCGCCCTTTAGGATCATATTTCATCACCTAAGGTCTTGATCTTATGACATACCTATTATCATTGCATCTCTTCAAACCCTAAGTCTTGAACTCCTTATCTCAAGGTCTTTCCTGGAGAGTGTTTAGCTTCCTTGAAGCTTTGAGTCATTGTTGTGTCTGTCCTTGAACGGGCTTTGTGGAATCACATCATACCTAAATCATTTATCTATCTACTCTAAATGATTCTCTTCCCACCAAGACTCCTCGCATTGGTGAAAGCATGTAAAGAGTAGGGGACCTTGACTAATGTGAGTGGGTCATTGTCTTATTGTTGTCACTTAGTCTAGTAGTTGCCCCTTCGGTTTTTTCCTTCCTTAGGGCCATGCTAGATTGTGTGGTAATAGATTTTATTGTACTTAATCTTCTTGTGAAAAGTAGGTTTTGGAGTTACCATTTTCAACAGATTATTGTTTTCATAATTTAAAGGACTACCCTTTTTGTGCAAATGTTTGCAGTAGCCGTGATGAAGCCAATTGGTTGAATGGTTATTGGTTGATATTTGTGTTTGGCCATAGGGATCAAAATAATGCACAACAATCATTTGTATTCCCAAATTCCTAGTCAAGAATTGTTGAAGATTGTAACTAGGTTCAGTCTTCATAAATTATATTTGAGTCAATATTTAATGTACTTGTCAAACGAATAAAGATAAGAATTTTATGTTATTATTAAATGACTTATTAAAGCACGAGTTTCATGCTTGGGTCATATTATTTTAGGTCAAAGTCCCGATTGTGGACTTCTAGGATTTATTCTGAGTTTATAGACCCATATTTAAATTGACCCATATTGGGCTTTTGAATCATGTAATTAGGTCAAGTATTGAGTCAAATATGATTTATGGAGCTTCCCACATCAAGTCGGCCTTTTAGTGATCAAGTCAGCCTCAAACTCAAGAATTCGAGCTCATCACAAGCCTATAAATACAGGGAGATCTAATTCATTTGGAGAATTCACTCACTCACACAGAAATTCGATATATGTTGCTGCATTGCAAAAAGTGCAAAGTCAAGGAAGGGGTCAAAAGGAGTGCGAGTTTGGACAAGTAAAAGGATTGAAGGAAAATCGAAATTTTGGTGTTTCTCTCTCCCTCTCATGTGACCTAGTTTGGAAGATCGAAGTCCCTTATTGTTTTGCTGTTGCCAATTGCTGCATGTTGCTGTTGCCAAGAGAAGAATAGGTTTAAGTTGATTTTGTTGGGTGCAAACATTGATCATGCCTAGGAAATGTATGAAGCCTTGTCAAAACTATTTACCATCAGGAACATTCGAAAAGTGGCAAGCTTGAAAAATGAACTAAGGACTACTAAGATGACCAAGGAGGATACTATAGCCACTTTCTTTGTAAATATAGCAAGAATAAGAGATGACCTTCTTGCCATTGATGAAATGGTGACAAACAAATAACTTGTGATCACAACCCTACTAGGGCTGCCACCTACTTGGAGTGCATTTGCTTCAAGGCTCAACAACTAGAAA
Organism: Pinus albicaulis; assembly: GCA_034641835.2. NCBI lineage: Eukaryota > Viridiplantae > Streptophyta > Pinopsida > Pinales > Pinaceae > Pinus > Pinus albicaulis. Next base: position 1,476,722,133 of record CM076581.1, read on the forward strand.
GGAGCTCCCACCTTTGAGGAACTATGGACAACCTGCAGTCAAGAAGAGTTAAGAATCTCATTAGTAATCAACAATGAAGAAGTCTCAAATGCTTATGTCGCTCATCACAAGGGAAACTTCAAGAAGAAAGGGCCATGGAGGAAGGTTGATTTGTACAAGATTGAATGCTATCATTGCCATAAAATGGGTCACTATAGAAGTGAGTGTCTCGACAATCCTAGAAACAAGAAAAGAGAAAGAGATCATGCTAATGTGGCTGAAGAAGAATCCTCTCCCAAGGAGCGAAGCTCGAAGAGAATGACATAAGGGAATTACACTACTAAGCCCCTTGTTCCTAACTTTAGATATTTTATTTGTATATTTTATATTTAGTTATAGGTTTAACATATCTTTGGAAAGACATTTTTCTTATAAGTTTTAGGTATCCCTTAAAGCTTTGGAGGGAGCCCACAACAAATCCTCAAGATAAGTATCTCATTCTCTCTCAATTTTGGTTTGATATACTTAGTTAAAGTTTTGATTATAATAAATACTAATCACCTTTCCACCTCTATTTCCTTGTCTAGGAATTAACCTGCTTAATGCTTAATAATCATGAAAGGAGGCCTCAAGGATTAAGAAAGAAGGCCTCACAAGACAAAGCATTGGAATAAAAAAGGTTTGTCAAAGAAACAAAGGTATGTCTTAGATCATAAAGCCTTGCTATTTTCTTTGGTATATCCATTCTACAGTACTAACTATTGCTGTGTCTAGCTCCCCTGAATCTTAAGAGATTCTTGTTTGGGATGATTCATCATTTGATGAATCTACCCACCTTATATATCTCTGATTGTTTGCATAAAAAGAACCCTAAAAGGTTCTCTGGAAAACTCTAACCTAAGGGTATGTTGATAATGTGTGAAATCCTAAACCTACTTAGGGTTATTAATGAAGAAATTGCTATACTGATTGATATATTGATGATGTCATGTTTGGGATTTTGATATGATCATGAAAGCTCTAACTTATTAGGGTTGAAATGATGCTGTTCGAAATATTGAACCTTTGAAGTTTTGATATAATAAGGGTTTGCTTTGATATGAACCGAAACCCTAGGTTTTGGTTAGGTCTACAAGCAAAATCCTTGTTATGTACTTGAAGTCCTAGGAATGAAACCCTAGGTATATGTTCTTTTGATTGAATTCCTAGCTTAGTCTAGGTCGGTATATGTCTAATGTATTAATGTTGTTGACATATGATATGCTTATGCATGATGGTAATCTCCTTGATATGTGTGTTGACCAAATTTCTAATGGTCGTAAGTCCTAGGGTTTGGAAACAAGCCCTAGTCAAAGTTTGAAGTTCTAGGATGATGATTGAAAAGTCCGGGGTTTTCACAACTAAGCCCTAGTAATGATTAAAATTCTCTAGTATGTGTATTCATCTGAATCTATATAATGTTTGTTGCGAATTTATAGATGGAAAATCTAGGGTTTACATCAAACCCTAGTAGAAGCTATTCATGCTATATTTGTTTTGAATGAAATCTAGGGTTTACATAAAAGCCATAGTGGATAGTCTATCATATGGCTTCTGAAAGTTATTAGATACTTTCTTTTTTCTTTTGACCTATTTCTAGGGATCGCTATATGACATAACTAATCTTCTGTCACCTTGATTGAGTTGCTGATGTAATTTAGGGTTTGTAACAAACCTGGGCTAGAAGTTGAAGTATTGAAGTATAGTCTCTTGTTGATTATGTAAAGTCTAAATGCTTACGCTACTGTAAGATTTCATTATGAATAACTTCATGCTTCTGTAAGATTTGGTTGTACTTGCTATCTAAATTGTGCAGGTACATAATATTCAAGTTGAAGTCTATAAGAGAAGTTGATATGATCAACATGATGAGAAGGATGGAAGCCATGAAAGATTCTGTAACACTGAAGAAAGAAGTTAATCTCCCTACACTAAGAGTGAGCCTAGATAAAAGTAAATTCCCTGGTTAAGAGGGAGGGCATAACATAGTACTTGATTGGAGAATATATTCTAGAAAATATGTTGCTACATGTAAACTACGAAAAGGAATCTTCTCTCAAAGATTCAACTGATAGTCCTATTGAGATTAGTTGTAGAGAAACATCTAAACCCCGAAGGTTGTTTTGATTATATTTAAAAGTGTATTATTGATTGGGGTTGTCTATGCATAGGTAAATATCTCGAAGGTTTGATAAGCATAATGGTTACTTATCAGTTTGATCGAGAGAGATTTGTTGTCGAGGCTTTGTGAGTGAAGCATTGCCTGGAAAGACATCGGGCTGACACTTGTTTTGATGTCTGGTAGGGAGGGTGGCATCGGGTGGATGCGCACCTAGTTCTTTGGGTTGATAGTTAGTAAGCCTGATGGTATCTACTACCTATAGAGGCTGAAAGATTTAGTCCATCTTAGTCCCACTTGGATACACTGCCTTGGTTAGGAATCTAGTCCATGGCATTGTGGTGCCTAAACAATTGAGAGACCAATGGATAGATTGCCCTGGTCAGGATTCTAGTCCGTGGTCTTGAGGTGCCTACAGTTTCTTCATAGTTCACATAGTTGAGATTTTCCTTGTACTTGTGTATTATGAATACCTCCCTAGTTAAGAGGGAGTGTTGAAGATTGTAACTAGTTTCGGTCTTCATAAATTATATTTGAGTCAATATTTAATGTACTTGTCAAAAGAATAAAGAAAAGAATTTATGTTATTGTTAAATGACTTATTAAAGCATGGGTTTCATGCTTGGGTCATATTATTTTAGGTCAAAGTACCCATTGTGGACTTCTAGGATTTATTCTGAGTTTATTAGAGTCATTACATATTTAAATTGACCCATATTGGGCTTTTGAATCATGTAATTAGGTCAAGTATTGAGTCAAATATGATTTATGGAGCCTTCACATCAAGTCAGCCTTTAAGTGATCAAGGCGGCCTCAAGCCCAGGGATTTGAGCTCATCACAAGCCTATAAATACAGGGAGATCGAATTCATTTGGAGAACTCACTCACTCACACAGAAATTCGATATTTGCTGCTGCATTGGAAAAAGTGCAGAGTCAAGGAAGGGGTCAAAAGGAGTGCGAGTTTGGACAAGCAAAAGGATTGAAGGAATATCGAAATTTTGGTGTTTCTCTCTCCCTCTCACGTGCTCTCGTTTGGAAGATCGAAGTCCCTCATTGTTTTGCTGCTGCCAGTTGTTGCCAATTGCTGCATGTTGCTGCTGCCAAGAGAAGAATAGATCAAAGTTGATTTTGCTGGGTGCTAGTGCCTTGAGAAGTTGTATTAGGTCAAAATTGAACTCCTAGAAGCAAGATCAAAGTCTTTCTTCCAAGATCGAAGTTCCAGAAGCAAGGTCGAAGAAAGTGCTGCATAGTGTTGTTACTGCAGCTGCTGCTGCCAGGTTGAGGTGGGATCAAAAGGAAGGCTGACTTGGTGTGGAGAAGGTCCGAGTCAAGGTCTAGAGTGACGAGTCTTAAGAATACTATTGAAGGAAGAATTACTGACTGGGTTTTCCCCTAGAGTGGGGTTTTCCCCTGGCTGCTGGCCTATATCTGGTGTCTTTGATCTATGTGCTTTTGCTTTGTTATTTGCTTGATGAACTAAGAAGAAAGAAGACAAGAAGAATATAATAAGAATTAAAGAACATCACAAGTAAATAATCAAGAACAAGAAAACCTTTCTGCCTTTCTGATTTTCTAACAAGAATTGTGCTATTGTATTGAGAATAGGGTAGCATAAAGCATTGCTTTTTGGTCTAAAAATTCCTATTCTTCACTCAATTTCAACTCTAGATGGTTACAGTATTGCAGCAATGAGACATTAACCTTACCCTTTATCCTTTTTCACACCACATGTGCAGGTGTGTGCTGTTTGTTTTGGTCTTCTTATGGGATTTGGGTGAAGAAAATGTGGAGATGTTTATGCAGATTAATCTTTCTTGGCAAATTGTCATAGTACAGTGTTCTTGTTTTGATGGATTAATTGCCAATGTTAATGGTGGAGAACTTGTATTTCCTAGTAGAAAATATGCTGCACTGACTTTATGCGTTTATTCTCACATCCATTCTCAAGTGGACTTCCCAAAAACTGAAAGACAGGATTTTTTTTATTTGATAAATTGGAATACAAAAAACAACTGTAATACCCACATATACACTTTAAGATGTTGGACATTTCCTGTATTGGTAATACTTTGAAATCCAGTGTCTTTCTTTTGTATGTATTGAACTGTTTTGGATGAACATGACATTTTTGTGAGTTGTGATGCTTTAGCCCTTGCAACTGATTTTGCATGATAGGTGCGAGTATGAGATGTATGAGCACTTGCTTGTTTTTAACAGTTGATATGTTTTGATCTATCAGATGTGGCGTAAGGAGGTATGCAAATCTTTGAGTACTTTACATGTACACTGTATATGTGGTTTGACCTTAAATCTAGAGTTTGTTTTTCTTTTTTGTTGTTGTATTGTCATCTCTCAAGGGTGATGCACTAGAGGGAAAGGTTTTCAAATTCCAACCATTCTTATGTGACTAGATTGATAATGTTATGAATTAGACTTGAATGTGGTCTTAAGAGGATGTGTATGGAATTATACATTGGAAGAATCTACCAGAGTTAAGCTGTGGCTCAGCCAAACTAGAGATGCATTTTACTAAAATGTATATGTTGATCTTGTTTTGGGTTAAATTTGGTTATTGTTGCACTCAAATTCTTCTCTGAATAATTTACATTTGATTGTCTCTTGGTTTTGTGGTTCAGTGCTTTTTCAAGCATTACGGGAATATCATTTTTTGTTTTGTTTCTTTTGTCAGGAAAAGGAGGACTTGGAATGGGCGCTTTTGGTACATGATGTTGGATTTTTAGTGCTACAGTGGTTCAACATTCTCTGATGTGCTCACTTGGAAGGATTAAAAGAGATAATAAAACCTACGTAATGACAATCTATAGCAACTGGATTTCATTCTTCATATAAAAAGAAAAGTTGAAGCTAAATGTTTGTTTAGAAATTCTTACAGCTCCAAGTGCATACATTCTATTTGTAACTCATGGAGAGGGTCTGATTGATGACTCCATTTTGGGACTCTTGTTATCCAGAACACAGTAGTAAAATTTCGACAGGGAATGTGTCAGTATGATGTGAAGACGGTACAGTGCAGTGTTTTCTCAACTTTTTCAATTCAAATCCCTTAAAACCAAGAAAAGAGGAGCATGGGCGCTTTATGTTGCTGTCCAAGTCCAGAAGACCTGGAAGAGTACAGCTCTTATCCCAATGGATGTATGTATCAACACTGCTTCTGTCTAAGGTGTTGCATGAACCGAATTCTCAGCATGGTATGCCAGTAAAACCATAGATTCGAAATATACTTTGACAGGTCCCAAAGAATTATTTTTGCGTCTTTTGTTGATATTGATGGTGCTATCTCTGCATTGCTTGTTTCATTTCAAGATCTGTAAGACCTTTGTATCTAGCCTAGCTTCGCTGAAAAAAGAGTATAACATTTTTGATATATAAATGGTCAATTTGTTTGGATCAGAAAGTGTCAACTACACATTTGTTCTATTGAGTAATTTGTTTGTTGAGAATGGTGCATCACCTTTCTGTTTTCCTTTTGCACTCCTATGGATGTAATGAAGTAAGAAGAGGCAATAGTTAGGTTGTGATCTTTTATAGATTTGTTGGAGGAGCAAACGGGGAGCAATGGTGGTAAAATATTAAATAGATTAGTATTATGTAACCATGATATAACATGGGACAAATAGTATTAAGGTTGGTTAGGTTGTTCAACCATGATGACCATCTTAGGAAACAATAGATGAGAGGATAATACCAGTGTTCCACGGGGACACGCCCCACAGTGTGGGGGATGTGCTTCCTCGCTCCCCATGCTTCGGGGACAGGGAAACTCCTGGGGATACGTTTCCCCACATCCCCTTTTTTGGGGAAACTCGGGGAAACTCTGGGGGGGATTTTTTTTGGTGATGAAAAGCATCCCCCCTCATTCCCCCATTTTTTTTTTTTTTTTTCTCATAACAATTAAAAACATGAAAAAATCCAAAAATTTCAAATTTTAATATAATTCAAAAAATGAAAATAAAAACTAAAGGATAAATTAAAATTTTGAAACATAATCATTCACATTTCTCATTCATTTCTCATTAACCCTACAATTTTACCTTGTCACCCAAAAATTCCTTCTACTGCAGCTCAACATTTTACTTTGCCGCCTGAGATTTTTCTGTTGCGACCACTCGACATTTTCAATTTGCAATTTGTTGTGATTCTGATTTACCATCGACCGGGGCCTGAGACATTTAGGGCTGCGATTTTCATTTTGTGAGTTGGAGCTGTCGGATTGGAGCTACGATTTTCATTTTGTGACTTGGAGCCACCGGATTGGAGCTGCGATTTATTATTTAGTACTTTTTGAGAAATTTACTAGTGTTTCACTATTTTCTATGTTTACTTTTAGTTTGGTATTCTATGGCTATTTTAGACTTCAGCGTAATGTCATTGTCATATAATGAATTTACTTTCAATGTGCATTATGTAAGTTCAATTGTCAAATGATTAATTTAATTTAGATGTACCTTGCATAATTGTGCCGAAAGACGCATTCTACAGCCCATTATGACCCCGATGTGTAAGTATGTCGGAAGCCAATATATATATATATATATATATATATATAATGTCGGCTTTAAAAATAACTTACATAACCATATAAATAAACAATTAAAAATAAATTTAAACAATATAAATTCAAAATATATAGAGTTTTACTAACACTAAGAAAAGAGATATGGTAAATAAATAAAAATATAAATAAATCAGAGATATGGTAAATAAATAAAACTTTTTTTATACTTACTCCGAAGGTATGGTAAATAAAAAAAACCTCTTTTTATATTTACCCCATAAACCTTTTTATATTTACAACTACTCAAAAAGAAGTTTTATTTAGGTGAAGCCTATGGGCCAAATACCATGGGGCAAATTATTATCAATACCATGGGCCAAATACCACGGGGAAAATTATTATCTATACCATGGGCCAAATACCATATTTATAAAAGAGGTATAAAAAGATAAGGTAAATAAATAAAAATATATCAAATAGGAGTAGAAATCAACATCTAATTATATTTGAAGCCTATGGACCAAATACCATGAACCAAATTAATAATAATACCATGCAAAAAAAACATTATTAACCCTAACATTAATATTTAAATTTATTAAATTTAATAACTTTATATTAATAATATATTAAATTTGTTATATATATATATATTAACTCTAGATATATATGCGAGGGAAAAACAAAGACATATGATAGAGGTGGAGAAATAGAGGGAGTGACAAGGGAGAGATGGAGATAAACTGAAGGAGAGGGGAGAGGAGGAATGAACAGAGAGATGGAGAGGAGTGAGAGAGGTAGAGAAGGGTAAGAGAGGGAGAGGGAGACATAAAGATGAAGGTGGGAGAGAGAGAGAGAGAAGGAGAGAGGGGGGAGAAGGAGAAAGGATTGGAGGGTAGAGAGAGAGAGAGAGAGAAGATGAGAGGAGGAGAGAGGGAGGGATAGAGAGACAAAGTTGGAGGGAGAGAGTGTGTATGTTTAGGGGTGAGATAAAGAGACAGAGGAGGAGTGATGGAGAAAAGGGGGGGAGAGAAGGAGAGAGAAGAAGAAAGGGAGGGATATAGTAACATAGTTGGAGATATAGATAGAGTGATGGGGGAAGATAGAGGATTTGAGGGCAGAGATCAATATATATATATATATATATATATAAAGAGAGAGGGAGAGAGGGAGGCAGGCGATAAAAGGAGAGAGAGGACTTGAGAGAGAGGAAGAGAGTGATGGGGGAATATAGAGTATTGTAGGGGAGAGAGAGAGAGAGAGAGAGAGAGAGAGAGAGAGTGATTGGGGAAGAGAGAGGGAGGTAAAAGAGAAAGGGAGAGAGAGGAAGGAAAAGAGAGGGGACTTGAGAGAGAGGAGGAGAGAGGGAGGGATAGATATCTGGAGTTGGAGGGGGATAGAGGGAATGATAGAGAGATGGAGCTGGATGGGGAGAGAGGGAGGGATAGAGAGATGGAGTTGGAGGGGGAGAGAGGGAGGGAAGAAGAAAGACATAGAGAGTGACAAGTGGAGAGAGAGAGGGAGTGACAAGGGAGAGATGGAGAGTGAGTGCGTATGTTTGGGGGTGAGATAAAGGGACAAAGAAGAAGAGATGGAGAGAATGGGGGAGAGCAGGGGAGAGAGAGGCACATAGTGACAAAGTTAGAAGGTGAAGAGAGAGAGAGAGAGAGAGGTGGGAGAGAAAGGAAGAGAGAGAGTGGAGAAAGGTAGGGAAAGCGAGATGGAGATGGATGGGGAGAGAGAGGGAGGTAAGAAGAAAGACATAGAGAGTGAAAGTTGGAGAGAGAGAGAGAAGGAGTGATAAGGAATATGGAGGGAGAGCGAGAGATGATAGCAGGAGGGAAGAGAGATAGAAGCGGGGGAGAGGAGGGAGTGATAGATAGATAGGTTGGAGAAAGATGGTGTATGTTTTGGGGTTGATATAGAGACACAAAGGGAGATAGAGATATGGATGGAAGGTGAAGAGAAAGAAGAGATAAATGGAGACAAGGAGGGAGGAACAAAGAGATTGATAGATATGGAGTGAGAGAGTGTGTGTGTTTGTGGGGGTGAGATAAAGAGACAAAGAAGGAGAGATGGAGGGACATATAGATATATATGGAGGGGGGAGAGAGGGAAGAAGATTTCTTACAATAGATGCATTGATTTCAGTGTAGATGATGATTTCTAATTCTATTTGATTGCTTGCACTAGACGCATTGATTTTAGTGTAGATTTTGATTTCTAATGATATTTGATTACTTGCACTAGATGCATTGATTTCAATGTAGATTATTTCTAATTTTATTTTATTTTTTGCACTAAATGCTTTTATTTCAGTGTAGATGGTAATTTATAATCCTATTTGATTGCTTGCATTAGATCCATTAATTTCAATGTAGATGTCGATTTGTAATTATATTTGATTGCTTACACTATATGCATTTATTTCAATATAAATGATTTCTAATCCTATTTGATTGCTTGCACTAAATGCATTGATTTTAGTTAGATGGTGATTTATAATCCTATTTGTTTGCTTGCACTAGATGCATTGATTTTAGTGTATATGTTGGTTTCTAATCCTATTTTCTTACTTGCACTAGATGCATTGATTTGAGTGTAAATGTTGATTTATAATCTTATTTGATTACTTGCATTAGATGCATTGATTTCTGTGTAAATGTTGTTTTCTAATCTTATTTGATTTCTTACATTAGATGCATTGATTTTAGTGTATATGTTGATTTCTGATTTGATGTAATTGGATGTATGATGGTATGCTAATTTTAAAGTCATTGGATTAATAGTGTGCATTGATTTCAGTGTAAGCACAAAAAATTATTGACAATGTAGAAAGATTTTTGTGTTAAGCCTAATAATATTGGAGAGCAAGAGAGACAAGGTATGATGTTTACTGCAACAACTCGAGCTAAATATTTAAATGGTTTATGATTTATGATTTCTACTATCTTTTTCATATAATCGATATGAAAAGATGACAAAACTAACAAGGGTGACAATAAGAATAGTAGAAAAAAATAGTTTGAGATTGATCACAATGAAGGCATGTAATTGCCTACATTCTTATTATTCAAATTTTATATCATTCAATAGTATTACATTATCACTTTGCATTCAAAAATTTTAGTTCACCATTCTTCATCATTAAAGTTATTTTACAATATTTATCATTTCAACACACTGAGGTAACTAAGCAAATTTAAAATTAAAATGACTCGGTAAATCTGAAACACATCTAGCATATTTAAAATGGTTATATTAATATTAGATGTATTTACATATTATTGATAAAATTAATCATATGTTCCTCATATTATCGATAGATTCCTTGGTTGCACACGACTGAAACTAGCCTAGATCCATCTTAACTATGGATCTATCAAGCGCCGAGAGGGATCAAATCTCTTGAGGAGCAAACCTTTCCTCAAGTTTTTCACTCAAAAAATAGGTTTGCACCTCGAGAGATTTGATCCCTCTCGGCGCTTGATAGATTCATAGTTAAGATGGATCTAGGCTGGTATTTACTATTAATGCCCATTGCCATATGATGAATTTAGATGAAACATTGCATAATGTCAATTGATGGATTCAATTTAGTAATTTACTTTTAGATTTACAATTTTACATTGATGATTGCAGAAATGTCAAATGATAATTATGATTCATAATAATGCTATAATCTAATATGAAATGATGATCATATGTAGATGTACACTTATTAATTATTAAGATTCACTATTTACTTAGTTATTGACATATTGTTGGGATTTTTTAATTTTATTTTTATATATTAAATTTTTAACAATTTTGTAATTTTTATGACTCTGACGTCCCCTTGTTTCCCCGAAATATCCTTAAATTTTGGGATTACTTATATACGTCCCCCTTGTGCGTATTCCCGCTCCCGTGTTTACCCATCCCGGAAACTTGGTGGAACATTGAATAATACATGTATTTGGTACATCAATATCCCATATTGAGTAAACCTGTGGTGTAATTGTCGCAGGATTATTAATATAATATGGCATTTATTATTCTCTCCATCATATCTTGTGTTTATTATGATGTGTGTATGCACATTGCATTTAGATATCTTATATGTTATCAGAGCCACTATAACATGGATATTCAATAGGCATGTTAAAGCTTGAATTCTTATGGAGTAGTGGCCAACAGAAGATTGGTCGGGTAATAATTTGAGCAGTTGCAGTTTAGCATGGCTACAAATGTGTGGTCAAGGAGATCACACATCCATGTGATATGAAGATTTTGTTCAAGGAAAAATTTCAGAATGCCAATGTAGGTAATTATTTGCTAAACTGGTGTGCTTGATGTAACATTGCAGGAGAGAGGGGCTTAAAGATTTGTTTGATATCTCTGTTTAACAGGAGATATGGGTATTTAGACAGGCTAGGGAAAAATATACATCCAAGAAGAGATAATGATGAATGATTTGGCAATGATCACTGGAGCTGATGAATCTCATAAGAGGGTGTCACAGATGGAAAATTGTAGGGTCTTATTAGGGAGTTTGAGAAGATGATGTGAGATCTGGTTAAAGAATAGATTGTTTGTTAGGGTTGTGACACTGCAGGATTGTGTCTAGAGTAGGCATACAGAAAGGCACACCATAAACGATAAGATGATTACCAGGGCATGGACATGGGGGTTCTGTGGACTCAAACGTCAAGAAAACAAAAGTATTACTGGGAGAAATTGCGTTGTTGTGAGCCTCTGATAATATAGGGAATTATGCTCATTGCTAATCACCGTGGTACAATACTCTTGGCACAACAAATCTGATGCAGGTAAAAGGAAAGAGGTAAGTTTTTAAAAATGATTATTGCCCATCTGTATTTGTGTTTTGTTGAAGAGGTAGGTTTATTTGGTTGTTTACTATTTACTGTAGACTGTAGTATTGGTTTGGATGATGTCTCAGATTTTGGTGTTGGGTTTGACCATTCCATTACTAGCCAATGAATGTTGAAGATAAGATCAGACAACAGCATTTGGAAAAAAGTTTTGGCTACACTTTTGACTTGTAAGTAGGTCAATTCAAGTAGTAGGGAATCCGTGAAGGAGGGAGTAGATATCTTAGCTCGTCTGGGATAATCTAGTTCAAAGCCCCTTAACAGATTCAGGGTGAATAGTTGATAAAAAATTGTTTGGTTATTGGGAGCTTTATTGGAGTTCTTGTTTGGGAGGGGTTAATGGAGGAGTAAACAACGAGCTCCAATGTTAATATTAAATATGTTTTATATAATGTGAACATGGTTTAACGTGTAACAATCGACATAAAGGTTAGTTAGGTGGTCTACCATAACCATCTTAGGGTGCCATAAATGCTGTATTGTGTGATGAGATAGGTGAGAGTGATACATGTAAATTGGTATGTTGTTAGCCTGCCTCAGTCTAATCACGTGGTATAATTGTTGCAACATTATTAATAATAATATCATATATGACATTTATTATTCTCTTCTTCATGCCTTCTGTTTATTATAGTTGTGTGTATGCATTTATAAAGTATTATAAGATTTTCCTAAAAAATGTTGAAGGGTGTATTCACAAGGTGGATATTGCATATTATATAAAAATAGAATATGTATTATTTTTAAACTTCATGGATCTATTAATTTCGAAGGTTGCAACTTGTATCTTTTAACCCTTGTCAATGGGAAACCCGAAGGGGTTTATGAGTCATCCGCCCATTTGGAAAATGGGATCCACCATAGGATCCCTATGTGAAATTGAATTGTGATGGATCTTCTAAGGGAATCCTTGGTGAAACAGGGTTTGGGGGTGTTGAGATTTTGTGTATTTGGGGTAGCATCAGTTGTGCTCTAGCTCCCAAACTTTGTGGAGGGACTAGAGTTCACCTGATCTCAAGACCCAGAAATGGATTTGGGAAATTTCATCTGGTTTAGGAGATATTAAATTAATTAATTATTTTAATGTATTTCCTAAGTTAAAACTTTAAGAAACTTAAAAAATTAAAGTGAATTTAATTAAACATGTGATGAAATTGTTTTAAGTCACACGGATCAAGCTTTTTTTTAATCTTAGCCATTGATTCAAGATTTGATTATGGTCGTTGATTTGTCAATGAGAAAAGTATAAATGAAAGGCTTGGGGTCATTTGCAAAGACACACAGAGCAGAGCACTGAAGCTATAAGCTGAGATTCTAGGGCGGGGTTGCTAGTTATACTCAAAAGTGTTTCAGCTGCAGAGGAGAATTTAGACCAAGGGGATGATCTGATCCCAGGGTCTAGAATACACAAGAGGCAAGGCAGAAACAGCAACAAGGACAATGTAATTTTCAGGAAGCCCTTCAGGGGTTACGCAGAGACCCTTCAGAGGCAGCGTAGTGATTGCATCACCCAGTCTGGGGTAACACAGTCCCTTCTGGAGCAGCGCTAAGGGTTTGGAGGCCATCCAAGGCTGACGCAGAGGCTTTCAGGGACTTCAGAGGCTGACACAGTGCATTTCAGTGACAACGCTGGGGTTTGGAGTCCCTAATCTTGGTTGAGTTATGTAAATCCCGTTTGAGGGTGTAGATCAGTCATTATTTTGGCCCTAGATCAGCCAGTGAGCTGTAGATCTAGTATTATCTTTGTCGGGTTTTCCAGATCTGGAACCCAGATTTGTGTTTTCAGAAATATTCTTAATAATAGAACCCTCCAGCAGCTAGAGACTGGTTTTCGCACCTTGGGGTTTTTCCGGGGACTAATTGTCCAGAAATAAATGTGTCACTTTGTCAATGTGTGCATGTGCTAATTCTAGATCTGAATTGGTAGAGATCTGTTATGTGTTTTGCTTCGCTGTTAACTTGAATTTATTCAGTTGATAACTTATCTAAGTAGGAGGAGCTTAACCGAATTAACAGTAATAATTTCTGCATAAGATATAAGATTCAGAAATTTCTACATGGTATCAGAGCAATTGCAGATCTAGGAGGGTCACTAGCTGAAGAATCTGAAGAATCTAGCTGCAGAAAGCAGTTGGAAAAGCAACAGAGAACCAGATTTGAAGGGACAACGCAATTTTCAGGAGCAGATTCACGCAGAAGGAAGGGTGACGCTGTCCAACGCTGTGTCCTAGCAAGCCCACGCAATTACTGCGCAGAGGCAACTCAGAAGCAGCGCTGGTTGGGTTTGAAGCCAGCTAGTGTGATTCAGATCTAGAAAAGTCTGCAGAAAAGTTGCAGAAATTCATAAGAGCTGGTGGGGTTAAAACTCTGAAGATTTCAGATTTTTAGCCTTAGCACAAGTGACAAATATTGGGAGGAGATCAACTTCTCAGGAAGTTTCTCACCAAAGGAGACTTGCAGATTGATCAGAGGATCAAAGAAGAAGCTGAATCATAGTTGATTTGGTAGATTTCCAAGGAGGGAAATTAAGTGTCAGAGGGAGTAGAAGGCACATGTTTAACCAAGGGCCTTAGATCCATTTCTTTAGCAAAGAGAAAAGGAAGTTCCGACACATTCTGAGCAAATGGCTTCTCATGGACTGCGTGATCAGGATAGGCTAGAGGGCCTCTCAAACTTTTCGGTTTGGAAGGCAAGGATCTTGATTGCCCTTGAGGCATACAATCTAAGAGGCCATGCAGAGCAGACTCTGGCCACACCGACAGATGCAGGTCTCCTACGGAAGCATAGGGAAGCTGCTGGGCATGCCAAGCGACTGATAATGGACAGTATCAAGGACCATATTGTACCACACATCGCTGAGAAGAAGACAACTAACGAAATGTGGAAGGCCTTGACTTCCCTGTATGAGGGAAAATCAGTCCAAAGGAAAATGCTGTTGGAGACCCAAATGAGGTCATTCATGATGACCAAGGGAGAAGACATGGAACACTTCCTCTTCAGACTGCAGGCAATCAGGGATCAACTAACTGCAATGTGTGCAACCGTAGATGATGCAGTGATAGTCAGGACTGCCCTCAATGCAATCACAGATGAGTGGGAAACCTTTGTCCAAAGTATCTTGGGCAGAGCGGACCTCCCAGATTTGGACAGCTTATGGTCAATCTTGCCGTAAGAAGAATTACGCAAATTCACCAAGAGGCAGCACAACCCTGCGTTGAGCAGAGTAAAGAAGGAATATGAGGAAGATGCAGCCTTGGCATCAAAGAAGCAGCCAAAAAAGAAGAAGGATCTTTCAAATATCAAGTGCTTCCAATGTGGCGAAATGGGACATTTTGCCAACCATTGTCCAGAGAAGAAAAAGGACAAGGAAGCATCTTCTTCCAAAGCAACTGTGGCAGATGATGGGTTAGGAGATGATGCAGCCATGAGTGCTCATGAACCACGGAGGTGGGGTGACATGGACATGTAGAGGAGCTACATGGAAGATAAGGCGGGATCCTTGAGTAGCTCATCTCTTGGATCACAAGCGAGCTACGACAACCTTAAGACAGTAGCGAGACAAGTGGAGCAGTGGGTGCATAGATCACAGATGAGGCAGAGGCAGAGACAGAGGCAGATCTGAAGATTGGGAGGAGCAGCGTAGAACAAAGTAGCAACAACGTAGAAGCAGTAGCAACGCAGAGGCTGATGTGACTTCAACAGCGTAGAGCAGTGCTGCAGCAGCGCAGAAAGCTTCAGAGGGATAGCGTAGTGCAGCAGTAGTGTGATAGATTTCAGCACAAGGAGCTGATGTGACTTCGGTAGTGCAGATAGAGTCTGATTACGTAGGCAGAGCTGTAGCTATGCATCGTTCTTTAGATGTCAGCACAGATCTGTAGCCTATGGAGCTTCAGTGATGAGGATGCAACCCATCAAACTTGTTTGTCAAAGATTGGGCAGGAGATTCAGTTGTTTCTCTCAACAACTGAAGTTGCAGTGCAGTAGATCAACAATGGCAGTGCTATGAGCAACACATATGCATCATATTGAGAGGGAGCTGCAGTATAGTGGTTGCAGTGGCTGTGGCAGAGTCATGGGCAGCAGTACAGATGGCAGCAGCAGTGCAGAGTTGAGTGGCAGGAGGCCAAGATTCAGCAACACCTAACCAGTGCCCAAAATCATGTAATGCATAAGTGTGATGTATTGCTAGAGCACACCCTTGATGCTAAGAGGGAGTGTTGAGATTTTGTGTATTTGGGGTAGCATCAATTGTACTCTAGCTCCCAAACGTTATGGAGGGACTAGAGTTCACTTGATCTACAAGACCCAGAAATGGATTTGGGAAATTTTATCTGGTTTAGGAGATATTAAATTAATTAATTATTTAAGTATTTCCTAAGTTAAAACTTTAGGAAACTTAAATAATTAAAGTGAATTTAATTAAGCATGTGATGAAATTGTCTTAAGTCACACAGATCAAGCTTTATTTTAATCTTAGCCATTGATTCAAGATTTGATCATGGCCGTTGATTTGTCAACGAGAAAAGTATAAAGGAAAGGCTTGGGGTCATTTGTAAAGACACATAGAGGCAGAGCATTGAAGCTAAGCTGAGATTCTAGGGCGGGGTTGCTAAGAATACTCAGAAGTGTTTCAGCTGCAGAGAGGAGAATTTAGACCAAGGGATGATCTGATCCCAGGGTCTAGAATACACAAGGGGTAGAGATCAGCTCAAGGACAACGCAGAGGAAGGCAGTAGCAGCAACAGCAACAAGGACAACGTAATTTTCAGGAAACCCTTCAGGGGTTACGCAGAGACCCTTCAGGGGCAGCGTAGTGACTGCGTCACCCAGTTTGGTGTAACGCAATCCCTTTCGGAGCAGCACTGAGGGTTTGGAGGCCATCCAAGGCTGACACAGTGCATTTCAGGGACAACGCTGGGGTTTCTAGGCCCTAATCTTGGCTAAGTTCTGTAAATCCCGTTTGAGGGTGTGGATCAGTCATTATTTTGGCCCTAGATCAGTCAGTGAGCTGTAGATCTAGTATTATCTCTGTCGGGTTTTCCAAATCTGGAACCCAGATTTGTGTATTCAGAAATATTCTTAATAATAGAACCCTCCAGCAGCCAGAGACCAGTTTTCCCACCTTGGGTTTTTCCGGGGACTATTTGTCCAGAAATAACTGTGTCACTTTGTCAATGTGTGCATGTGCTTATTCTAGATCTGAATTGGTAGAGATCTGTTATGTGTTTTGCTTCGATGTTAACTTGAATTTATTCAGTTGATAACTTATCTAAGTAGGAGGAGCTTAAATGGATTAACAATAATAATTTCCGCATAAGATATAAGATTCAGAAATTTCTACAGGGGGCATATTTAGATCTCAATTTGGGAGCCTAATAGTTTGATTTGCTATAAATTTAGGGACAATAACTAACACATGGCTGAAAGCTAGCAATCAAACATTCCTTTAGAAATAAGTAATGGAGGTAGGCTCTTGAGTCTTAGGTTATAGATTGTTTCAAGCCTTTCTTCCAATGTTTTCTGTTACCCCGCCTTTTAACAGGGGTACCTACAAAGATTTTTAACAGATTAGCTATGTGACAAATGTTGAGAATTTGTGGGGCTGGAGATTAATACAAAATTCTCTTTCTTGATAATTACTTGTGAGCTTGCTTGGTTTACCTGTGTCTTCTCTTATTTAACTTAGTTAATCTTTCATCAAGTCAATTATCAAACTACATGAGAAAAAATTCTTCACTGAGATATACTGCCTCTTTTATGTATTGAGATCAGGAACCTTCCTTCCTTTCTCGCATCCCATTACTATTTCACAACTTAATAGTATAGACCAAAAGGGGTCGCCTACACAACTTTATATTTCAGACTAGTCTGTGTATTCCTTTATACAGATACTTATACAGTCATCCGCTGCCTTGACTTCGCATACTTTTCAGAATATATCATACCGAGATATGCAGTAGTATATTGCGCACTTCATTAACCCTTCACTGTTTTAGACTTTGTAGTCCGCATTCAAACTAAACTGATCCTTCTGTTATATATTCATACAGACCTATCTTCCGAACTTTATACCCTTGCTGAGAGCACAAATATCCACATCTTCTTCATAACTGTCCGCAGACTTGTTTCAGGCATTCACAATCTTCCGTAGACCTTTCGCTATCTTCTTCATATTATACACAATCTGCTTCACACTATATTATCCGCAATCTACTTCAATGTACTCCATATTTCTTCATTATGTAATCCGCATCTTATTTCAGAGAGATACGTAATTGTTATCTGCTCCTCTTCAGAGAAAATCCGCAATCTTCCTTCTTCTAATCTTGTCCATAAACTTTAGAGGTATGCTCACTTATGTTTCATATATTCATCAACACTTATGTCTTTGGGTTGATCTGCAAATCTTTTTCAAAACAATCCGCACAATTGCATCCATGCTTGTTCGCAATTACTCAGAGGAATCCGCATTATGATTTCAGATGTCCTACTTGCTTGATTCCATGATGACCGCAGATCACACACACACACACACACACACACAAATATATATAGAGCACATTCCTTTAATTAAGCCGACCATACAGCTGTGAATTTAGGCCGACTAGATCATGGAGAATGAGGCCGACTAGATCATGGTGAATTCCAGCGTTGGAGAGGTACTTCTTTGCTGCGTTTAAAACTTGTCTTTCATCGTTGCATTGAGGGTTGTAGAGAGCTTCTTCCACGAGGTCTTGGAGCATAAATACCTAGACTAGATCCTTCATGTGAGAGACTCTTAATTCAACCTAATAGACATCAAGAAGAAGTACATCTACATAATAAAATCTTGCTCATGAAACCCATGAAGCAAGTACACCAAAAATACATTTTATTATCTTTGACTTCTTCTTTACATAAATACATAATTACATAGTCAACATGAAGACCGACCTACTTACACTTTTCAACAACAAAGCATTTAGAAAGGAAGTGGTACAACTAGAAAGACCGTAAGTTATCACCTTCTTCAAGAATATTTTTTCGAAAGCCCTATAGAATCCAGATTCTGCAAAGAGCATGGGAGTATGTCCAACCACATTGAAGTGGGTATTTTGGTACCATGGAATTTCTAGATGGCCATCACGAAAATCAATTAGGTGAAACATTCATTACAAAAAATTCAAGGTGTGATTAATTCTGTACAAGTAGGTGGAACTTTGACATTAGATGCAACTACTGGTGATAGCATGAATGCAACTACCATGGTTCAAGGGGTGCAGATGCACAGTGAAATTCTCTCTATTCATGGCAGCTGGGCTGTTTCTTTGGTTGATACATTACTACTTATCTCCGAAGGTGCAGTAACAATTGGTAAAACAGATCCAGTTGTAAACACAAACTTATGGGAAAGATGCAAATAAAGTAATTCCTGTTCCACATATTATATATGTCATGGATACAGCATATGGCAATATTGTTTGGTCATTTTCATCTGGCTGTTCACTTGCATCTCACCAAACATTCTCTTATGACAAAAATGATGGCAATTCTGCAGTAGCCGTCACTGGAGAGTTTGAAATAGGTTACAAAGATGTGAAAAGGGGACTATTTTTTATTATGTGGAGAAGATTGGAACTTGTATGCCTTTGATAAACATTATGGGGCACAATATGTTCTGTGAAAATTTCTGAATCTAAACCAAAAACCCTACTGCAGTAAATCTGATTTACTTCTCCTACTTGTTTATTTAACTTAACAAGTTATTTTCTGAATAATTCATGAAAACATTGAAGTAAATACGCTGTAGCCTACACAATTATACAGATCAAGTATTGAAGAATAAGAAACCATGCAGACAAAGGACACACAAATTTTTCGGACAAATGTCCCCGGAAAAACCCAATGCGGGAAAACCGATGTAGCAACTCTTGAGGGTATTATTATTAAGCAGATTTCTAAATACAAACTAGGGTGCCAATGTGGCTTACCCAATAGAGAATCCTCGACAAAAGTACCTCTATTCGGAGACAGATATTATGGCTGGTCTAGCAACTGGATGAAGAAACCCCACAGGTGACTACACAGCCTCCAAGTGCTGCTAAGCATTGGCTATAACAAGCTGGACTGCGTCACCTTCTCAGAAGCTGCATCACCCTCTCTGTGAGCCTTCCTGCCTCATAAATGAAAATGCTGGATGGCTGCTCGATCTGCCCCACAGAAACCCCAACGCAGCTCTATGAGTGACTGCGTCACCCTCTTTGGTTCTGCGTCCCTCTACGTGAGCCCTGCTGGCTCTGCGTCACCCCTCCTGGGCCCGCGTTGCGTCTCTGGTGCTGATCTGCCTCTTTGCTATTGTATTCTCGACCTTGGATGAAAATCCCGCTGCTGAACTGCCCCTCTCTGCATTACAAGCTCACTCCGAAATTCTCAGCGAACTGCGCCCCAAAATTTCGACTTAGCTCAAGTGCTGCTACTTTGTTTGTGTGTTCTCCAACTGACCCCAAGCCTTCCTTTTATACTTTTCCAGTCGACGAATCAACGACCGTGATCTAATCTTTAATCGACAGCTAAGATTAGAAAATACTTGATCTTCGTCACTTAGAACATTCTCACCCACATGTTTAATTTAATTCACTTTAATTATATAATTTCCCGAAGTTAGACTTAGTGTCTCCATTAAAATAATTAGTTATTTGAATAACTTAAGCTCCGGGTGGAATTTCTCCAAACGATTTATGGGTCTTGGAGATCTCATGTATTCTCGCCCCTCCACGAAGTTTCGGTGCTAGAGCACATCCGATGCTACCCAAAAATCAACATCTTCCAAAGACACCAAAGAAGTTGTTGATAATACACCTCTTATATCAGCAGATTGATCAGTTATACTTGGATCTAAAAGAAAGACACCATTTCTTATTGATGCCAAGACTGGAAATATCATCTGTAGATATAACTCAGGGGCTCCACTATCCACAGGTGAAGAAGACATGATTTTTCATGATAAATCCATGGTTTCTGATGAAAATATTGGTAATAGTACATATTTGGAACTGTTGTTTTTTCTTCTATAGAATCAATTTTCATCACATAGAGAGATCATTTTTGCGGTAATACAAAAAAAACACTGCAAGGGTTCAATTGAATGTGAGCATTGCAGAAATTGATGCCATTGGTGTTGGTTTTTCTGGGATGATGTCGGAAGTAATTGGTAGATCAAAATATAGTTCTCCTTTCTCTCATTCAGATTAGTGAGGTTCCAATCAACATTGCACGAAGCGGGGGCGTTTTTTGGAAGCGGAGACGCGGAAGCGTCATTTCCAAAATATCTAGGAAGCGAAGCGTCTTGGAAGCGTTTACTATATATATATATATATTATTTTTATTTTTTTGCATTTATATTAAAAAAACATCCAAAATACCAAATTAATTGTAGAAGATATGGAAGCATGCATATTTGTACATAAATCAAGATAGATATGACATCCATTGTACATTAATGATTAATTATTCGAGCATCAACCATTTAGATGCATTAACCATCTAGAATCTAGAGTCTTCTCCTCTTGTCTAGCCTTTGCCTCTACCTTGATTATCTAGGGACATTAGTCAACATTGCCCAATTTTGATCAAACTACCTAATGCAAGCCTTAAAATTTGGTAGAAACTTAACATGCTTGATCGATGATTTTGACTTGATTGAAATGTAATTTTTTGCTAACGACATGAAAAAGGAGTTCAACAACTAACACAACCAACACTAGGGTACATATAGGGGTTGGTGCTCTTGATTAAATGCTAATCACATACCCTCATACATGATATAATCTAATGAAATGCCACGATACCATTGATCCTGAATTCTTGAAAACTGTTAAGTCTGCTGAATTTTGAATAGGATATGAAATTCTATTTTCTCGATATGAAGTCCGATCAGGCTGGAACCACTCTCAAACATTCTGAGTCATTTCATGGTAATGTTAAAAATTTAATTAAAAATGACATTCTCCTTTAAATTTAAGTAAATGAAAAATTAAGGAGAATGTCACTTTTACTTTAAGAAATTAACATTACCATGAGGGAGCATCCATACCGGAAATGCAGAAATGTAGCCGAAACGTGGCCTAAATGCTGCTGAAATCTAAGTTACCAAATCCGGTACCTTGGGGTCAAGGATCTGCGGATCCACGATTTAGATCCGGATCCGCCTTGATCCGTCCAGGAAACAGTGACGTGGCAGATCCCTGTAGGTTGGAAACGGATCCCGTTTAAACTTTAAAGTATGCTTGGATTTGAATGTTAATTGCACCGTGGTTTATTTTTTTTAGGTTTTTTTTCTTAATTCGATTTGTGGTCCCTCTTTGTCTTATTCCACGAGTTTGTCGGCCAACAACAGATAGCAAGATACAGCGACAATGCAACTGAGAAGCATTTGCCAGGGAACGACCTACTCAGGGGTGGAACTTTGGAATTGTCGACTTTTGTTAGTGATTAGAAGTAGTTATAATACAACCGCCAGCGTGTAATACAGATTTCAATTTTCGCCATTCGAGAGACTGCGTTTGCTGAAGCTCTGTGCTCTAACTTCTGAGAAACCATTTCGGATATTTTTGCTTAGTCACTCACATAATAATAAAAGGCATATTGCATGAGGTGGCATTTGTTGAATTCACTCAACCCAAACCTGCACATGTGACTCTGTGTTCTGAATGACATTCCCGATCTTTTTTCCTCTTCTCCCTAAACTATGTAACAAAAATGAATTATTTCATGTCATATCGTGTCCAGTACTCTAATAACAGGGGATATCTAATGAACAAAGGGGCAACGATACCAAATTCCAGAAAAATTAACCTGTAATCATTCTCTATTTTTATTATTTAAGGAGTTTTTAATGGTAGTTTCAGATAACTTGTTTTAACAATATGAATATTATCAAATCAAATATGTCAACGATACCAAAGACCAGAAAAATTGGCCTGTAATCATTCTCTATTGTTAAAGAGTTTTTAATGGTAGTTTCAGATTTGCATCATTGAACAAAGAAGCATGTTAGGGGCATTATTTCATGTTACTGTTGTTATATTCTTCTTGACTTGATAATATTTTGTATTGTGATTTAGAAACATTTGGACCAGATAATATATCTATTGGTTTCAGTTCTAAATGTTGTGATTTATAAATGGATTTGATTTTTGAACTCTAAAAGTGTTTTTTAAAATTAAAAAAATATTATTATATTTTTTGTACTTGACGTATCCTTGCCGTATTCGGATCCTGGTTTTTCAAACATCTAGCGAATCTGGATCTGGATCCGTATCCGAATCCTTGTAACTTAGGCTGAAATGCCTATATGGTGTTTCTTGATTAGGGAACACCATATGTTACGGTCAAGGTCGTTTTGGCCCTGTTTCCATGGCTGTTTTTGCTTGTACATGATGGCTCACACAAGTGCCCATGAAGGGCATGGGGCCCTTCTATGGCCATAAAATTTTAATCTACCACTAAAATTTATCTCTAATCACTCCACAAACTAATTTATCTATCGATCAATGCTCAAGTTTTGTTGAACAAGCACCTTGTTCTATTTTTGTTGACGAGTGAGGTTGAAGTGTTGAAAAACTAAATACAATAGTACTACCAGTATTTTTGAATATTTAGATAATTATTTGTGACATCGTTATATGTATTTTTTGACAATTTATTCAAGTTCATCAAATAATTATACTCCAGAAATCAACAATAGTAGTAAGGAGAAAGAAGAGATCACAATGCATAATAAGAGACTCTAGAGACTAGGTCAAAGACCAGGGCAAAATCCGACAAGGGAGAAAACCTAAACAAGTTTCCTGAGAGAGATCCTTCAACAATACATCAAGACATAGTCTATACTGACCACAAGAGGGCTTCCACAAGTGCTTGAGTCTCCAATGTCACTGTCTACAACAGTAAGATCATACTTGGAAAATAAGACTTCTCCTCATACTCAGACTTCACACTAGAGGAAGGACTGTACTAGTAGCATGCGACTCGGATAAGTGACAAAGCTCAGACCTCGGCTCTTCCACCAGAAAACTTCGGATCACTGGATAGATTAGGTCTCAATCTAGTTACTTCTCCCAACCAATCAATAGCCTCTCGGACTGCAATAACCAAATTTTGAGGTACCTCTAGGTCTTGACCTAGACTCAGGATTGTATGGCAACATGATTCAGATAAGAGAGCAGACCTTCGCATCATGTCTAGGTCTCAGCCTAGGTCATTCAGAGAAAATAGCAGAGCTACAGATCCCTTCTAGGACTCGACCTGGATCACTTGGGCACAAGCAATAGAACTTCACATCACCCATCAAGCATGCTCTATGTCCTGACCTAGAAATTCTCTCGGATGGCAATGGTCTGAGACAAAGCAACCCTATTTTGAATCACAAATATTAATTCTAGTCTTCGGCCTAGTCATAGAGTCAAGAGATTCGGTCCACAATAATACAAATACAGACCTTTCTACAGTAGTACAGATTCAGACCTTTTTTCACAGTAGCACAAATTTTGGACCACAAAAGTATACTTTCAGACCTTCACAAAAGTATAATTTCGTACCTCCACAAAAGATTTTGGATCACAGACAGATGTACCAAAAAGTCGGACTAGGCCAGACATTCAGAGGGAGAGATCCTTCACTTGAATTGCTCTTGAACCCTTCTTGTAGCCCTTCGCATTGGAGAACAAGATCAGATAGGTGTAGATGATCAAATTGATGCCAAGGAGAATGAATTGAGTCCTTTATATATATTATAGACTTCAGTAGATCCGAATGGGTGTGTCCTTTGAGCAAGCCGACTTGAGCTTTATGGAGGCAAAATTTGAAAATTCAAATTTTACTTTTCCCTCTTTAATTTGGAGCTGACTTAGCACTTGTGGAGCCTCTTGGTTCATTACAAAATAATATTTTTCCTCTTTCAAAGCCATGTAAAATAAACACGTTCTCCAAAGCAACAACAACATTAAATAAACACGTTGCCACATAAATACGAAAAAAAAATTGATATATAAGATGTATAAGATCATTGTCAAGTGATACATCACACATCAACACCATGTCCTGTCCTGAGCTCTAACTCTTGAGTCAGTATTACATCAAAAAATATACTAAATTGATTATTGGACTCTTGCTCAAATTGGAATTTTTGCTCAAGAGAGTTTATCTCGCAAGATGTATTCTATATGCCAAGGATTTTGTGTTTGTTAGAATTATCTTCTTGACTCTTCGTTGCTCTGAGTTTACATGCTATAATGAAAACAAATTATGATTTTACCCTTCCAATTTGACTTCTAATGTCTGAACAAGAATTTTCTGTTTGTTTGTATTATGTTCTTGACACTTCATTGCTCTGAGTCTGCATGCTATCATGAATACAAATTGTGATTTTACCCTCCCAATTTGACTGTTTCTGATTCAAAATGATATTTTTGGGTTTTTCAACTTCTAGGGGCTACTGCAGGATCAAGGGAGCTGCTGCCCCCTTGTGGCATCCCAGCAAAGTCTATTCTCATTTTGTGCTTTCCACTGATTCCCCACAGTATCAGTGAATTGATCCCTGTTCCACAATAAAACTGTTAATGGCCATGACAACACTGTTTTCTCCCCCCAAATACATGGAAGATGGTGAATTTTCCTTTTGCTCTTAATCCTGTTGATGTTATTAGCTTGGACAGGTGCTTCTGCATAGGCTAGGTGTCATGCATGCAGAATATGTCAGATTGATTCTTTAGGTGCTTGTTCATGAGGAGTAAGTGATTATTATGATTTCTTTCCCAAGTTTAACTTGGCAAAAGTACATTAATTAATTTATTAATTATGTTGACTATTGAGCAAAGTTTCTAAGGATAAATAATTTAATTATTTAAGTGACTTAGATATTATCTCTACCACTGATCTCGAGTGAGGCCTAGGATCTAATCCTAGCCATTCATCTTTGGAGATTAGAGTTAGGGTTTTGGCTTAATGAAATTATAAAATAAGCCTATGCGAGAGATGAAAGACACATTGTGATTGAGTTGCGATTTTCTCAATAGAGTAAGAGACTCAAGACTGAAGAGAAGAGAAATGTGTGCAGCTAGAGTTCAAGCGAGCAAGAGTTTTACAGGTTGGTTGAAGTTTGAACACACAGGTGAAGGGCCCGAGTTTGCTCGGGGTCAAGGCCAAGAGTTTGCTCAGTGCTGCGCACAGGAGGAGGCTGAGAGTGTTGAAGCTGAATTCCAACAGGCAGACAACGAATGTGGGGAGGCCGAGAAGGTTGAGGTTGCATTCATGGAGGGGCTGAACAGCTTCAGGTGTGCCAAAGTTGTGAAGATAGCTAGAATAATTGTATATCGAATTTCTGGGGGTCGAGTTGCCAGGCTCCATTGCTGTAATTTCTGTGTATTCTCTGTTGGTCAAATTCCTTGTTAAAGGAGTCCTTAATTTTCCAAAGTAATAAAAAGTGAAGGAAAATTTGTTGGACATATTTTTCTGCTGTGTTATGTGACTGGTTTTCCATTTATTTTCAGCTGCAAGTTTGTTTAAAAGGTAAAACAGCAATGCATTTATTTTCAGCAGTTTTCAGAAAAACATTTTACTGGGTGTAATATTTTCTGGGTAACAAAAAAACAGCTAGGAAAATAAAATCAGATATGGTATTAGAGGTTACAAACCCCCCCTGCCTCTGCTTTTCAAAATGAGTAAGAAAAGTCGAAAAAATGGATTTTATTGCAACCTGTTGTGGACCTGGTGATTTTTTCCATTGACTTGTTATTTTTCAAACATATTGTGATATCTGATTTTAAGCTTCTGTGACCCAAATAACTAATTATGTTATTAATCTGAAAAACAATCAAAATATTGTGATATATTCAATGCTTGAAAAATTATGATTTTTAGTGATGATAATATTGCTGAGCTGAGAGAATCGTGATATATCTTGATGATAGCAGATAATTCACAATAACAATCGAGAGATAAATCATTTGGATAGAGTTTTTCATTTTTCCAGAATTCTTCTAATGTGTGGGAACAAGGAGCGATCATTATTCATATTCTGGTAACTATAAATGAATTAAATGTCTAAGCTAAACTAAAGTTATAATATCTTGACGTTATTCCAAATTGTTCTTTCCAATTAATTATCTGAAGTACTAGATATGACCATTAAATATGTACTGCTCTAATATTGATTAGATTTCACTCTCCACACTTACTATTGATCATTGTTGAGATAGAGGTGGAAAGAGACCTTCAATTCTCGAACTATTTACTCACCTGATCCCATGAAAGATTGTTGCATAAAACATGACGCTTCCTTGTGTTAGACTCTAATTTGCATATGAAGTAATTATGTTAATCTCCAGAACATAATAATTAAGCTTTTGTGTGAACTTTGTAGTCATTGGCAGCTCTCCTTAAGCTGACCCATGCAAGACAACATACTAAGTGATACATATTCTCGGGGATCCATTGTACTCTTAAATATAGGGTTAGAGTCCTTACTAGTCAAAATATAATCTTAGGTTTGGAGTTATGACTGACTACTTTTATAAAGAATATATGGGTGACTTAGACATGTCCGATATATTTCATTATCATATCATATGATTTCATTAATATTATCATCGTCAAATGAGGTTAGAAGCTTCTACAGTGAAGTTTGGTGGACAAATTATTGGTAAATATCAAATTATTTATTTAGGGGAAAGAAGAGACCTTATCATAGCAATCAAGGAGACATTGTTATACCAGCATTATTTTGTGTAATTGCATCTTGAAGGGCCAATATTTGTGAGGTCAGAAGGTCCTAGTATTTATGTCGGTTTTCTCTGTAAGGGTAGGACATAGCCTTAGATTTTTTGTTTATATGATGTAATGCATCATACAAGTAATCATTACAATAAATTGCAGATATCAGCTGACCGACTGCTAAAAAGTGCTCCAGGGAATTGATTTGTTAGAGGATGTGATAGTGTAAAGGTACTATTCACTTCAGTGTGTAGCTCACATTTGATTGTCATATGGTTAATTCTCAGTGGTTGCAACTTAATGGGTATAATCTACAAGGATAGATGACTAGCAGGCAGTTAGATAGTGGGAGTTTTGTTGAGAGTCATAGAAGCTTCTTGCTGCCTGTTAGGTTTTCTGATTTTGGGATTGTAAACATGCAATTTTACAAGTTGTATATAGCTATCAGTGAAATTGGAAAGGTACTGTTCACTTCAGCTTAAGCTCAAGTTTGATTGTCATATATGATATGGTTGATTCTAAGTGGTTGCAACTTACATCAGTATAATCTACAACGACGATAGATGACTAGTAGGCAGTTAGATAGTGGGAGCCTTGTTGGGAGTCACAGAAGCTTCATTCTGTCCATTAGGTTATCAGGATTGTAAATACATGCAAATTTACAAGTTTTATATATCTGTCTTTGAAATTGGGGTGTTATATTGATAGCCATAATCTCAAACATGTCTTTATTAATATTGATGTTTATGTAACACTTGATCTTTTATATTTCATGGTTATGATGCTCATATCAGCTTATGTTTTTTTTGCTGCGTTTGAGTATTGATATCCTGTAGCTGTGCAGGAATCTATGGAACATTAAATTTTAAAAGTTTCATGTGTTTTTCGTATTTATTTTTGCAGTATGCTGCAATCTTTTATAGAGTTGATGGACATGGTGGTGCTTCATCTTCTGCATCAGCTGGATTATTAGGCATCACTTCCCCTGACAGCTCCCCGCCTGATACCTTTCGCCCGCCGCCGAGGCCGTTGCCATACGATGTAGATCCTAGATATGTACGTTTACAGCGTGACGGGCTGGTTTCACGGCGTGAAAAGACTAGTAGTTATTTGCATGAAGATTCTGAGCCTATTAGAAGAGACAATAATGAAGGATGTGTTGAAGCATTAACTACATTACAGAAAAGGAATGGTACCGATGGTGAAGAACAGATTCAAGGGTATCATACTGAAACCTCAGAGAAATGCCAATCATCAAAAACAATGCTGACTGTTGAATCTGTAATTGCTCTCGTAGAAGAAGAAGACATCTGCCCTACTTGTCTTGATGGTATTATCTACTGTCTTCTTTCACGCATTTTATTTTTGTGATTATGTAATGAAAACTGTCTGTAGTGTCTTGGAGAACATTTGGAACTTTCTAAACTGTCATTGAAATATATACTTTCTTTTAAGTTGTGTTGGAGCTCTGGTGTCTTCTTTCTTTACTAGGAGCCGCTTATCAATTATTTTTTCAGTTATTTTTTTTAATTCTCTATTGGTTTTTTTAAGGTAAATTTATAATTGAAATTTTCTAGACATCCCTTTGAAAGGGCAATTCTTAAAACTTTGGAGTCTAGAACAGACTAAATTGTGCCTGTGTCTGGGATATGCTTCTCCATTATTATGGTTGCAGTGATCTCTGTATTCACTCAGTGTTGTGCATTTTCTTTGTGACTCTCAACAGTTTCTATTTCATATTATTAAATGAGATTGTTGGCAGCTTTATTGAGAGACCTTGAAGTATTGATGCACCCCAATTTTTTATCAAGATCATCTTAAAACAATAAGGGAAGTTATGAAGGAACATTTAATTCAAAACATGTGTAAACGTTTGGCTGTAATTATCAATATCATTGGTACTGTTCTGTGTACTAACCTTGGTATCTTAAATTGTCAGTGTTATGCATTGTTTTTGGTATTGTTGCATTTTTTTTTTCTGTTATGTAAAAAATCTAAAGAAATATGTAATTATGTAATTGGGGCACGATCATGTTGAAAAGTGTAACTAGGTTTGGTCTTCATAATGACATGTTATTGTGACTAATGTAAATGATGTAATGAAGAAAAATAAAATTATTGTTAAGCCTTGCTTCATGGGTTTAATGAGCAAGTGATTTTATTTTTAGTTGGCTCTCATTTGAGAGCATTAGGATTTATCATGTAAAGTCAAAGAATTAATGTCATGTATGAAGAGCTCTTATTGAGCATGTGTCATTGTATAAAGAGTCTATAATAGCCCTCCAAGACAAGCACAGTCAGCCTCAATTTTCAAAAGGATCTTCATGTCGGCCTCAAAACAATTTGAAATATTTCATGTCGGCTCACTGCAATAGACACATCTATTGGATCAAGATCATGTCGGTTTTATATATGGACAGACTACTATTTATACCTGGCTAGGGTCACCACAGAAAACAGATTTTCGGACATTCTTCTCCGAGTTTTTTGGTGACATACCTCTGAGTTTTTCGGTGATAAAACAGTGAGACAGTTCGGATTCTCTCTGTGATTTCGGAAGGTGATTACAGTTCGGTGCTAATCACAGTTCGGAAGGTGATCATAGGTTCGGTGATCACAGGTTCGGTGCTAATCACAGTTGGTGCCACAGTGAAGTTATCTCGGTGCTATATTGGCATAATGCTCAATGTCTTGAAGGAGGTCAAGGAACCACAGTCCAGTGGTATAAATAGAGGCCACATTTGTTTGAGAGATGATCTCAGTCAAAGGAAAATCGAAGAGGAAGAGGACAGCAGAAGAAGGCTGACTGTGTCTTGGTCTTGGAGTGGCTGCTAGGTCAAGGGTCATGATCTTGGCATTCGTCAATTGGAATCTCTATAAGAAGGATTTGTGCGAGTTTTCTTCTCAAAGAGTGAGAGGTTTTGGCCCTGGCTCATAGCCTACGTGTTGTGTCTCTTGTTTATTTTTATGTTCATGCATTGGTTATTGTTTGATGAAGAATAACGCTAACAATCTAACAAGAAGAAGATCCTAATCTAAAGAAGTTAAAAAGCATTCATAAACAGTCACTAACAAAGGGAAATCTCCTAATACTTGTTGACAATTTATAGGGCTGAGATTAATACAAAAATTCTCTTCTTGATAATTACTTGTGAGCTTACTTATGTATTCTCTTCTTAGTTAATCTTTCATCAAGTCATTTATCAAAGTACTCACTCAAATGTAGAGACAGAATTATTTTTACTTGTAACTGAATTTCTTGAAAATTTGAAATGTAGTTAGGAAGGTAAATCTCTGATTTACCTTCCTTACTTTCACCTTTAGATCAGCCTTTCTTCTTATGATCACTGTCTTTGACTTTGACAAATTCTTTCCTTAGATACTTCAAACTCAGAGATGTCTGTATGGTACCCTTTCCTGCACCTATCCGCAATCTTGCTGCACCACTCCGCAATCTTGTATCTTGGTGTACCTGTCTGCAAACTGTACTTTCCTGTACCTTACTCAATCTGCTCCCTCCTGTATATTCCACAATCTGTACTCTTCAATCCGCATTTTTCTTGTCCTCCAAATGAGCCACAGGACAGTTATATATATAGATGACTTATCCAGCTATTAGGCCGACCATTCTATTGATATTTTAGGCCGACTTGTAGTTTATCTTCTTCGGCATTTTATGAGGTATTACTTCACATATATTCCAATATTGTTGTAGGTTGTTTTCGCTATATTTGGAGCTTGTCCTCCAACACTTCCGGAGGGCTGTTGAGAGCTTCTTTACAAGGTCTTGGAGCATATCCATTTGAACTAGATCCTTCATGATTTTGACACTTAATCCTATTAATCCTATTAAACCTAGAAGACAAGAACCTAATAGACATCAAGAAGAAGTCTATCTACATAATAAAATCTTGCTCATGAAACCCATGAAGCAAGTACAACAAAATACATTTTATTATCTTTGTCTCCTTCTTTTCATAATTACATAGTCATCATGAAGACCGACCTAGTTACATTTTACAACACTCCCTCTTAATTAGGGAGGTATTCATATAGTTACATGATCACTTTCAAACTAAAGAATCTCATAAGAAAAAATCGGATTGGTAATCGCATCTGTATAGCATCATATCAACCAGCATTGCTCTAGTGCAAGGCCTTGACTAACAGCCCCATCTCTTCAACGAGACAATGGGCTTCAATGCTGGCGAGACACATGACTTATAGACACCTTCGTCATTGTCTCTCCAAGGTACATACTCCACTCGGGTGTTCCCAAAGTATGACCTTCTTGGACTATTCTTCTCTTGGGTAGCTAGCCCTCAAAGAATATCGGTCCCCGACTACTCTTATCTTGAATGCCCTATTACATTGTCAAAGAGTATTGAATGCTAGATGATTACCCAATCCTCCATTTTGTCTTCCCAATACCAGAATGATGTGTCTATCTCTCCCTCTCAACCAGGGAGGACCTTATTCCACAAGGGAATGTACTCATTCTTATACAAAGAGTGTACCTAAGCTCATCCTTAGGAATTACCAAGTTTCTTCTAAGCAAGAAACTTATCATCAGGCTCCCTCTTAACCAGGGACCTCTGGCAGCAATGGTGAGACACCTAGCTGTTCATGAAGAATTCCTGTCCTCGATGTCATGGATTTCGATATTGAGGAATCTCCAACTTTTAGCTTCATAGGGCACAGATCATCTATCACTTCCATCCTGAGTCATGTCAGTCTATTAGAGAGTGATTCATCAGACTTCCTTTATCTGGTCCATTGTTATGCCATGCTGCTTTCCTTTGAATCATTTCCAAGGATCATACATCCTTTCTCATGATTAGCAACCCTGCACAAATTCATCCAGATAAACATATTCATATTAACTAAAGTTACCTTAGTAATGATCTTTGACCATGACATCTTCCTGAGGCATCGACATCCTTCATACTGATTGACCCATCTCCTAATGATATGGTTTTTGCCACAGGTCTTCATCTTTACCAGACTTCCATTAGAGTCTACATATCTTCCCGGAGATCTTTTAGTCACATCTTCTTGGTCTCTGGATGATAACTGTCTCTTGACATGGTTGCATTTCATGATCTCTTCCTTTCTGTGCATTCTCCATTCCCAGGAACTTACACATTTTCCAGTTCCTTGTTCATATATAGCCACCTTATATTTCACGAGGACATATTATGTTGATTTCATCTGTTTTGTGCATTGAGAGATACTTCTCCATAGATCATACTTCTAAGTACATAAGTTCATTACTTGCAACCATATAACATCACAACATCTAATGTCAGCATATAAATATATACATACCTCATACCTTTTCCCTTGACTCATCCTGTAGCAATTTTTAGGAATGAATAGCTTCATTCCCTTGGCTTGTTTCATCAATATGTCATCACATCCCAGAAGTTTGTTTCTATGATGACCCTTGCTCTTGATGACTACTTTCTTAAAGTTTGTCAAAGAGGTTTTCCCGGAGCTGATTCACCAGGAGCTCCTGCCATGCTTAGATCAGGATGCTACATTGCTTCCTATCATATAACCAACATAAGTTTGTGTGATTTTCCTTGAATCTTCTTCTCTTTCTCCTATTGAGATTGTCCCTTTAGGACCATCTTTCTTGTAATGTCCATAAGTCTTCCACATTTCCTCAACTTCCCTTTTTCTTCTGCAAATGTTTGAGTCTTTTATCCTAAAACATTTTTGCTCTTGATTTTTCTTTTTCCATCTAGTATAGAGACCACAAGTTGAATGAGGTAATTTTCTTGTCTATTTGTTACGTTGTCCATCTTATCGTCTTTTCAGATCTCACAATTGAGATCTTATGAAGATATCCCTTCATTCTTTGATACCTCAATTTTGTGTAAATCGGTTCTAAGTGACATAACCTTATTTATTGCATAGAATAGTTCTTTCAGCTTATCATATATTTTCTCGATGTCTCCAATCCTTCATAGACTTTTCATGACTTTGCTTTCTTCGAGGACTGTGACTATCCTCCTCATGCAAGGATTCTTGGTAACTTAACCAGCTTATAGATCTCCTTGCAAAATCAAAGTCATTTAACCAAATTTGATTATAGAATGAAAGATACTTACTTGATAAGTAAAGATAAAGTCTTCAGCTTGACTTCTTCGATGGTTGTTGAGAAAAGATGTGTTAGTGCTTTCTCTTTGGATGATCTTCTTCAAGGGTAAGGATTAGGTCCTTGTTGTAATGATGATAAACCCTTCTTTTGGTTGTCTATGTCTTGTGCTATTTCTGTCATGAAACTGAGGTCTCATTTTGATACTGAAATCGTTCTTTTAAGATAGCACTATATTATTGTGATTACACTGTAAGTTCTCAAAGATTGCGGTGTTTGCACAAGAATCATTTCAACTATAGCAACATTGAATCATGTATCACCATATAGTATCAAAGTGGGTGATTATGTTAATGTAGATAATACCAGACCTGAAGTATCACTCTGAACTACACTAGGTATGCCGAGAAGTATAGTAGTTAGACTATTGAACTGAGTTTGTCAAAAATACTCCTGAAATTAGCCCGAGATGATCCTAATTGTTGACTGTGACATTCACAATGTGATTGCTTCTCGAAATTTTCAGAGAATCCTCCTTTGACTTGCTTAGATGTTTTTGAAATTTGAGCCATAAGTGTCTCTTAGATGCCCTTCCTTAACTATTACCTTAGCTCTGATACCATGTTGAGAATTTACAGGGCTGAGATTAATACAAAAATTCTCTTCTTGATAATTACTTGTTAGCTGTAATATCCCGAAAGGGAAATAATCAATAATACCAAGCATACAACAAGATACAAGATGCTATAAACTGAACATGAAGCAAATACACATGAAATAGAGAGAATACTGAGCCATTTTATTATACTGAGAAATAGAAATGAGTACAAGAGGTGGTCAGAGTGATGGCACCTCGACTTGCACCAGGCAAGTGTAGGAATACTCTCAGAATATCAATGGAATGGCTGCTCTCTGCTCTGTGTCCAAGCTGCTGGAAAACTGCCGTGCCGCTGCTACTGCTGGAACAAAATGAGTATTTGGGGCTGCTGCCCTACTCAGAAAGAGCTGAAACTCTGGAATCCACCTCTACTCACAATACCCAGAAAAGCCCAGAGAGCATTTCTGGAATGGTCGACCCCCGAAAATACCTCCCTTGAGGATCTACGCTATCCTCCCAAGGGCCACGCTGATGCTGGATGAAATCCTCCAAAATATGGCCTCCCGCTCTGCCAAAAGTCTCCAATAGGCAAGGGCTGGCCCCTTGCTCAATCTCATGACCAAAATCCTCCGAAACAATGCCACTCCGGAGCTCTCTCAAGATGGACTGCGTCCTCCCTCTCAAGATTGCGCAGTCTCTATGGCTCTGCTCCTCCCACGAAATACCAACACCAATCCTCCTGCAAAATATTGATGAGTCTACCTCACTCGAGCAAGCCCTCGAAGTCTCCCGGGGCTGAGGGTGGGATCTCCGAATGGAGACACCCGATGCACTAAACAGTGCTGCAGACAAGCTAAACAACCAGCGTGCTCTAAGTCGAAGTGACCAGCTCAATATGCATAAACTCGAATGAAGAAATGAGGAGGCTCTCCTCCTTTTTATAACGATGGGCCTCTCTCAACCCTAGGTTCCACCATCTCCTACATTGCCTCCATTTGGGCCACGTTGCCAACTCAACTGCGCTGGCCATGCTCATGCAGTTCTCGTGGGTCCCCCCTTCACGTGGTCACTTGGCCCCCCTTGGCCCACCTTAGTCACAACGTTGATGTTACTAGGGGACTTTAGGGAGTGCACTTTATTCTAAGTGAGTTATATCCCCCTCTTACTCACTTTTATTTATATTTTAACTATAGAAGGCAAAATTGATCAAAATTAATATTTCCAATTAGCTATCGCTAATTGGGAATATTATGTATTCTCTTCTTAGTTAATCTTTCATCAAGTCAATTATCAAAGTACTTAGTCAAATGTAGAAACAAAATTATTTTTACTTGTAACTGAATTTCTTGAAATGTAGTTAGGAAGGTAAATCTCTGATTTACCTTCCTTACTTTCACCTTTAGATCAGCGTTTCTTCTTATGATCACTGTCTTTGACTTTGACAAATTCTTTCCTTAGATACTTCAAACTCAGAGATGTCTGTACGGTACCCTTCCTGCACCTATCCGCAATCTTGCTGCAACACTCTGCAATCTTGTACCTTGCTGTACCTGTGCGCAAACTATACTTTCCTGTACCTTACTCAATCTGCTCCCTCTTGTATATTCCACAATCTGTACTCTTTAATCCGCATTTTTCTTGTCCTCCAAATCAGCCGCAGGACAGTCATATATATAGATGACTTATCCAGCTATTAGGCCGACCATTCTATTGATATTTTAGGCCAACTTGTAGTTTATCTTCTTCGGCATTTTATGAGGTATTACTTCACATATATTCCATTGTTGTTGTAGGTTGTTTTCGCTATATTTGGAGCTTGTCTTCCAACACTTCTGGAGGGCTGTTGAGAGCTTCTTTACAAGGTCTTGGAGCATATCCATCATTACCGGGATCCTTCATGATTTTAACACTTAATCCTATTTATACCTAGAAGACAAGAACCTAATAGACATCAAGAAGAAGTCTATCTACATAATAAAATCTTGCTCATGAAACCCATGAAGCAAGTACAACAAAATACATTTTATTATCTTTGTCTCCTTTTCATAATTACATAGTCAACAAGAAGACCGACCTAGTTACATTTTACAACAATACCGATGCCCTAGATTTCTCAACAAATCAAAGATCATGCCCCTTCTCGAAAAGGTGCCCAAGGGCTTATTCAAGCCAAAACCCTCTTTGTAAAAATACATCACTCAATTTATTAATAATATATATATATATATACATACAAATAATATCAGAGTTTTTCACTCCATTTGTTATCAGAGCATCGCGGTCTTCTGGGAGGTTGCTGCACAGTTATCCCATTTTCCATTCAACCCATGCTCGTTTTCCCTATCTCCCATTGACCCCGCGTTGTGTTTCAACTTTCCGCTGCCATTTTTCCCCGACCATCGTGCCTTTCATTAGCAGTCAGCTGGTTCCGTCTGCTTTCCACGACACTGTCACATTGGAAACCCTCCAACTGATTGCTTCCACCATCAAGCCGCTGTCCGACGCTCGAATCTCCTACTGATACATTGGCCGTCCACTATCAGCGTTCGTTATTCAAACGGTTCCACAATGCAGTCGATGTTGCGACACCTCCGTTGACTGTTGATTGGTTCCCAGTAGATTGTCCACCACTACATTTCCAATACGCCTGGTTTACGTTTTATATAAAATTTATGATATATACAAGTTATAAAAATCATAAAGTGATATCATTAGAGAAAAAATTACTACATAGTTAAAAAAATTTAGCCGTTTTTATGTACATATAGGATAAACATACAACAATACACTGAGCAACGACTTTGTCAATATCGATGGCCATTTAAAAAGATTGATAGATTTCTTATAATTTAGTGTAATCTTAATATCATAAAAATCAAGGCGCCCAGTGATGCACAAAGTAGCCTGGTGAGAGTCAGCTCGAGAAAAACCATAACGAATTTAAAAAGGATCATGTAATCCTTTTAGATAAGGTGGATCGAAATCACGATTAAGCAATGGTGATGTTGACATGTATTTGTGACAATTTGTAGATTACACCCGGTCAAATACTCCAGAATAATGAAGCTACTTATCATCTCAATTTTCCGGATACATCAAACTCATCAGATTCACATGAGAAACTTAAGTCTCCAAAAGCATTGTTCATGCCCCATCAACAAAATAGCGACACAAATTTTCAAAATATGCAGCTCTGGAATCAATACTCAAATATGCAACTCGCGAATCAATACCCCTTCTTCAGTCCACCGGTTGCTACATATCAATGAAGAGCAAAACTTGAGCTATCCAAATTTGACGGTAACGAGAAGCGCAATGTTACATGGTTCAATAAAGCAGAAGAATATTTCGAGATTTATGATATTGACAATGATGATGAAAAAATCAGGCATGCGTCCATGCAAATGGAAGTCGAAACATATAATTGGTATATGTGGTGGAAAAAGACGACACTTGCTATTAGTTGGAAGAAATTAAAAAAATGCATTCTTTAAAAGGTTCCAAGGTGTCAAGGAAGAAGAGTTCTTCTCAGCACTTACTAGACTGCAACAAAAAGGAGATGTGGATGAATACACTCAAGAATGGGAAACTTTAGCTACATGAGTACTTGGATTATCAAAAACTCGTCTCATTCAGTCATATATCACAAGACTTAAACCCCATCTCCAAGCTGAGCTTGAGCGTCATGACATCACTTCTATAGAAGTAGCAAGAATGAAGGCAAAAGATGCTAAAAAGAAGTACAAAAAGGTGCAGTGGCCAAAAGTTGAAAGAGTATATTCAAGACTAAGATTTCCCCAAGCCGCAAACATGGATAATACAAAATATGTTCCACCACATCTTCGTGAAGGAGGAAAAGCTAACTTAGAAATGTAAAGAATGAAAGAAGGTAAGTGCAAACGTTGCGACGAAAATGGGACCCTAAAAATAGATGTGCTAAGGGAAAAGAGACCAAGAACCTGTATACGTGTGAAACAACCAATGATCCAGACAATGTAGAATCAAACGTAGAAGAAATCAAAGCTTCTCCACCATTTTCTCCAGAACCAGATAACGAGAATATTTTGCAAGTGTCATTATTGATCGTGACAGGTATATCGCAACCCCAAACATTAAAGTTAAAAGGTCATATCAAAAAAGGCAACGTAATGGTTCTTATCGATACTGGTAGCACCCACAATTTTTTGGACTTAACTATGGTGAAAAGGCTCAACATTTTCATGTTTCCTATGCCCAACATGAAAGTTATGGTAGCTGATGGTAAGAAAATTGAAAAAGTAGGGAAATGCCATAAAGTCAAATTACATTTTCATGACTATAATCTAGAATCTCTGTTCTATATGGTACCATTAAGAGGAGTTGATGTGGTCCTAAGTATCCAATGGCTTCAAACCCTAGGCACTTACTCTGCCAACCATCAAAAGCAATTTATAAAATTTAAATGGGAAGGGAAGAAATACAAGTTATATGAGTTCCAGGCCCTTGAGAATCAAATTGTATCATCATCCCAGATGATGAAAATGATTCAGAAGGGAGCACCGACTTATTTAGTGCAGTGTCATCAACTAGAAATGTTAACTTCAAATTTGGATAACAAAGAGTCACCTGAAGTTCAAGAACTAATCTAAAAGGACGAGAAAGTGTTCCAAGGCCTTTCAATGAAGTTTCCTCCTAAAAGAGAAATCGAGCATACAATCAAATTCAAATCAGGATCAAATCCCATCAACATCAAACTGTATCGATATCCACATCATCGAAAAACCGAAATTGAGAGGTTAGTCCATGATCTTTTAAAATGTGGCATTATCACAAAAAGTAGAAGTCCATATGTTGCTCCAGTTGTATTAGTTCGGAAAAAAGATGGATCGTTTAGGCTATGCATAGAATCTAGATTACTGAGGGCTAAACAAGATAGCGATTAAGAACAAGTTCCCAATTTCGTTTATCGAAGAAATGATGGATGAACTACACAGAGCTAAATACTTCTCAAAATTAGATTTGAGATCAGGGTACTACCAAATAAGGATAAGGTTGGAAGACATAGCAAAAATTGCATTCCGTACACAGGAAGGTCACTATGAGTTTAAGGTAATGCCTTTTGGTCTAACTAATGCTCCAACAACATTCCAAGCCACCATGAATGAGATATTCCATCCATATCTAAGGAAGTTTGTGTTAGTGTTCTTCGATGATATTCTAATTTATAGTAAAACATGGAAGGGGCATCTACAACATTTACAACAAGTTCTCATTGTATTAGAAGAGCATCAATTTTATGCCAAGAAATCCAAATGCACTTTTGGAAAAGAGGAAGTAGAGTATCTCAAACATATAATATCCAAGGAAGGGGTAAAATTAAATCCTAGTAAAATCAAGGCTATAAGAGAGTGGCCCAGACCAATTGACATATCCAAGTTAAGGGGTTTCTTAGGGTTAACTGGATACTATCGAAGGTTTATTAAAAACTATGCCCATGTAACTGCTTCTATGACAAACCTTCCAAAGAAATATTCATTTCGTTAGGATGAGGAAGTAGAAAAGTGCTTCAAAGACTTAAAAAGAAATGATGTCTAAAGCCCCTGTATTACCAACTCCTGATTTTTCAAAACCATTTATAATCGAATGTGATGCTTCGGGTTTTGGTATAGGAGCAGTATTGATGCAAGATGTTCATCCAATAGCTTTCGAAAGCATGAAGCTAAATAAGAGAGAACTTCTTAAGTCTACATACAACAAAGAAATGCTCGCTATTATGCACACACTAGCCAAGTGGAGGCAATACTTTCGGGAATTGAGTTCTCCATACAAATAGACCATAACAGGCTCTAGTACCTCCTCTAATAGAAAACTCTCTTTGAAGAACAACAAAAGTGGATTGAAAAAATTGTTGCTTTTGACATGGAGATATTACATAAAATGGGAAAGGACAATGTAGTGGCAGATGCGCTTTCCAGAAAAGATGAAGAAACATCCTTGTTTGCAGTCTGAGCTATAATCCTAGAATGGCTTAATGAAATCCGCGGTGAATATGCAAAAGACCTAGAAACATGTGCTATAATCATTAATCCTACTCAAAATCCAAAATTCGAATGGAAAAATGATATTTTGTGGTATAAAGGGAGAATTTACCTAAGCCCCAAGTCTAAATTTAAGTCCAAGGTCCTGAAGGAATCCCATGACTCGTTTCAGTAGGACATGTAGGGTTCTTTAAAACCTACTATAACGCACATCAATCTTTTTTCTGGAAAGGAATGAGTAGTGACATTCAAAAATATGTAGCCCAATGTGATCAATTCTAAAGGAATAAAAGTGAGAGCATTAAGACCCCTGGCCTACTCCATCCCTCGAATATTCCTAACCAAAAGTGGGAAGAAGTATCACCGAAACTAGAGTTCTTGCAGTTAAAGACCAACTGGAAGAGACTCAGAAAATCCTTCAAGCATTGAAAGAAAATCTAAGTATTGCAAGGAATCGTATGAAACAACAAGCCGACCAACATAGATTCGGAAAGAGAATTCGAAGTTGGAGAATGGGTATTTGTTAAGGTTCAACCTTGCAAACAATTATCCTTAAAGCAAAAGGGTAAAAACAAGCTAGCACCAAAATTCTATGGACCGTACCCGATTAACAAAAAGATCAGCCAAGTAGCATATAGCTTAAGCCTTCTTGATAATAGTCGAGTTCATAACGTTTTTCATGTATCTTGTCTTAAAAAACATTGGGAAAACACCAATCAACACAAACTACCATGCCAATGTTAGATGATGAAGGCAAGCTCATTCTAGAACCAGAGGGAATCATCATTGCCAGGGAAAAGAAGTTACATTCATGAGTAATTAAAGAATACCTTATCAAGTGGAAGAATGCCTCTTGGGAGACAAAAGCATTCTGTCAACAACACCCTTCGTTAGCTATGCTTTGAGGACAAAGCATTCTTTCGAGATGAAGGCAATGTTATGTAAAAAACTAAAGAAATATGTAATTAGTGTAATTATGTAATTGGGGCACAATCAAACATCATGACCCTTCTCGAAAAGGTGCCCAAGGGCTTATTTAAGCCAGGG
This sequence comes from Pinus albicaulis, assembly GCA_034641835.2. NCBI lineage: Eukaryota > Viridiplantae > Streptophyta > Pinopsida > Pinales > Pinaceae > Pinus > Pinus albicaulis. The sequence continues at coordinate 1,476,763,177 of CM076581.1, forward strand.
CTCTCTTTGTAAAAATACATCACTCAATTTTATTAATAATATATATATATATATATATATATATATATATTCAAAGAATATCAGAGTTTTTCACTCCATTTTCTTCGTAAAAAATGTCTTCCTTAACTGTTAATGCAAATAGGTACAAGTTGGCATTTTCTATTAGAAAAAGTGGACCAAATTGTAGTCACCACAAGCTAATTAATAGGTGGTCTTAAAAGCTAATAAAATTGCCCAAGAACATTAGACCTATAAAAAATGTTACTCGGGCATGCAATAATAAACTGACAACTCTCAAAAGCCACTCATTATAAGAGAAACATAAACATAAAGTATTGCCATCAAGGAACAAAACAAAGTGATGTGACATGTTGCTGCACAAACTAGCAGGCTTAGTTAGTAGGCTAAATCTAGAGGGCACAACAACAGTTTGGGACAAAGGCCCACTATCACCATAGCCTACAAAGGCCCACTGTCACCATAGCCTATGTCCCCTTCTCTTCTAGGATTTTCACTGACGACAGGAGTCCCAGTATCCCTCACTCGTGATTAATATGTCTATACTAGGGTTTAAAGTGAGGAAATGATGACTCATTTAAAGGAAAGGCTCAAATAAAGGTGTGAGCTAGGATGGCTTTCCACGAAAAACCCCTTGAGAGAAAGACTATACTAGACCTAGGGTTGAGGTATTTGACATGATAAAAGTTCATCTAAGGTCAATACAATTAAGAGAAAAGGTTGCGAATGACAAGCTACTCGAGCATAATCCTTAAAGAAATACCTATGTTGAACGGTAGCTTTAAGGGTTCCCACTTGGTGTGATAGCTAGGGCATCAAATAAAATGAGATTCAACCATCAGAAATTGTTCAAAACTGGTGGATGCCTAGAGGAGACATTAAGGAAGAGTCCCGTCTAGACGGAATGCAAAAATTCCTCCTCCCTAAAATTTCACACCAAGCCCTAGAGAGGCTCCCTTAGCCTTGAGGGATGAGGAAAAGAGAGGAGAATGTGAAGAAAAAGAGATTTATTAATGAGAAGGTGATCACCAAGGATTTATAGACTAGTGCTTGCCTATTGGGAAAAATGGAGTCAAAATTTACTTAGGTTTGATGATTTCGCTCTTCATGGAGACCTAGTGCAGCGTCGCTAAGCCTAGAGGAGGCATCCTCACAACTACAAAAGAATTTTATACTTCGTTGCCAATGTTTGATGGAGTTTCGAGGTTGCAATATGCGAGAATAATCCTTAGGAACTTTCATTCATCATTGTCCATGAGTAATGCATGCAATACTTTTGTTGTCGCACAGAATGTCTACGCTCCGCGACAACGACTCAGATCGGGGGCTATCACCCTAATCCCCAATCTCTCTATTTAAGTTATCTCCCTATAGCAGACTAAGGGGGGTAGACCCTATGGAAATGGAATGAAGGAGAGCTAGTTGGGAACCAACCAGTTCGGGATACAGTTAAACGACCAAATACTTGTAATAGATCTAGCAAGATTAAAAGATTCGATTATATTTGAATGATTGATACCAGTGCCTTATGGAGTTAACTATAATGCTAAGAATTTAGGACCAAGTACTTGATGAGAAACTGTTGCTTGGATAAATAACTATCCTATATGCAATGCTAACTTAGAATGCAGGATGCAAGGAGAATGATTAGAAAAAGGAGAGAGATGAAGAAAGTTTCAAAGACGAGAGGTGATGTTAAAAGGTCAAAGCACTTAGATTACAAATTATTTGATTCAAGCTACCAAGTACTTTAATAAAAGATCCTTATTTAACAGATTCTCAAGACACCCAATTGAAAGATATACAATTTGTCACAAGTCCAGAATAGAGTGCTAAAAAGTATTGCTCAGAATTACTTGAAATTTTTCCCAAACTTAAATATTCAATAAATATCCAATAATTCAAGTAAATAAAACAATACTTAAGAGTTAATTTTCCTTTTAAACAATAGTTGATTTCAATAATTATCAAACATTAAAACCAGTGATCACAAAAATATGTCAATTTCCAAATAATTTGGTTTTCTTAGAAAATATGTATGTTAGCTTCTTATAATATATTCGTCAGCAAGATTTCAGATATGAAGTATTAATTGCAACAGTAATTTAAGCCATAGATCAGTAAACAAACGATACCGGCACCAATGCCCAAAATGACTAAAAATAGTAAAAAATATTGAACTTGAAGAAAAATCAATTTTTAGGGCTTGATTATGAGAAACTTTAGATCTGATATTTTTATTTCAGCAGTGAAACAATGACAGATCAGCAAGATAAAACTACAAAAAATTGCTGCCAAATACTTCTAGAAATAGCAAAAAATGTATTAAATCTTGAAAATTTCAATTTTAAGGCTTTAAGAGAGTTTGATTCAGTAATTTTCAGAACTGATAAATTTATAACAACAGTGAATTGATAACAGATCAACAAATTGAAAATACTGAAGATGATCTCCACAATGTCTAAAAATAGTAAGTTTTGCCGAAAAATTGAAAATTCAATTTTTTTGGACTTTATATAGGATATGCATCAGGAATGTTCAGATTTGTTTTTCATAGTTATGCAGTAATTTCCAGCAAGCTTCAAAGTCAGATCTAGGCAAAATTAAAGATGACCAAGTTGTTAAAAATTCTGAAAATGAAGATTTTGCAATTCTAAACAATTTTGACCATATAAAATGTGTTTTTAAGGCTTATTTATTTGTGATTTGCTCGCTGTAATAAAATTTGCAGAAAATAAGGGTTTAGAGATCAAACCCTTAGCCCAAGGCTTTGATGATTCCATCGTTGAAAATCATTGAAATTTTGGGATAATTTTGCCGCTTGAAAATTATAATTTTTGAGACCAAAATCCTGCAAAAATAGCCTCAAAAGCCTAGACGTCTAGCGTTTTTGAGGTCTTCAATGCCAATTTTTTAAATCTGAAATTTCCTGCAATATTTTCAGTGGCTGACCTTGCAAGATTTTCTAGAGACTAGATCTTACCCTCAAGGGCCTAGAACTAGCTCTTCTTCCACTTGATCCCACCTGCAAACAAATATTGAGCCCAGATTTTGCCTTTCAGGGTCTCGATCTAGCTCAGATCTGAAGATTTCCTTGGATGATTTTTTAGATCTATTCGTGAACAAATGAAAAGAGAAAAACCCAATACTCAATATGTACAAAAATAGAGAAAATCCTAAAAACCCAAATGTTAGAATTCAAAACTATGTTACAAAACTTCAAATCTACACAAGTGAATTACATATCTATACAAATAAGTTACAAATCCATATAATGTATCTACATATCTATGCACAAGAGTAGCAGATCTGTCAGATTTGAGGAGTGTGAGTCAACTCCGCTCCTAGATCTGAAGATCTAAGGCTCTTACTAGCTAGATCTAACTTTAAATTCAATAATTAAAAGTTAAGATAATTTTTTTATTTAGGCACAAGCTCTAGAAAACCCTGCAAGAAGAGAACTTAAGATAAGTATGGGGAATTAGATCTGGAGGGCTCTTTAGATCTTATTTCTTTGGGAGTTAGTTGGTTCAGCCGAGGACTTCTCTAAATGCCCAATTTTAAATTTGAGAGATTTCTGCACACTTAAAGTTAAACTGTTAAATCAATAGAGAAATAAGATAAAAATAAAATTTTCAAGAATTAGAGATACATGCTAATTCAATCCAATTAAAATTCTTATCCTAAATCCAGTAACCTAAGAAAGATACTTGTGCAATAGATTACTCTACAAGAGCTATTAATCAACAATTCATTAAAATAATTACTGGCAGAAAATTAAGAACACGATTACCATAAAATGCCGAAGAGAAACACCACCATCAAGTAAAACCCCAAAGACTTCGTTTGTATTATTCTAGAAAGTAGTACAAGAGAGCTTCAAGAGTTAGTAAATGATCTAAAGATCGGATGAAAGAAAAAACTGACATTGACCTCTAATTTATAGATAAATTCTCCAACGACTAGTTCGCTTGATTCCCGTGAAAGTAATCTCGACTGTCAAAAAAGATTTGATTATCTTTTAATCTTGTCCGTCGAAATTATTATTTTTTGAGGAATTTCGAATTTATCATTTAATTCCTTTTTAAGTAACTCAAAAATAATAATTTTGAGTTAATTACCTCAAAAAATTGACTTTGACTTAACTACCAAGGCCCAAGGGTCCAAAATCTCTTGAAATTTTCAATATTCCCTTGGCAGGGGATCTCCAAACTTTAAAACTTTTAGAATCGACGAATTTTGCATTTGGAGAATTTAAATTTACCTAGGACATAAAATTAATTAAATTTTTGGCTTAGGATTTTTAATTTAATTTGGCTAGAAAATTTAATTAATTGACTCATGAGGGGATTAATTATTTTTCCAACCCTCTTTACATAAGATTAATACATTAAACCCATGAGGGGGAACATTGTTCATTATAAACCCTCAATAATCTACCCGATTCTACGACTCAAAATATGATCTAGTAGACCAAGTAATTTGTAACAAAATAATCTAGCAATTTAGCTAGAATCATTCCCAAATTACTTTTACAAAGACTCGATAAAAAACACACAGAATCACTTAGTATCTCGATGACAAAATCTATTGGAAAGTGTAACTAGGATCAGTCTTCATATTGTCCATGTAATTATGTATTTATGTAAAGAAGAAGACAAAACATATATATATATATATATATATATGCTTGACTCATGGATTTCATGAGGAAGGTTTTATTATAGGTCAATAGACTTCTTCTTGATTTCTATTGGGGATGTCTTTTGGTCATAAATTGTATTAATTAAAGTGTCATGTTTATGAAGAGTCCAGTCACATTTTTATGCCTTCAGACTGTGTCACATAAGCCTTGAAGATTGCACTCAAAAAGATGGTCAAGGTCAGCGTTGGAAAACCCTTCAAGTCAACCTTCATCACGAAGGAAGATACTCTCTACAATTCGGCCTCAGTACACATGGACAAGTCAGCTCAAATATAGGTTGGAACAACTATATATACCTACATATGCTGCGCAGAAAAGACAACACAAAAGTTCAGATTTCTTTGAGTTTTCTGGATAACATTTAAAGCGAAGAAGGCTATAGATTGCGGACATAAGAACAAGGCTAATATAGTGAAGAAGTTGCGTTGAAAGGAGACATAACATAATATATATATGTGAAGATTGTGGAAATTTCTGAATCTTTACACTTTATGCAGAAATTATTTACTGTTAATCTGGTTATGCTCCTCCTACTTAGACAAGTTATTAACTGAATAAATTCAAGTTAAAATCGAAGCAAAACACATAACAGATCTCCACCAATCCAGATCTAGAATAGGTTCATAAACACATAGACAAAGTGACACAATTATTTCTGGACAAATAGTCCCTGGAAAAACCCAATGCAGGAAAACCGGTCTCTGGCTGCTGGAGGGTTTTATTATTAAGAATTTTCTGAATACAACAAGCCCGGGTTCCAGATCTGGAAAACCCGACAGAGAAATATTAGATCTACAACTCACTAGCTGATCTAGGGCCAAAATAATGATTGATCCACACCCTCAAATGGGATTTACAGAACTAAGCCAATATTAGGGCCTAGAAACCCCAACGCTGTCCCTGAAAGCCTCTGTGTCAGCCTCTGAAGCCCCTCTGACCCTTAGTGCTGCTCCGGAAAGGTCTACGTTACCCCAGACTGGGTGACGCAGGCCCTACGCTGCCCCTTAGGGTCTCTGTGTAACCCCAGAGGGTTTCCTTCAGCAATTACGCTGTCCTTGAGGGATTGCGCAACACCTGCGTAGCACAGGTTGCTGCCCTCCTGCTGCTGACCTCCTACTTCTCTGCACTACCTCTCTGATCTGATCTCTGACTCTTGCTGATTCTAGACCCTGGTATCAGATCATCCTCTTGGCCTAAATTCCCCTCTTTGCAGCTGAAACACTTCTGAGAATTCTTAGCAAACTCGCCTTAGAATCTCAGCTTAGCTTTAGTGCTCTGCCTCTGTGTGTCTTTACAAATGACCGCAAGCCTTTCCTTTATACTTTTCTCGTTGGGAAACCAACAACCATGATCAAATCTTGAATCAACGGCTAAGATTAAAAGAAAGCTTGATTCGTGTTAATTAGGACAATTTCATCACATGTTTAATTAAACTCACTTTAATTTTTTAAGTTTCTTAAGTTTTAACTTAGGAAATACATTAAAATAATTAATTAATTTAATATCTCCTATACTAGATGAAATTTCCCAAATCAATTTTTGGGTCTTGTAAATCAAGTGTACTCTAGTCCCTCCACAAAATTTGGGAGCTAGAGAACCACTGATGCTACCCCAATACACAAAATCTCAACACTCCCTCTTATCATCAAGGGTGTGCTCTAGTAATACATCACACTATGCATTACAAGACTTTGGGTACTGGTTCTGTGCTGTTGATGCTTGGCTTGCTGCTACTCAACTCTGCACTGCTGCTTCCATTCGGTACTGCTGCCCATGGCTCTGCCACTGCCACTGCAACTATTGTACTGCAACTCCCTCTCAATATGTTGCATCTGTGCTGCTCATAGCACTGCCATTGCTGCTCTGCTGCACTGCAACTTCAGTTGTTGAGAGAAACAACTGAATCTCCTGCCCAATCTTTAACAGACAAGTCGGATGGGCTGCATCCTCAACATTGAAGCTCCATAGGCTATAGATCTGTGCTGGCATCTGAAGGATGATGCACAACTACAACTCTGCACTGCATAAGCAGACTCCCTCTGCACTACTGAAGTCACATTAGCCCCTTGTGTTGAAATCTCTCACGCTGCTGCTGCACTGCGTTGTCCCTCTGAAGCCTTTTGCGCTGCTGCAACTCTGCATTGCGTAAGTAGCTCTACTTTGCACCGCTGAAGTCACATCAACCTCTGCGTTGCTGCTGCTGCTGCTTTGCTCTGTGGTGCTCCTCCTAGTCTTCAGATCTGCCTCTGCTTCATCCGTGATCTATGTACCCACTGCTCCACTTGTCCCGCTACTGTCTTAAGGCTGTCGTAGCTCGCATGTGATCCAAGAGATGAGCTGCTCAAGGATCCCGCCTAACTTCACCCCAACTATATGGTTCATGAGCACTCATGGCTGCATCATCTTCCAACCATCATCTGCCATAGCTGCTTTGGAAGAAGATGCTTCCTTGTCCTTTTTCTTTTGAGGATAATTGCTGGCAAAATGTCCCATTTCACCACACTGGAAGCACTTGATCTTTGAGAGATCCTTCTTCTTCTTTGGTTGCTTCTTTGATGCCAAGGCTGCATCTTCCTCATCTTCCTTTACTTTGCTCAATCCATAGCTGTGCTGCTTCTTGGTGAATCTGCAGAGTTCTTCTTGACGCAGAATTGACCACAAGTTGTCCCAATCTGGGAGGTCCGCTTTGCCCAAGATACTTTGGACAAAGGTTTCCCACTCATCTGTGACTGCATTGAGGGCAGTCCTGACTATCACATCGTCATCCACCTTTGCACTCGTTGCAGTTAGCTGATCTCTGATTGACTGCAATATGAAGAGAAAATGATCCATGTCTTCTCCCTTGGTCATCATGAATGACCTCATCTGAGTCCAACAACATCTTTCTTTGGACAGATTTTCCCTCATATAGGGAGATCAAGGCCTTTCACATCTCATTAGCTGTCTTCTTCTTAGCTAAGTGTGGTACAATATGGTCCTTGATTCCATCCATAATCAGCTGCTTGGCATGCGCAACGACCTCCTTATGCTTTCGAAGGAGATTCAGATCGGTCGGTGTGGCTAGAGTTTGCTCTGTATGGTCTCTAAGATTGTATGCCTCAAGGACTATCAGGATCCTTGCCTTCCAAACTGAAAAGTTTGAGAGGCCATCCAACCTATCCTAATCACGCAGTCCATGAGGAGCCATCTGCTCAGAATGTGTCGGAACTTCCTCTTCTCTTTACTAGAGAAATGGATCTAAGGCCCTTGGTGAAACAAGCACCTTTTGCTCCCTCTGACAAGTGATTTCCCTCCTTGGAAATCTACCAAATCAACTATGATTCAGCTCTTCTTTGATCCTCTGATCAAACTGCAAGTTTCTTTTGGCTAGAAACTCTCTGAGAAGTTGGTCTCCTCCCGCTCTTTGTCACTTGTGCTAAGGCTAAAAATCTGAAAATTTCAGAAATTTAACCCCACCAGCACCTTCTGAATTTCTGTAGTTTTTCTACAATCTCTTCTAGACCTGACAGACTCAGATCTGAATCATACTGGCTGGCTTCAGACTAGTCCAATGTTGTTTATGAGTTGCCTCTCCGCAGTAATTGTGTGGACTTGCTAGGAGACAGTGTCAGACAACGCCACCCTTCCCTCTGCGTGAATCTGCCTCTGAAAACTGTGCTGTCCCTTTAGATCTACGTTTCTGTTGCTTTTCCAGCTGCTTCCTACAGGTAGAACCTTCCGTGTCTTGCTGGTGACCCTCCTAGATCTGCAATTGCTTTGATACCATGTGGATATTTCTGAATCTTTACACTTTATGCAGAAATTATTTACTGTTAATTTGGTTATGCTCCTCCTACTTAGACAAGTTATTAATTGAATAAATTCAAGTTAAAATCGAAGCAAAACACATAACAAATCTCCACCAATCCAGATCTAGAATAGGTTCATGCACACATAGACAAAGTGACATAGTTATTTCTAGACAAATAGTCCCCAGAAAAACCCAATGCGGGAAAACCGGTCTTTGGTTGCTAGAGGGTTTTATTATTAAGAATTTTTTGAATACAACAAGCCTGGGTTCCAGATCTGGAAAACCCGACAGAGAAATATTAGATCTACAGCTCACTGGCTGATCTAGGGCCAAAATAATGACTGATTCACACCCTTAAACGGGATTTATAGAACTCAGCCAATACTAGGGCCTAGAAACCCCAGCGCTGTTGTTGAAAGCCTCCGGCGTTAGCCTCTGAAGCCCCTCTGACCATCAGCGCTTCTCTGGAAAGGTCTGCGTTATCCCAAACTGGGTGACGTAGGCCCTACGCTGCCCCTTAGGGTCTCTACATAACCCCAGAGGGTTTCTTGCAACAATTACGCTGTCCTTGATGGACTGCACAACACTTGCGTAGCACAGGTTGCTGCGATTCTTCTTCTCTGTGATGCCTCTCTGAGCTGATCTCTGCCTCTTGCTGATTCTAGACCTTGGGATCATATCATCCCTTTGGGCTAAGTTCCCCTCTCTGTAGTTGAAACACTTCTGAGAATTCTTAGCAAACCCGCCTTAGAATCCCAGCTTAGCTTCAGTGCTCTGCCTTTGTGTGCCTTTACAAATGACCCCAAGCCTTTCCTTTATACTTTTCTCGTTTGGAAACCAACGACCATGATAAAATCTTGAATCAATGGCTAAGATTAAAAGAAAGCTTGATCTGTGTGATTTAAGACAATTTCATCACATGTTTAGTTAAATTCACTTTAATTATTTAAGTTCCCTAAGTTTTAACTTAGGAAATACATTAAAATAATTAATTAATTAATATCTCCTAAACCAGATGAAATTTCCCAAATCAGTTTCTGGGTCTTGTAGATCAAGTGTACTATAGTCCCTCCACAAAATTTGGGAGCTAGAGAACAACTGATGCTACCCCAAATACACAAAATCTCAACAAAGATTATGCGGAACAGATCACTGGAATAATCTATGGTGTATGACTGCGTAAGAGTATGAAACTAGGACTATTTTGAAGGTCTATTCATGACAATGTTGAAGTGCGGAAATATGACAACATTCAAGTGCAAAGAAGAACAATATTGAAGGGTGGTTATATGAAAGGTTTAGCATAAGAAAGAATTGTAATAAGTGCAAGAAGGCACTACGCTAAAGTAAGGGTTATAACTTATGATAAGTTGTGTAAAGATATCATAAGGTGAACTGTGCAGTGAAAATAAATAAGTGATGCATACAATCAACTAGATTAAGGTACAAAGTAAGATATTATATGACACGGTATTTCTAGTAAAGAACCAAGTAGAGGTCGAGCTCTCTAGCCTTGGTGTAGAACGAAGCAGGACGGTGCAAGAATGAATGATTGTCTCAAGGAGTAAATTAATAAGCAGTGACAAGGTCTTGGAGGCATACATAGGTCAAGGGTCTGAGTCTTGGTCATGGTACTTGTCATTTGAAAGTCTATAAGAAGAATTCCTGGCGGGTTTTCCTCTCCAAGAGGGAGAGGTTTTGGCCCTGGCTTAAAGAGCCTATATTTGTGTCTCTTTTGTTTTTGGTAATTGACTTGATGAAAGACATAACAAGCTAAGAAGAGAATACATAAGTAAGTAAAATAAGATCACAAGTAATTATCAAGGAAAGAATTTGAATTAATCACAACCCTACCAAATTCTCAACATGGTATCAGAGCTATAAGGTGCGAAAGACAAGGGCTACATAGCAAAGAGGCACTCAAGGAAGCAAGAATCAAAGTCAAGGTCAAAGTTTGCGTCGAAAAATCAAATCAGTTTGCAAGAAAGATTCTCAAGCCATTTCAAGAAGACCTTCAATCTCATTCAAAGGATCCGCTCTTCAAGAAAATAATCTTTGCCATCAAAGATTTATATTTCAAGACATTGTTGGAAGAGACATCATCTTTTTGGAGACATCACTTGTCATCAAGAATCCAAGATCTCCTACATTGGAAAATTCAATCTAAGAATGAAGTTCCTCACTTCATCTTCATCATCATCAAGGAGGCTGCTGGAAGAAGAATGTCACCTTACTCAAGTAAGTATTTATGACCTTATCCAAATCTGTCAAAATGACTTATTATATAGAGAGAAACAAATTGGTTGGGTCATCAAACTTTAGTGCATGGAAGAAAAAGACAAATTTGAATCTAATTGAAAGTGAGGTTATGGGCTTCATCAAAGGAACTACAATTCAACCTCCAAAAGAAGGCATTCTAGCATATATCAAATACATGAAGGGAGACATAAGAGCCCGAAGGATTCTTATAAAATCCATAAAGGACTCTCTCATTTAAAATCTAGAATCCTTAAAAGAAATATATGATAAGTTGGTGGAACTGTTCTCGAAAGGTTCTACAAAGGAAATAATATCCCTGAGACAAAAACTTTTCAAATTGAGAATATCAATAAAGGAAGGAATAATTCCATACTTGATGGAGATTTTCACAATACGAGACCAACTACAAAAATTGGGAGAAGTAATGTTTGATGGAGAAATACTCACTATGGTAGAAAATGCTCTACCTAAAGAATGGAGAGGTTTCACTTCAAGCATACGTGGGAAAGAAGAAGCCATGCCATTCCAAGGTCTAGATAAGATAGAAAAATCAAGATTGAAAGCCACATTTGATACAAGATCAAGTAAAGGGAATCAAGCCTTTGCAGCCATGTCCAGGAAGAAAGGAAGATTTAGTAAATTTGGTCCTCAGTATAAGAGATGAAATATGGACAGAGCACGATGCTTTAGATGTAATGATTTTGGGCATTATAAACGAGATTGTCCTAAATTTAGAAAGGACAAGAGGAAAAGGGAAGAAGCCCATGTCACAGATAAAAATGAACAACCTGCAAAGAAATCTAAGAAAGAAGAAAGCGAAAGATCTCTATGATCATCTTTCTCCTCAAGGGTTTTCTATTGGTTGTAAAATAATAGGAAGCAATGTATATTAATAGCATCATGATAAAAGCATGGAAGGAGCACTTGGTGAAGCAACCAGGGTTCAAATTTGAACACATCAAAGCCCTTCAAGAGGGCTCTAGCACGTCCGAGAAGTGCAAACCTAAAATTGAGCGTAAAGAAAAATGTCAAATTTTATTTATACAAGTTTTAAAAAAAAACTTAAATAATATAGAAAAATGTCCTATGAAGGGCTGGCTGCTAGGATAAATTGTCGTATATCAGGGTTGTTGAACTCCTGGTTTCCTTGCCATATATCCTATTTGTTGAACTCCTTATTACCTTGTTTCAGAGACATACACAGTACGCAACCAACATTTTAACCGTCAGTATTTTAGCAATTACTTTGAAGACACGTTACTATGTAGACAAGTTAAAGACAACTTTACTGATGTAGAAAAGGTGAAGAGGGTTATAACTTGGGGCATCAGCGCATACTTGTACTAATCTACTGTACCTCCCTAACTAAACATATCGTCCGCCATGGCCATTGATTCCCAAGATCTATATATATATATATAGTTTGACGTTGACACACACACACACACACACACACACACACACACACACACACACACATATATATATATATATATAGACGGGAAACCAGAGGAAGAGCTCTTGCTGCTCCACACTAGTCATTCTCTTGCCTGTAGTTAAGCTTCCCTCTTATCATTCTCTCAAAGTAGACCTCATTCCTCATTCTCGAACTTGGAATAGCAGGGCTTCTCCACGTAAACCTCCAGCTGACCGTCATCGTTCAAGGAATAGGATTTCACCCCCATAGGGAGCAGCCCATCGGGAAAGCCATTCTTCTTCAACACATCATATATCGTTTCTTTAGCCTCTGTGAATCCCCTGACCATCACAACCATCAGTATCATAATGACAGATAGCCATGCTCGGCTTTCCATTTACTTAAATGCAAGGCAAGGCCCAGAAAGAATGAGATGAGCAGTTTGTTATCATGGCATGAAGTTACCAATAAAAAGTTACCAGTTTGTTATATTAGCCTTATATCATGGCATGAAGTTACCAATAAAACTTTGAAATTTAAAAATTTGAGTTTTCCTTTTCTTTAATATGAAAAATATAATTGTATTCTTTCGACATTTTCCTTTTAAGGTTTAGCTCCATGTTAATACCCTTTTAAATAGAAAGACATCAATTTCAAAATTATATTGATTGAGATCTTATATCAATTTCAAAATAATATTGCTTAAGATATGATATCAATTTGAAGATATCCATTTTCAATATCTAGCAGTTTTAAAGGAAATTTAACATTAATTTTTGAAATATATAGAAGAGGGAATAAATATTAAGAATCAAGTCCAATCTCGATAGTCAAATCCTTTCAAAAAGCAGAAAATTGATTTTAAAAGTACCAAGCACAGGGGACAGGCAAAGATTTAATAGATACCATAAGGTGGGTATGTGCAATACAAGCTACAAAATATGAAAAACACTTCCTTTTAATCTCTCCAAGCTATAACCCATTAGAAATAAAATTAGAGACATAACTGGCTATAATTTTCTGTGGATATCTTATTTCCCATTAAAATAAAATGAAGACAAAAGGTTTCATAAGCAATCTCTTGAGATATAGAATCCACATCTTTGAAAAAAATGTCAAAATTTTCAACCAAATCTTTGATTAAATTGGATGTTTAATTGGGGATATGCCAGAAAAGGTATTATAAACCAAGTAGTTCTCAAAAGGAGGGTAAAAACAAATAGTATAAATCAAAAGTTTTTACCTTGATAGTGAAGGTCACCTTCACTGATTAAGTGGTCTTTTAAGTTTTAGGGACACATTTGTTATGTAATAAAGATATGGTTTAAGGAAAACAGTTGAAGATATGTAGGGAACATGATGGGAAAAAACACTAAATACCCTTTTGTTTTGGGGATGGAATGTACTATTTCATTTTGAAAAAAAATTAATACAAAAGTTTGTTATTATAAGAATGTGCATTTTCAGATTTGACTACGTTATCATAATGTGATATTTTCTACTTGCCAGCTTAGTTTTGATTGAAAATGAAATGTTAAGATTATATACCATTGTCAATTAAAAAGTGATTTTTTTTTAAAGCTTTTCATTATAGAAGGGCTGCATGAATATACACCCTTCTAATTGAAATTAAGGTCAACCCTTCAAATTTGATCACTGGAAGCAACTCCTGGAAACCTCACTGATAAACAACATTGATGGAAGACAGTTATCAAGATCAAGGGTCATCATTCAATAATCAATATGGAAACAGGTGCTGAAATTTTCTAATGAAGTTCTCTATGGATTCACTGGTTAGAAAGAAAGCAGAAAGGTTTCATTGAGAATTCTATGCTACAGAATTCTGGGATTAGGATATGATGACATATTGATGAAGCAAGTCAAGGAAATGAAGTTCTTCATTCTAGTAAAATTAATGACTCAAAGGAAAAAGTATGAGGTACATATATTTATATGCTGACATTGGATGTTGTAAAGTCATGCCATATGGTTGCAGGTAATGGACTTCTATCTTTAGAAGTATGATCTACGGAGGAGGATCTCTTACGGTGCACAGTTTGTCACTAAAAGATGAAATTAAATATATCCTTATGTGGAATATGTGGTAGTTGTATACAAACAAGGAGCTGGATATGGGAAGTTTCTGGGTATGAAGATGTGCATAGAAAGAATTGAAAAGATCATGAAGTGCAACCATGTAAAGAGGCGGTTATCATCCGGAAGCCAAGAAGATGTGACTAGGAGATCTCCTGGGAAGATATGTGTACTCTGATAGAAATATGGTAAACAAGAAGACCCTTGACAAGACATATCTTTAGGAGATGTGTCAATCTGAATAAAGGATGCCAATGCGTACAGGAAGATGTCATGGTGAAAGATCATCACTAAGGTAACTTTTGATTTAAAAGTTCTTATGTATATGTTTATCTGGATAAGTTTATGCAGGGTTGCCAATCATGTAGAATGATGTAAGATCCTTGAGAGATGGTTCGAAAGAAAGCAGCATGGCATAAAGGTGGACCAGATAAGGAAGTCTGATGAATACTTTCTGATAGTTGACATGACTCGTGGATGAAAGTGATGGATGATCTGTGCCTTATGGAGCCAAAAGGTTGAAGATTCCTCAATATTGAAATCCATGACATCGAGGGGAGAAATTCTTCATGAGCAACTGAGTGTCTCACCATTGCTGCTGTAGGTCCCTGGTTAAGAGGGAGTCTGGTGATAAGTTTCTTACTTGGAAGAAACTTGAAGTATGCCCTCCCTAAGTTAAGAGGGAGTGACATATATGATTCTCTAATATATGTGTCATGCACTAGATCAAGACTAACAACCGCAAGTCTCAGTGAAGGCCATGTGGAGAGAATGGATAGACGCATCATTCCGGTCTTCACCTGGAAGACAAAATGGAGGATTGGGTAATCATCTGGCATTCGATACTCTTTGAGAATGTGATAGGGCATTCAAGATAAGAGTAGTCAAGGACCGATATTCTTTGAGGGCTGGCTACCCAAGAGAAGAATAGTTCAAGAAGGTCATACTCTGGGAACACCTAGGTGGAGCATGTACCTTGGAGAGACAATGACTATGGTGTCTATAAGTCACGTGTCTCACCAACATTGTAGCCCATTGTCTCATTGAGAGATGGGGCTGTTAGTCAACGCCTTACACTAGGACAATGCTGGTTGATATGATGCTATACAAATGCGATTACCAATCCGGTTCTTCTTATGAGATTTTTCAGATTGAAAGTGACCATGTACTGTTATGAATACCTCCCTAGTTAAGAGGGAGTGTTGGAAAGTGTAACTAGGATCGGTCTTCATATTGACTATATAATTATGTATTTATGTAAAGAAGAAGACAACAAATAATTATATATATATTTTTTGTATACTTGACTTGTGGGTTACTTTAGCAATGTTTTATTATACGTCAATAGACTTCTTCTTGATGTCTATTAGGGATTTGTTTTTTGGTCATAAATTGTATTAATTAAAGTGTCATGTTTATGCAAAGTCAAGTCACATTTGTATGCCTCCAGGGTGTGTCGCATAAGCCTTGAAGATTGCACTAAAAAAGATCATCAAGATCAGCGTTGGAAAACCCTTCAAGTCAACCTTCATCACGTAGGAAGATACTCTCTACAAGTCAACCTATATACAAGTATTCAAGTCGGCCTCAGTACACATGGACAAGTCAACTCAAATATAGGCTGGAACAACTATATATACCTACATATGCTGCTTAGAAAAGACAACACAAAAGTTCGGATTTCTCAGAGTTTTTTGGATAAGATTTAAAGCGAAGAAGGCTACAGATTGCGGACATAAGAATAGGGCTAATACAGTGAAGAATTTGCGTTGAAAGGAGACATAACATAATATATATATGTGAAGATTATGCAGAACAGATCACTGGAATAATCTCTGGTGTATGACTGCGTAAGAGTATGAAAATAGGACTGTGTTGAAGGTTTGTTCATGACAGTGTTGAAGTGCAGAAATATGACAACATTCAAGTGCAAAGAAGAGACAACATTCAAGTGCAAAGAAGAACAATATTGAAGGATGGTTATATGAAAGGCTTATTATAAGCTCTGAAACCGGATTCGTTCCCCATGGCCCAAGAATCCTGAATCCTACTTATCGGATACGATACTGTGGGATTTGTACCCGATTCTCTGGATTCGGCCGTATTCGTACAGGGTACGGCGAATCCCAACCGTACCCTGTACGTATACGGCATAATCTCGTACAGCCGGATTCCTGCGGCCAAAAAGTGTGATTTTCAATTATAAAAAAGGGATTTCTCTCAATCTTTCTCACTGATTTTTGTTTGTGAAGTGAGCAAGGAGCAAGGAGCAAGGGTTAGCAAGGAGAAAGAGAGTTTTTTCAGAGAGATTCGAGCATCTGGTAAGTGCACTGTCCCTTTATATTTTGCATTTAGTTTGCTGAGGAGGAGGATGCATCAGAGGAGAGCAGTGGTGAGCATGATGATCAGGATGAGGACAATGATGCTGATTATTATGATGAGGATTGATGACTCATTGACTCTGACTCATTGAGGCTTCAGGGTTGTAGACTGTAGTTTTTTTGTATTTTCTATTTCTATTTGCCATTGGCAGTGTACTTATGTAACACATTTTGATTCTGATGACTTAATGAGAAAACTACAGTATCTTACTATCTTGTCTTTCTGAGTAAATTTGACAATTGTATGATGTATCAATGTATCAAATTTTAATGTATCATGTATGAGTATCTAAGATCTTAAATCTATGTTTGAATTAATGAATTTGTATGAATTTGTGTAAAAAATATCTAATTTTTAATATATATATATATATTTTTAATAAAATAATATATAACGTATCGTATCCTGGAAGTGTCTTGTTCCGGGGGTCACCGTATCCCGAATCCGATTCTCGAATCCTCGTATCCAGCGAAATCTCGAATCCTCGTATCAGGTGACTTAGATTATAAGAAATAGCTGTAATAAGTGCAAGAAGGCACTACACTAAAGTAAGGGTTATGATAAGCTGTGTAAAGATATCATAAGGTGAACTGTACAGTGAAAAGAAAAAAGTCATGCATACAGTCAGCTAGATTAAGGTACAAAGAAGACAATATATGACACAATATTTCTAGTAAAGAACCAAGTAGAGGTCGAGCTCTCTAGCCTTGGTGCAGAACAGTGCAGGACGATGCAAGAACGAAGGATCATCTCAAGGAGTAAATAAAGAAGCAGTGACAAGGTCTTGGAGGCATACATAGGTCAAGGGTCTGAGTCTTGGTTATGGTACTTGTCATTTGAAATTCTATAAGAAGAATTTCTTGTGGGTTTTCCTCTCCAAGCGGGAGAGGTTTTGGCCCTGGCTTGAAGAGCCTATATTTGTGTCTCTTGTGTTTTTGGTAATTGACTTGATGAAAGACGTAATAAGCTATAAGAATACAATACATAAGTAAGTAAAGTAAGATCAGAAGTAATTATCAAACCAAATTCTCAACAGAATCCACCCTAGCTTTGGGGTGAGACTGGAGGGGAAAAACTTTGCCGATCATTTGTGTCTAGAAACATAGATGAATTAGTGAGACGAAAAACCTTCTAGGATAGAAATCATCACCAAAATATTAAGCTTACCTAGGTTGTTACATACATGATGGTCTTACTAAGATCATTTACATTATAGATATGCAGAATGGGTTTACATCATTTACAAAACTATCGACTGAATGATGAAATCTGAATGGCACGAACACTCGAACATGATGGATCCCTTTTGTGAAAAAAAGGGTGTACTGCTATGGGGTTGTTGACACAGAGTGGTCAACATCTGGCTCTACTTGGGGACACGTTGCTTCATTGGAAGAATGTGAGAATCCAGAATCTGCATCCAAGCAACACACATGTCCCATCCTGCATATGGTAGGACTTTGTCTTATTCGAAAATCGAGTTGCTCGCGACCATCAGATGCATCAAATCGCTTCCTTATTCTTTTTCTTTTTCGCTTCAGGCGTTTCTTTGTGGCAGGCTGTATTGCTGATGATGTGGAACATTCTGCATGAGAACTTTCAGACGATGTATTCAAGATATGTGTGACATGCCTCTCTTCATTCTGCATCTACTCTGTCAAGGGTGATGGATTAAATTTACATGTATTAACCTGATTCCCTTTAGTTTTCCTTTTATTTGGGTCACCTTCAATCAACCACTTTTCAATGAAAGAATGGTCTCCTCATAATAAGATGGATCTTGCTTCAGCAAACTGGGAGGCCTATGATCTGTTGATAATTCAGACTTGGGTTGGAAATTCTGAATATGTGATCTTTCCATTTTTTCCAATTTATTCTGAACAACAATCATCTGATTAGAATGCTTAACCTTTATAGCACTGATTGCCTTGGCATGACTCTTCTCAATAGTCAACAACTTGTGCTGAAGGGACGTCTGACTAGTGTCCATGCCTTTTATCATTTTATCATTATTCGCTTTCATGGCCATGAAACAATTTTGCATATAGTTCATTTCTTTCTCATGATTGCTTCCAAGGTGATCAAATGATTCACCATGTTGGCCTTCTGATTAGAGTGATTAAGTTCCATGATCATCATTTCTTTAATATGCTTTTCTTCCATGGTAGTCATTTGATTGGAGTGATTGAATTCCATGATCATGATCTTTTCCTGTAAGGTTAACAACTTGTTCTGTATAGAATCAATTTCCTTGGAATGATCAACTGTTCATCTTGCTGGGTTAAGTTCCATATCTTTAATAAGCTGAGCCTGATTAACCTCTGTATTCTTGTTTATTTGAGCTTGATTCGACTGTATATCCTTAACCATCTGAATCAATTCCTTAACAAGATGCTTATCGTTATCAACACTAATTTGACAACTTGTTTCTGCTCCACCACTATCATGGATTTGTGTTGTCGTGGTACAAATGGATTCATCCTGAGAATTGTCTTGAAATCTTCTGTTGATAGTTGAGTTCTCTACAAGATCACTTTCATTATTTTGCATAGTACTAAGAGAACAAGGCGAGCCACCGTGTTGCATATATTTATCTTTAAAAGCATTGATGATGTACTGTAAAAAATAAAAAGATTCCTTAAGACAATTTCGAAACCAATCCATAGCATCACGTTTTAAGGAATAACCAAAGAGGCGTATTTTGACATCTTCATGATTATATTGTGAAGGAAGACAATATTTGTTCATTATATGAGTAACCTTCAAGAGATGCTTTCGAGCAGTGGCTGAATCACCCCCTGAGAATAAAGGCATTTTACGAATGGCCTCTTTTGGCATGTCATGAAGAGGATCACCCATGATGACTTGCTTAAAGGGAACAACCAAATGGATGTTAGAGAAAGAGATCCTTGTGCAAGAAAAGTCGAGAGGTCCACAAAAAGCGAGCTTCTTAGCAGAAATTCTTGTAAGAAATGAAAGAAGTGGAGTTGCCACTTGAACATGAATTAAATTCTAAAACCAAAAAGTTGGTTGAGAAAAAGAAAATGGATATCGGAGAGGGCTTCTTGTTTGAGAAATAATGGATGATAAAGTGGAGTTGCCACCCAAACAAGAAACCAACCGAAATATCTAGGTGATAGAGGTGCAAATAGAGAAGATGAAAGGATTAGTGAGATGACGAAAGATACGGTGATGAAAAGATGAAGACATGAAAGGGTGTTAGAAAATGTTATGCTGTGTGACGGGCTAATGAATGGCGAAAAACATTAGAAGATTAGAAAATTTCATTGAACACTAAGGACAGAAAAACTGTCCCCGACAACAACGCCAAAAAATGTTGTCGCAGAGAATGTCTAGGCACCGCGACAACGACTCAAATCGGGGGCTGTTGCCGTGATCCCCATTTTATCTATTTAAGTTATCTCCCTATAACAGACTAAGGGGGGCAGACCCTATGGAAATGGAATGAAGGAGAACTAGTTGGGAACCAACCAGTTCGGGGACACAATTAAACGACCAAATACTTGTAACAGATCTAGCAAGATTAAATGATTCGATTAGATTTGAATGATTGATACTAGTGCCTTATGGAGTCAACTATCTTGCTAAGAATTTAGGACCAAGTACTTGATGAGAAACTGCTGCTTGGATGAATAACTATCCTATATGCAATGCTAACTTAGAATGTAGAATTCAAGGAGAATGATTAGAAGATGGAGCGAGATGAAGCAAGTTTCGAAGATGAGAGGTGATGTTAAATGCTCAAAGCACTTAGATCACAAATTATCTAATTCAACCACTAAGTACTTTAATAAACGATCCCGATTTAACAGATTTTCAAGATACCCAATTGAAAAATATACAATTTGTCACAAGTCCACGATAGAGTGCTAAAAAATACTGCTCACAATTACTTGAAATATTTTCCAAACTTAAATATTCAATAAATATTCAATAATTCAAGTAAATAAAACAATGCTTAGAGTTAATTTTCCTTTTAAACAATAGTTGATCTCAATAATTATCAAGCATTAAAACCAATGATCACAAAAATACGTCAATTTCCAAATAATTTGGTTTTCTTAGAAAATAGGTATGTTAGCCTCTTAGGATATATTCTTCAGCAAGATTTCAGATCTGAAGTATTAATTGTAGCAGTAATTTAAACCATAGATCAACAAACAAATGATATTGGCACCAATGCCCAAAATGACTAAAAATAGTAAAAAATATTGAACTTGAAGAAAAATCAATTTTTAGGGCTTGATTAAGAGAAACTTCAAATCTGATATTTTTATTTCAGCAGTGAAACAGTGACAGATCAACAAGACAACACTGGCAAAAATAGTTGCCAAATACTTCCAGAAATAGCAAAAAATGGACTAAAGCTTGAAAATTTCAATTTTAAGGCTTTAAGAGAGTTTGATTCAGTAATTCTCAGAACTGATAAGTTTATAACAACAAGTATGGGGCTCTTATTAACTAGTTAAATATTTATAGTCATTGATCTGCCGTCAAGTCGGAAACCAGACCCTAAGTTCAAGATTGTCAAAACGTCTCCGCCCAACAAGGGAAACCGGAGGGATATCCATTGTAATGATCCCTAAAACAGATAGAAGGGTCAGAGCTTCAACATTTAACTAACAAAATCTACTAAGACTTCTAACTTTGAACAGTACAGGGCTTGAGACCCACCGAAAGTTTAACATAACAAAAAAGCACCTGGACAAGCTTGGTGCTAGTTCTCTCCCCCCACACTATTCGACGCTGGCATAGTCACAACATCCTCGTCTTCTTCGTCCCCAGGAGCAGAAACCTGAGGCGCACAGTCTGGTCGAAGAATGTCCAGATATCCAACAATCATCGGGGTGTTCTGAATCTTGCTGATACTGCTGTTGAGGCCTTCCCTAATGTTGCGGAGGTTCTCGCCCATAGCATGGCCAATTTGCCTTCTCTCACAAATCAGGTTGCCCAGGATGATACGAGTTACCCAAACTGGTTGCGTCTCGACCCGCTCCCCATACTCCCATCATAGGGCCCTGACTAGGTCCACTTCCAATTTGGAGATGGCGGATGTGTCCGTATCATCATTCTCGACGAGGAATAGCGCCTCCAAATCCAACCTCCTGTCCCCGGACTCTGGCTGAGACCTGTGCCATCCCCCTTCCTTGCCTCTGGAAGTCTCCCCTCTGCCCCTGCCTATTCTGTGTTCTACCCATCAGTGGGCTTGAGTTAGGCGACCCGCCTTCCTTCCCTCCTGGAGAGAGAGTCGGTCGAACACCCCCACTACCTCTTGCACCACTACGGGAATCTCTGCAACTTTATACTCGTTCGCCCAACTGCACCGAATTAGGATGGTTTCGCCTCGTCCCCTACTGCTGCTTATAAGCCCATCCCAAGCTCCCCACTTTGCTACGCCTTCGTACTTGCACCTTCCATTACAATTAACTCCACACTCGAGCCGATTGTGCCATCTCTGGTACCTCCCTCCCTCGGGATCTGACAAAATCCATGTCCACCACCTCCATTCTCTGGTGCTGTACAACACTGCTAACTGCCACCGTCCTTCCCTCGCTTATTTTGCCATCCTCTTTCATGCCAACCTCGACGTTGCCTCCAACATGCCCCTCACGCATGTTCGATCTCCAGGTGGGCCAGTGTGCATGGCATCTTTTCGGCCACCCGTGGGCCTTAGTCTCCTGCATCCGGGGTGTTCTTGATCCTTTCTCGCTATCCTCTCACATCAAGCTTTTAATTCCAGTTCATTCATTTCACCCCACTTCCTTGATTGGATTTTCTCTCTTGTCTATACCCCATGGTTGGCTATCAGATCCGCGACACTGTTTGCTTGTCGCTTTACATGATTGAACTGGACCTCCGAGTGCCTCTTAAGGATGGAGCTTAGGCGATCCAAACTGGTAGCCATTTTCCAGTTCTAAGTGACCTTGCTCACTTGGGATCCATTTAGTAGTCTATGGCCCATATCGATAATAATTCTGGAATCTCCCTCGATTATTAGAGAGAGCCACCTATAATGAATTGCCATTTCCAGCTCGACTAACGTTCCTTCTAACTTTGCTACATTATTTGAGGCCTCTCCCAGGTACCCCCACGAGATTCCTTGAATTTCCCCTTTGCTGTCTCGTATCACCCCTCCATGCCCTGCTGCCACTAAGTTGCCTTTAGAGGCCCCGTCAAAATTCAGCTTGAACATCAGGTCTTCGGGGGGTTCCCAAGTGTCCAAGCTCGGGGAAATCCCAGGTGAAGTGCCTGCCTTTCCGATATACTGTGGTAGTTGCAGGACTTGCCATGCCTAAAGCATACAAAGTTCCTCCATGTTAGTCTTAATGTCATCCTGTCCCCATCTCCCGAGGCCAAGGGTCTCTCTCACACGCACCTGGATCACTGCCCAAACTTCTTCTTCCGTTCGCTTCTTGGCGTCAAAGATACAGTAATTCCTTTCCTTCCAGATTTCCCATAATAGAAAGCCCAGGGTGAGTTCCCATATCCAATTTAACAGGTTACTCTTGTAGGTGTTCACCTCCCGGTTTTCCTGGGGTTCAGTTGGGTCGGTTAAAGATCTTATCTCCCTCACTCCATACTTTCGAAGTCCAGCTGCATTCTTCGAACATGTGGTTCATGTTTTCTGTAACTAAAAGGCATAGGACACAGACTGATGGGCTTGTCATCCCCCTCTTGTGTAGGTTCTCCCATGTCAACACTCTTTCTTTCATCAGCAGCCATAGGAAGGTTGATATCTTAGGCCATAGCCCTAACTACCAGACTTTATTCCATTTCTTTTCAATTTGGGCCATGTGGTGTTTGCTGGCTATTCTAGATGCTTCCTTTATATTGAATTGCCCGACTATATTGTATCCCCATCTGATCTTATTTGTTTGCTGACTTTTTTTATCTTTCTTTCTTCTAGAACTTGTACTAGCATTCTTGTTTCTTCTCCCGAGCTACGTGCTTTGAACCAATCCTCCTCCTTCCATTGGCGGTATGGGTTTCCTTCGACATCGGAGTACCAAAAATTCTTAACCCTGGTAAGGCCTTCCTCTTACAGCATTTTTAGGAGACCTGATATATCCACCTTGGAGGTTAGGCAATTGTTGCCAAGCATCCTTGAAGAAATTTGCCTAGACTCCGTCCCCTTTCTCCCAAAAGCTATGCTCTTTGACTATGTTATGGTTGGCATTAGCCGCCCTCCAGATTATTGATCTAGGGGGTTCCTCGTTGAATCGAATCAGGTTCTGTCTATTCCATTCTCTGGCATATTTACTAGTCCAGAGGTCTGCCCATGGTTCTGACTTGTTTGAAATCCATCGCCACCATATTTTCGGACCCAACACCTGATTACTGACTTCCGGGTCTCTGAGCCCCAGATCGCTCGCTTCCTTGGGGAGGCAGATTGTTTTCTAGTCAACCAATACCATTTCTACTTGTTCTCAGTAATGCCCCAGAGGAAGTTTCTCTGGATAGCCCTTATTTTCTTGATGACCTACTTTGGGGCCACAAGGACCGAGAAGAGGTACATTGGCATCGCCTGAAGCACCGATTTCACTAGAGTTAGGCAGCTGGGAAGGTTTAACGCCCGATGCATCCAGTTGTTCAGTTTGGCTTCCATCTTGTCTAGGAGTACAATCCAAGTACTGTACCCTGCCTTGGAGCTTAACAATGGGGCTCCCAAGTATTTTGAGGGGAGGGAGCCCTCCGAGTACCCCAGGATTCTGATAATGTTCCTTCTTGTTATCATAGGAGTGTTGAAGAAGTAGATCTGCGATTTCCCATGGTTTACTTCCAGGTTGCTAGCTCTTTTGAATATCTCCAAGATTTCTTTCAGTCCTCGCGCCTCTTTTACCGTTGCCTGCCCCATCAGCATCGTATCATCTACAAACTGTTGATGCGTATGATGGGGTACCCCCTCATGTAATCCAAGCCCTCTAATCTTTCTTCCCTTCCACTTGGTTCGCCTTCAGCGTTCTCCCCAACCCTTCCGCCATCCGTATGAAAAGAAAGGGGGACAAAGGATCACCTTGCCTGATGCCCCTTGATGCCTTGAAAGTATCAGAGGGGGAGCCATTTACCAGAATAGAGAAAAAAGCAGATGACACGAGGTTTAGGACCCATTTCACCCAATCGTGGCAGAACCCAAAAGCTTTTAACATCTGCCTCATGTATTGCCAGCTCAGTGTGTCGTAAGCTTTTGCCAGATCCAGTTTTATCATCATTCCCGGTTTCCTGGAAGTTTTCAGTGAGTGGATCACCTCATGGGTCAGGATGATCCCGTCTAAAATCTGTCTCCCTTCCACAAAGCCCACTTTTTCCAAGGAAATGAGATTAGGGAGCAAGGGTTTTAATCTATTAGCCATAACTTTCGTGATAATTTTATAGATGACATTACATAATGCTATCGGCCGAAACTTACCTTGTTCATCCGCTCCTTGCTCTTTTGGGATAAGGGTGAGGAAGGTAGAGTTGAAGGCCTCCAAAATTCTGCCCGTTTTCCTTGAGTCTTCAACTATGTCCACCAGTTCTTCCTTCACTAGATCCGAACAATGTTGAAAGAAGTTAGTCTTGAATCTGTCTGGTCCGGGGGCTTTACCTCCTTCCATCTGCTTAACCACTTCGCCCACCTCTGTCATTTCTATTCTGCGCATCAGCATCTGGTTATTTTCAGCTGATACCATGCGGGAATATTGGATGTTATCTTGTCTATATCTGGGCCTCTATCTTCCTCAGTCTCTTGGAGCAGCCCTGAGAAAAACTGGTTAAGGCTCCGCTCAAGATCTTCTTGGGTTTCCACAAATTGGCCATTGGAAATTTTTAATTGGGCTATGCAGTTTCTCTGGCGGTGTTGTATTGTGGCTTTGTGGAAAAACTCGGTGTTCCTATACCCCTCCCTGAGCCACAGGTTTTTAGACTTCTGCTGCCATAGGATCTCCTCCTGCCTTTCCCGCTGGGACAACTCCAAGAGAAGTCTGGATTCCCTTTCCTTCTCCTCGTCAGTATATCCTACTTGGATCACTCGTTTCTGTAGTTCCTCCATCTGTCCTTCTATTCTCTGTTTTGCCTCTTGATTATTGCCAAAGGATTCTTTGTTCCACTGCCTCAACCTCTCTTTTATGTACTTGAGTTTCTGCTGTAGGCAATACATTTTAGACCCCGAGGGGGCCTCGAATTCCCCCCACCATTCTCTGATAAAGTCTTGGAAATCCGGTTGAGACAGCTAGAATCTCTCTAGCCGGAAGGGTATTTTCAAATTCTCGCCTATGCGAAGCCAGTCTAGGTATACTGGCCAGTGATTTGACCTGACTGCTGGTAGGACTATGGCCCCAACCTCTCCCCCTCCTGTCAAAACAGATTCAGGCACCAAGAACATGTCAAGCTGAGAGGCTATGTGCCGAGATCCAACACATTTGTTTTTCTAGGTGAATAAGCTGTTGGTGGTTTGCAAATCCACCAGATGCAAGTCCTCAATGACTTCATTGAATAGATCACTCATACCCCTGAGGGTCCGGAGTCCCCCCTTTTTTCCCCCAGATTCCTTATAAGATTGAAATCACCTCCTAAGATCCAGTGTTTGTCCCTCACCCAGGGCCGAATATTTCTTATACCCTCTAAGAAAGTCGGTTTCAAAGCCATTTGAAAAGGCCCATAGACATTCTTCATCACCCCTTTAACAAAGGTACCCATGACATAAAAGAGGGTAGAGAGGGAATGGGGGGAGACCACAAAGTTTGAGAGGCTGATAACCGACGGGTTCCCCAATATGCTAATCCCTCCAGCCATCCCCTTACATCCACTGCCCTAACTTTCGAGCCTTTCCAGATGGCTCGACTGATCTTCTTTAGTTCTTCGCTACTGCAATTTGTTTCTTGGAGAAAGAGGACCGAGGGTCTTTCCATCTCTATTTTCCTTTTTATCGATATCTTTTTGAGTAGACTGTTACATCCTCTTACATTCCAAGAAAGCACTTTCATGAGGAAGATTTTGAGATGGCGAGGAAGGCGTCCTCAATAGTTGGATATTGCCCTGATGCCACTAGTTTGCCTCCCACTTCTTGTATTCTTTGGGCATTGTTGCGCCTCCCTCTTTTTTTTTCCTTCCTGGACTTTTAAGGATCTTGAAACCACTTCTAATGTTTTCGAGCTCTTGGATTTGATAATGGCCTCTCTTAATAATGCCACTTGTTGGAAAGGGATGTATCCTGATTTTGGGTCCGCGCAGGATTGCTTGATCTCGTCGGGGTCTAAATCCCTTATGTCCATATCATTTGTCTTCTCCTCTTGTCCGTTCTCCCCCTAGGTCATCTCCTCTACTATTTCCTGAGGAGTTACCTTTGATATTTCTCCTTCCTTCCCTTGTTCCTTATTAGTCGTGGGGTTGCATGCTTCATAACTGGTCCCTTACTCACTAACCTTGTTCAGAGCCTCAAACTTGTTCTGTGTCTAAGGCTTCTTGTATACTTCTGGCCCGGAGTTTCTCTTTGCCTGTCTCTTTTTGCTAACAACCTTCTCGAACCCTTCTGCATCCTTCTCCCTGCTAGTATTTTTTGCTATGGCGGGTGGAGAGTTCAGAGGGCATTCGCGGAACAGGTGACGATGTTCATGACACAGTGTGCACTTGAAAGGAATATGCTCGTAGTCTATTGCTTGGAATCAGTCCTCTTCTTGCCAGGTCAGGTTCACTCCTTTCGATAGCTCCTTCGAAATGTCTAGGTATACACATATTCAAGCATAGGAGACATCTGATTTTCTTGCTTTGCTCAGCCACCTTGACGAAGGATCCTAAGGCATTGCCTATGTCTTCCAGAATCTCTGGATGCCAAAATTCTACCGGGAGGGAGTAGAACCTCAGCCAGACTGGAGCCACCGATAGGTCCGCTTTGTCTGGATTGAATCGTTCCTTCCATAGAGTTAAATACAACCCTGCTGAGTTATAGAAATATGGGCCTCCATCAAATACCTTCCTTTTGTCTTCCAGGTTGAGGAATATTACTGTGAAGAAGCCTTTTGCCCCTAACTACAGGTCATAGTGCCCTTTTGGTTTCCAGGTTGTATTGATCCACCATATTAGGGTTTTTTTTGGCGGCCATATGCCCACAAATTTTCCTATTAGGGCGTGGTCCTTCATATATTGGATATGAGGCCCCATACCTTCCAATTTGACATGTACCTAGGGGATTTCTGACGATTTTGGTAGGCATTGGCTAGGACGACGTGCTTCCTTTGCTTTCCCTCCCTCCTTCATGTGTTCAGAGTTCTGCTCTTTACTCCGAATCTGCACCCTTTTTTGCTGCTGTCAGGTGCTCCTTCCCCTGCGACTCTGTTGAGGGCCCCCCTTCACCTGTCGGGCTCCCTGCCATTGTTCCAGGCTTAGTCACCGGGTTCGGCGAACTTAATGCTTGAAGTTCAAAATTCGCCGAATTTGAACCGAATTCGAACAAATTCAAATTTGTTCGCCGAACTTCAAGCTGAACATGAAGGCAAACACGAACATGAAGGCAAACACGAACATGAAGCCGAACTTCAACGATTTTTTTTTGAAATTCAAGGAAAATTTTGATTTTGTTCATTTAGCTATTAGGTTTTGTTGTTTTAGATTTTGTTAATTTTAGTTGTTAGGCTTGTTTTAGCAAGCAGACAGAGAGAGAAGGGATTTTCCTTTTTGTTTGATTTATTATGCTTTTCTTACTGTTATGGTGGTTTATTTTCTGCAGAAAGGGATGCTAAATTTATGACCTTTTTCATGCACGTTTTTGGATTAACTTCATTTAATGAAGGCATTCCAAATGGGTGAGATCACATGTATAATCAGATGAAGAAAAGTCATTCTCAACTTTGCTTCATATTTCAAATTTGGATTTGAGTTGCAAGCATAAATCTAGTAGCAGGGGGAATAAATGATCAGTGCCATTCAGAGATCTTCATTCTTCTCTAGCATCTTAAAGTTATATATTTTGTTAGTTTAGCTGAATTTGATATTCTTATGGGTGCTAGACTCTAGTAGCTATTGCTAATGTCTATGATGAATTTCTCACTTTGTTTACTATGTATGGAAGACTGAAGTTGGTTCTTTATTGGAAATTTGGCACTCGCTTTCATGGTTTATATGTGGAAATGATGTAAATGTTTGAGCAATAATCCTATGTGTTTGCAATGTGCATTATGCACTTTGAAAATTGACATGCTTATTTATTTATGTGCATAATATTTATGTTTCAACATGCTTAAAATTGTTATATATATTTATATTTTCAAATTTCTATATGTCGAATTTTATGCCGAACTTTATTTGAATTTCAACATTGTCGAACTCGAACACGAACACGACCTTGGTGACTTAGGTTCCAGGCCCAGCAAGCCTAGAGGCTCTGCCTCCTTCCACTGTCGCCTGCTAGAATCAACTGCCTTTGTTCGCTGTGACCTAGGTTTTCTGCCTCTCTTCAGGTTTAATTTTTTCATAACAACAGTAAATTGATAACAGATCAACAATTAGAAAATATTGAAGATGACTCCACAATGTCTAAAAATAGCAAGTTCTGCCGAAAAACTAAAAATTCAAAATTTTTGGGCCTTATTTAGGATATGCATAAGAAATGTTCAGATTTGATTTTTCACAGTTATGTAGTGATTTCCAGCAAGCTGCAAAGTCAGATCTAGGTAAAATTAAAGATGTCCAAGTGGCAAAAAATTCTAAAAATGAAGATTTTGCAATTTAAAACAATTTTGACTATATAAAATGTGTTTTTAGGGCCTAATTATTTGTGATTTGCACGCTGTAATTAAATTTGCAGAAAATAAGAGTTTATAGATCAAAGCCTTAGCCCAAGGCTTTGAAGATCCCATCGTTGAAAATTGTTGAAATTTTGGAATAATTTTGCCGCTTGAAAATTAGAATTTTGAAGACCAAAATCTTGCAAAAATAGCCTCAAAATCCTAAAAGTCTAGGGTTTTTGAGGTCTCCAATGTCAATTTTTAAAATTTGAAGTTTCCTGCAAAATTTTCAGCGGTTGACCCTGCAAAATTTTCTAGAGACTAGATCTTACCCTCAGGGGCATAGATCTAGCTCTTCTTCCACTTGATCTCACCTGCAAACAAATATTGAGCCAAGTTCTTGCCCTCCAGGGTCTAGATTTGTCTCAGATCTGAAGGTTTCCTTGGTTGATTTTTCAAATCTATTCGAATATGTGAAAAGAGAAAAACCTAATACCCAATATGTACAAAAATAGAGAAAATCCTAAAAGTCCAAATGTTAGAATTCAAAATTATGTTACACAACTTCAAATCTACACAAGTAAATTACAAATCTATACAAATAAGTTACAGATCTATATAATACATCTATAGATCTATGCACAAGAGTAGCAAATCTATTAGATCTGAGGAGTGTGAGTCAACTCCGCTCCTAGATTTGAAGATCTAAGGTTCTTACTAGCCAGATCTAATTTTAAATTCGATAAATAAAAGTTCAGATAAATTTTTTATTTAAGCACAAGCTCTAGAAAACCATGCAAAAAGAGAGCTTAAGATAAGCTCGAGGAATTATATCTGGAGGGCTCTTCACATCATATTTCCTTGGGAGTCAGTTGGTCTAGTCGAGGACTTCCCCAAACGCCCAATTTTAAATTCAAGAGATTTCTGCACACTTAAAGTTAAATTGTTAAATCAATAGAGAAATAAGATAAAAATAAAATTTTCAAGAATTAGAGATACATGCTAATTCAATCCAATTAAAATTCTTATCGTAAATCCAGTAACCTAACCAAAATACCTATGCAATAGATTACTCTACAAGAGCTATTAATCTACAATTCATTAAAATAATTACCGGCAGAATATTAAGAACAAGATTACCATAAAATGTCAAAAATGAACACTACCATCAAGTAAAACCCCAAAGACTTTGTTTGTATTATTCCAGGAAGTAGTACAAGAGAGCTAGTACATGATCTAAAGATCAGATGAAAGAAAAGACTGACATTGACCTCTAATTTATAGATAAATTCTCCAACGACTAGTTCGCTTGATCTCCATCAAAGTAATCTCGACTGTCAAAAAAGATTTGATTATCTTTTAATTTTGTATGTCAAAATTATTATTTTTTAAGAAATTTGGAATTTATCATTTAATTCTTTTTTAATTAACTAAAAAATAATAATTTTGAGTTAATTACTTCAAAATATTGACTTTGACTTAACTACCAAGGCCCAAGGATCCAAAATCTCTTGAAATTTTCATTATTCCCTTGGCCGGGGACCTCCAAAAATTAAAACTTCTAGAATCGACGAATTTTGCTTTTGAAGAATTTAAATTTACCTAAGACATAAAATTAATTAAATTTCCGGCTTAGGTTTTTTAATTTAATTTGGCCAGAAAATTTAATTAATTGACTTATGAGGGGATTAATTATTTTTCCAACTCTCTTTACATAAGATTAATACATTAAACCCATGAGGGGAAATACCCATTCTTAATAGACTCTCAATAATCTACCCAATTCTACGACTCAAAATAAGATCTAGTAGACCAAGTAATTTGTAATATAATAATCTAGGCAATTAGCTAGGATCATTCCCAAATTACTTTTACAAAGATTCGATAAAAAACAGTGGGACTCACTTAGTATCTTGACGACAAAATCCACTCTAGCTTTGGGGTTAGGATGGAGGGGAAAAACTCTGCTGATCATTTGTGTCTAGAGACACAGATGAATCAGTGAGACGAAAAACCTCCTAGGATAGAAATCGTCACCGAAATTTGAAGTTTACCTAGGTTGTTACATACATGATGGTCTTACTAAGATCATTTACATTATAAATATGCAGAATGGATTTACATCATTTACAAAACTATCGACTGAATGATGAAGTCCGAATGGCATGAACACTCGGGCATGATGGATACCTTTTGTGAAAAAAGGGGTGTACTGCTATGGGGTCGTTGACACGGAGTGGTCAACAACTTCCCATAATTTTAGTATTCTCACAATTTTGCACTAGTGAGGGCACATTAAAGACCATGAAAAGATATTCCATACATTAGACATTAATCATTGTAAAATATAGCATTAAAATGTACTTACAAGGCAATGAGAATATATCCATCCATCCATATTGCAAAGAGAAGCTCCAAGAAAAGATAATGAAATTTCCAAATGTAAAAGTGCATTCCAACATGCAAAATTCGTCCAAAATTGCTGGTTTGAGTTCTTTTACAAGAATAGTCCAAATCCAAGTGATGATCAAATACAAATTAGGCTCTCCCTTATTTATATGAGCCTCTACAAGTTCAGATTAGCCTAATCAGCCCCTATATTTACTTCAATTTTCAAAATAACAATAACTTTGGTGACAAGCCCACCAAATAGCTCAAATGTGTAAAACAAGTCTTCCTAATGAGGTCGAAATGATAAAATAATGGTGCAAAGGGTTGTTGGACAGCCAAGATGAGTTCTCAATGTGCCATGATTAAGGGGAGGACTCCATAGTGATGATCAAGGGGTGTGGTCCCTTGATTTCCAAGCAAAACATCTCGTGGTGCTCCCAAGTGGATGTGGGGCACAAGCAATGGCCTCGTGGGCTCTAGATGGATCCACAAGAAATCGATGCTCTATTAGTGAGGGCTAGAATATGACACACCCCCTCCCATATCTCTTCAGAAAAGACAATACCTCATCTGGGCTCTAGATCAGTTGCCAAGTGTCAGGTATCAATGTGTGGGCGACTGAGCAATGTGGTCTAAGTGCTTCATCATCTCTTTATGATTGGGGCTCAAACAAGCAATGTGTGGTACTGAAGAGGCCCATTGTGTGGCAATCAATGCTCTGTTATGGTGGAGGCCCATGGTTCTCAATGCTCACCCTACAAGTGCCATTATGACCCTTTGTAGGGCTTAGACCCCGTAGTGGGAGACCAAGTCGAAGATGAAAACCACTTGCAATCTTGTATAAGACCCAATGTGTCTCCTCACCTTCCAGTATAGTTAATCATTATTGCAATTGAGTAAATAAGATTGCTAATCAAGGGCAGAAGTGGGCATTTCATAGTGGCATGCCTTTCCGAATGGGCTTTAAAATGTACAGGTGTTACTTTGCTTGACAAGAGAGGTTAATGAAGGACCCTATTAGGTGGTTTCAACCTCTAAGGAAGAGACAAACCCATGGTACATCCATCAAATGGCAGGGGTGATGTGAAATAATGATGGAACAAAGTGGGGGCAAGAGGGAAGGCTTCGAGCCACGTGCCATGGTACAAGGTTAGCTATTGTGAAGGAGGCCCACACCTTGGTTATATGAATGTAGGAGGGAGCAATCGTGGTACATGAGTTACCCCGACCTTTGTTTTTCAGCCCTTCTTCTTATGCCTTTTTCCTTGTATTGATTTTTCTTCCTTTTACTACTCGGTGCTCCAGGGGATGAGAGCATGATGCGCACAATGTAGCAGTGATTACCCCCTTAAGGTTGGATAGTTCATCTCCCACTAGGGGTTGGGACAATCATGTGTTCCTTAATGGTGCAGGGGGGCACTCACAAGGGCTCTAGGAACCAGAGTGATGGCCATAATGATAAGGTATAGAGCTCATGTTCGACTTTTGCCCACGCGCTAAATTTTGATGTCCCGACCATCTTTTGCATTTTGTGGTACATTTCCTGTTGTAAGTGGCCAAATTATGATTTTGTCTTTCTTTTTAGCTGCATCAATCTCTGGGGCATCGTTCTAGTCTCGACCCAAAGTGTGGACAAGGGGAGGGTGAGGCTACCACCTTGCGGACCCATTGGACAAATGTGGACCCAGATGGGGGAAATGTGAAAAGGGGCTAGTAATGAGTGGAGGGGAATGAGATGTATGGTATCGGGAAGCAGGGCCACACAACCAAAATCATGGTTTCCCATGTAGTGCTGCTCCTAAAGGTAGTAACCAATAGAGGAAATCCCACGGGACTAGGATACAAGATTAACCCTCAAGTTGAGGTAAGGGAACAAGAGTACAGGTCAAGCCCATTCTTTCCGCCGAATCACCCCACTAATCCATGTCCAAATGTGCCCAAGAAAAGCAAGCATAAACACCCAATTACATAATGAAAAGTCATACCTTCGGGGTTGGAAAGCCCACCTTCAAACATACGATCATAACAGATGAGCGATGGCACATAATGGCTGTCTCAAGTGGCGGAGAATGGTGGCATATCAAGCTATCTGGTGGCTACAAGGCACTGCTGGCTGCTGGCTGAAGACAAATCTAGGAGAAAATTTCTCCCATAAGGGTCACCCACTGGTGGTGGTTAATAGGACATACTCAATATTTTCATTTAGGCCACCATTGGGATCAAAACTGCCTCGGGAGGAGGGCTGTGTGTGTCATTCACGGTGGACCCCCACTTTTCATTAGCTGACTCCATGCTAGGAGCATTGGTGCCCGAACCATCATTCTCAGGATGCTTTTCATTTTTCAAGATGGCTAGGAAAAGAGTTGGGAACTTATCATTCAGTGGCTGTGGTTGAGGGCTGCAAGGACAGCTTTGACACTGCTTCTGCCATTTTGATAATGCTCAGCTACCTTCATGTCATGGCTTCCAATCACTGCACTGAAATTGCCTGGAGCCAGCAGAAGGAGATGGAGAATTCCTGAAAGGTTCCCTGGTTAGTACAGAAAACCCTACCCTAATAATCCAGCAGCTGGCACATGTGTGCTATGTCAAGTTCCACTTTCTGGAACTGTACAGTGATCTGCTGTGAGATATTAGCAACATATCAGTGAACTCTCAACCTATGAAAAGAAATTCGTTGTTTAGGTCTATTAAAATATAGAAGCATTCTTTTCTTAATGGATGAGAAATAAGACCAATTCTAATGAGTAGTTCCATGTTGCCTGAAAACTGAAGGCACCCCAAGGCAACTTGTCCCTAAGATGGAAGCCTTCTAGGAAATGGGGTCAGGTCACATAAATCAGAGACCCACTTCCAGGCCAACTTAGCAAAACATCAGAACCAGAAAATATGCTTTCGACTCTTGGTTTTCCCACAGAATGAGTACCCTGGCTGGTGGATCCTTTAGATGGACCAGTGGATGACCAATAGAAACTCCATCCCAAATAATGGACTGAGCCAAAATAGCCACCTTTGGCTCAACCCAACGATTTCTAGATGCTATGGAGGCTGAAAAGCCAAGTTGTCTGCTTGGATTTCAGTCTCCGTAGCTTGTTTACATTGATGTCTGATGCAGGTTTATGATAGGGTGTCTCTAGATTTCCAGATACCATCTGGGTCTAGAATCCATTAAGCCAAAACCTGGTGCTACGGTTAAAGTCCTTGTGAACTCCCTAGCTGGTTGACAGACTGATACTGGTCATGAATCCAGTTAGGTTAGATATTTAAGTTCCTTGGTATATCTTTTATCTGTTGTTTTTACAAGATCATATAGTCTTTTATCCATAATTATAATTTTTGTGCAAATCCTTTTGCACCTCATGCATAGGTTATATTTTCTCAATGATTTGGAGAAATCCGAAATCCCGAGTCTTCTGGTAACATTTTCTTCTACAGGGCTCAAAACAGCACTACTAATTTTGAAACCAAGGCTTATGCAAGCCATTTTGAAATACCAATGTTAAGTAGTTTTAGGAAAAGCTACGTGGAACACAAAATTGATTATTTTACACCTGAGGACAATAGGAAATGCTCTTTGTGAAATGTTGGTTCACATAGCATTGATAAGAGGGAGCCTGGAAGTTTTTGGGAACAAGGGAACATTATTACAGACTCTTATCATTTACTATGTGGTTGAAACTTAGTTTTACATGCATACATTATGGAAGTGGACATTTAAAGTATCTGCTTACAATTTTCTGTGGTTACTCATACAGTATTTCACTTTAACTGCACCAAAATTTGAGGTTGGGGTTATTAAATCCATGGGTTTGGTATTTTTTTAGAATCAGGGCCACTTTGCTTTAGTATACAAAATATAGTAAATTCAGTCATATTTTGATCAATTGATATGCAGTTTTGCACATAATTTTGTTTAGGCAAGTAAAAATCCAATTGGCCAAATCTAACTTGATTCAAGTGATTATTGGAGTAGCTGAGAATGTTTTAAGAATATTTAGAAATGTAATTTGTTTGAAGTTGCTGTTATCTGTTTGATATATTTTGCTCAAATATCTCAACCTGTGCAAAGCTTCCTTAGATGAGTATATCATTGGATTCTGATGGTATTGTTAGTAAACCATTATAAATCTTCCAGTCCTGTTACATGCTCATTTGTTATTGTGTTAATGTTCATCAAGGTGCGATTGAATATGAAGTTCATGCAAATAGTTGGAGACTACATTATTTATATTCATTTTTTATTGTTATATGTCAGAGATCTGTTTGTAAGAGGAAGATTATCATATATTCAAGAGAACTTGGCTTTCTCTTCATTGGTCCAAATAATATTAACAATATTATCATATTTGTTTACTTATTTTGTGGTTTTAATCTAGTTTGGAACCTGTTTAACAAGTAAAGGATCGTCCTTATTTTATATAGAGGCTAATGACCTGAAGGTTTTCTTGGCTAAATCTATGCTTTATATTGTTTTGTAGAGTATACTGTTGAAAATCCTAAAATATCTGCTCAATGTGGTCATCATTTTCATCTCGGCTGCATTTATGAGTGGATGGAACGGAGTGAAAATTGTCCAGTCTGTAATAAGGTATAATTTTTGGACTCAGTAATTTGTTTGAGCCTTTCTTTGCATATGATTCACTGCTAATATCACAGATTAGCTATTAGTTGGAACAAAATCTTAATTCTGCAGTCATTCTTTAACAACAATGAAATCACTGCATAATGAAATGTTTCCGTTGCTTTTGCATATGTACAGCACCTTATTGTGATATTTATATGCCATTCAATCTTAACATATTTTGGTTATCTATTTAGGTGAATCTCAAAATAGGCATGATATGATTAAACTTCTGTGGGAATAATTTTATTGAATTCTCTGTCTTGCAAGTGATGCTGGAAAGGCACACATATTGGTTAATCTCTTTGCAGCATGGCCAAAACAAATTTATATAACATATCAAAAGCCCAAAATTTGTCTATCTAGGCCCCGAACCATGTTTGGAAAGAAAGGGAAAATGGCAAAATAATAAGGATCTTATAATATAATGCTTAGCTCATGAAAACAAAATGAAGAAAATATTAGAGTTCTGTTTAAATTTCCAGTATTCTGGTTTACCATTTTACGATTTATGATTTTCTGCTGTAGAAATAAATGTGGGCTGAATAATTTGCCTGGAATTCTAGTAAGGGATATATTATGCTTGGCAGTCCCAATAGAACGACTATTTGAAGGAACCAAATTGCAACAAATACTAAAAAATTCCAGTGAAGGACCTATGCAGAGAGAGTCATCGCACTCACTAAGCTACTGGAAAATTGATCAAAGACAAATGATTTTGCTAACATATATTTAGATGGGAATTGAAATTAACTTCAAAGTCTATGAAGTGTGGATCCTGTGGTGAAAGTTGTGAACATGACTCACCATATGGTTAAAATAAAACTAATAATTTCATGAAAAAGAAAAAGAATGTTGTATTTCTCCAGAAATCATGTGACCATGGTCAAGGCAGTCATTAGGAACCTATCTGACCAAGTAAAAGTTGGGAGGTTGAATGTGTTTGGTGGGGTTTGATTTCACAAGTATCAGATTAAAAAGATGTGTGACATATCTTGCAGTAGTCATAGAGTGCCATAGGCGTAGAAATTTCAAAAGTCTGCTCAATATGAAATATCCACATCACTTCTATGATGTTACAGATTTACTTCATAGAGCTTTCAGCCTTAGTGCTGAAACTAGTTTATTCAATAGCTGTGCAAGAAACTTCAAATCTGCCCCATGCTAGTCGTACTCAAAATCAAGAATGTAGATTCCATAAAGACTTGAAACATAGATTATTTCAGCAGCCCTTAGGGAAATATCTATCTCAGGGCACTGATCTGAAAATTACTTCAACTATAGCAGAAATATGACAGTAACAAATCATATCTGAAAGTTTCATTATGCACGCTAAACAAACAACATTCATCCTTGCTGTCCTAATAAATGAACATACTAAAACAGTTCTAAATCACCATAAAGTTCAATACCTGAGCTCACCCCAAGCAATGATCCTTCCATGTAGCTCAAATCCTAGCTAGAGCCTAGGGCATCCACAATCAGTGCAAACCCTAAATAGCAATACAAAGGAAAAGCAATAGATACCACCAAGCTCTACAAAGCAATCCTTGGAGCTTTGAAACAAACCAGCATCACACGCATTGTCAACCCCAAGATCTCCCTCTTGCATCCCAACAGCTCTACTACTCAACACTTGCACCTTGCAAATGAGGAAACCCTAGCTCTAGCATCCCATAAGCACGAATCCTTATTACAGGAGTAATACATGATCTTAAAAGGTTCTTCAAATAATGATCATTATAGTGTACACCAACTATCAATCTCTAATATACAAAGTAGTTAATTTTAACAATGACACTATTGTCTTGTTATATAGACTAAGGTGAGGGAGGCCAACGATAAAATATGGACTAAATCCACAAGCAACCCCAGTCTAAGTCAACAAGCAAGGCTCCAAATGCAATGCTCCTAAAAGCAAGGTGTGCTATCCACCCAAGGTGGTGTGCCCACCAAGCTAGGTGTCCACATGTCGAGTGCTAGTCGAAGGTGTGCTATCCAACAATGCCTCCTTGACTCGAGCATTCCTCATTGTATATAAAGTGGTTACATGCTCTTGCGGTCAAGTGCCCAACTTCGAAGTGTTGAATGTCCTCCTCTAAGGTGGTTACTCCACATGTGCAAAGCACCTATTGTCTTCACCAAGTGTGCCCTTGTAGATGATACCAAATATGCCACATTTGTCAACTACAACATCAAGAAGTGCACCTCCCTAGCATTGATCCCAAGGCAAGCACACACCCGATCTAAGCTCTCCAAATGTAACTCAAAAATAAACAAAAGGGCAAGGAGATTGGAAGCCCTTCACATCCCATGAAGCATTCTTCCGTGAAAACACTTTCAAAGCAACCAAAAGCTAACAATAAGTACTCATAAGGAAAAAGACAAGCCCATATTATCTAGACATCTTCAACTTTATGAAGATTTCCGAAATGCGAGATCAACTGTAGGAAATGCGAAAAGTGATGTCTGACCAGGGTTGCGGGGAAGCTTCAACCCCCCCTCGTTCCCGTTTCCGAAACGCGCTCCGTGCGGGAGCGTTTTGGAAACGTTCGGAAACGCGCTCCCGAAAATGCTTCCTGAGGGGAGCGTTTTCGGAAGCTCGTTTCCGAACCTGTTAAAACACTCCCTGCCTTTTCGGGAGCGTTTCAGGAAGCGCTCAGGAGCGAACGCTCCCTGAGCGCTTCCGACGTTTAAAAAACGCTTCGGGAGCATTTTTTAAACGCCGGAAGCGATCGAGGAGCGTTCGCTCCCGAACGCTCCCTGGAAAAAAAAAACGTTTCCCGCCGCGTGGAAATTTTTTTCAATGAATTTTTTTTTTTGTTTATAAGGGGGGGGGGGCGCATTTTGTTTTCATTGTTTGTTGAGTGAGTGAGAGAGAGAGCTTGAGCTTGAGGAGAGCACTGGAGAGCTGAGCTGCAGAAGTGACAAGGAGAGCAAGGAGCAAGGCAACAGGAGGATTGCAAGAAAGAGGTAGGCCTTCTAATCCAATTTTGTATTTTCTAGGATGAATTTGTAGGTTCTTAAATTGTTTAAAAATGAAAACTTGAATTTTTCTTGAATGTTGCATTTTATTGGATTTAAAACTTAAAAAACGAATTGTTTTTTTCCTATGTTGCATTTCCTGTTCCCATTTGGCATTTTTCCATTTGTTTTGCAGGCTAGAAACTTGAAACTTGTTTCCATCATGGCTATATGGCTAGGGATTTTCCTCATGTTGGTTCCTTTCTTTGTGATAATGGTGTTGGAGAGTGGTAGAAGAAAGAGGCAAATCAGAGAAGAGGAGGATGAAGAGGAGGGTTATGGTGGATTTGAAGAAAATCCTGAAGAGGAGGAGGATTATGTTGAGGAGGAAGTGGGGAGTGGAGAACCTGAGGACACAGATTCCCCAACTAAACGAGACCAAACTCAGACACCTTTGTGGAAATATGTTCAAAAAATGGAAGGAGGGAAAGGTGGTGGAACCACTAAATTTATTTGCCCCCATTGCAATAAACAATACCATGGTTCATACACTTGTGCGAGAAGGCACCTTTGTGGGATAATGCCAGGGGATGGAACTAAAAATATTGGAATCAAAGTTTGTACTAATGTGCTAGCAACACAGAGAGAGAAATATAGGAAGGAAGAGGAGGCTGCCCTACAGAGATCATCTAAAAGATCTAGGGGTTTCATTGATTCAGGCCCAACACGTCATGGACAAACAAGTTCAACT
Source organism: Pinus albicaulis (assembly GCA_034641835.2). NCBI lineage: Eukaryota > Viridiplantae > Streptophyta > Pinopsida > Pinales > Pinaceae > Pinus > Pinus albicaulis. The sequence goes on from CM076581.1 coordinate 1,476,803,288, forward strand.
TCCACCCATGCCAGTGGTTTTGGAGGCAGTGGCACTGGATTAAGACATAGAACCATATCCGATTTCTTGGACGAAGGGTGTAGGAATGATGTGGATTCAAAAGTTTACTGGTTTCTATATGCATGTGGGGTGCCATTCAATGTTCTTCGCTCACCTTATTGGCATGAAATGGTTTCTACCATTAATGATGCCCCCAAAGGATACAAAAGCCCTGGGTATGACAAGGCCAGAACTGTGGGTCTTGATCATGAAAAAGCTAAAATAAACCATTCTTTGGCTAGAATGACAAGTTCGTGGAATGAGCATGGGCTGTCCATTGTCTCTGATGAATGGACCAATGTAAAAGGAAAACCATTGATAAGTGTTTTGGTTGTGTCGGTTAGTGGTGTAATCTTCCTGGCAGCATATGATTATTCAAAAAAATTCAAAACCGACATTAACATTGCAGAACCATTACTTGATATAATTGAAAAGACTGGGCCATACAATGTCATACATGTCATCACTGATAATGCTGCTAACTCTAAGGTAGCAGGAGCAATTATTGAGGATAAATACCCCAACATTTTTTGGTCTGGGTGTTTGGTTCACACAATGAACCTTTTGATGCATGATATCATCAAAAACAAACAACCTCATTTCAAATGGCTTGGTGATTTGTACAAGAGGTAAAAAAATGATAAAATTTATTACAAATCATAGCAATACCCATGGGCTTTTCCGTACTCACTCCAAATTGGAGTTGTTGAAGATAGCAAAAACTAGATTTGCTAGCTATTACCTCACCTTCAAGCGCCTTTTGAAGGTAAGAGAGTCATTGGCTGCAATGGTATCAAGCCCACACTGGCAGCTATTAAAGGACAGGGCAACAACAATAGTTGACAGGCAAGGATTCGAACATGTGGAGGAGACCGCCCTTGACGCTCTGTTTTGGGCACGTGTGAGGGAAATTTTGAATTTTATCAAACCCATTTATAACATGATTCGGTTTGCAGATACTGATAAAGCAATCATTGGAGAGGTTTATGAGCAGATGGACAGCATGTTGGGGCAAATAAAAGATATTGTTAAGGATAATGATCCCAACTTTTATGCTATGATTCATGACTGTGTGTGTGCACGGTGGAATAAACTCAATGTTCCACTACATGCTTTGGCATATATCCTTACTCCAAAATATTACTCTCCATCTTGGTTGGGCCAACTTGCACCTGGAGGTGGGGTTAGGATGAAACCTCACACAGATCTAGAGGTACAACAGGGGTACATGAAGGCATTGGACAAGTTGGTACCCAACAGTGAAGAGTGTGCTAGATTGCGCCTTGAATTAGGCAAATACTTCAGTTGCATTGCTAACTTTGGTTCTTTCCATGCAATGGAAGACAGGGACAGATTTGATGCTCTCACATGGTGGGAAGCATATGGCGGCATGGGACTTTTGCCAAAGTTGGCTAAAAAAGTTCTCACAAGTTGTGAACACTTCTTCTGCAGAGAGGTGTTGGAGCACCTACAGCTTTATACACAATGTGAGAAGAAACAGGCTGAATGAAAACCGAGCTGAAAGCTTGGTTTATGTGCACTATAACTTGAGGTTGTTGAGCCATTACTGTGATCGGGCAAATGAGGATCAATCATACAGAGTCTGGGACAACAACCCAGAGGATGATAATTTGGAGGATGACACGTTACATCTGGAAGAATTGGAAGCAGAACTTTATAGGGATGATGATGAAGCATCAGCAGCACCGCCACACACAGGGCCAGTCCCACCATCTACTGGTAGTAGTGCGGGTGCGGGTGTCAGTGCCAGTGCCAGTGCCAGTGCCAGTGCCACTCCTCGATATCACACTATTGTTCCTTTGCAGATCTAGCCTCCACCTTCTAGTCATGGTCGTGGTACTCCTGAGAGTACTAGAAGACCAACATTTCCTCGTGGCTCACAAAAATTAGACATTTCTCGTGGGCGTGGCGAGGGGCTAGCCAGATAAAATAGATTTGTTGTTTACTAGTCTTTTCTATTTGTTGTTGACAGTTGAACAATTGAAACTTGACTCTTTCTGATTTCATATATTTAATGACAATTTAAGTTTGAAGTTTGAATTTGAAAGGTGAAACTTTGAAGTTGGCATTTATAAGTTCATTGTTTACAAGTCATTATGAATTATGAATATGATGCTTCATGAAAGTTATATGGTGATCAATGAATCAATGATGATAAATGTTATATAATGTCAATGATGATAAATGTTATATATTGAATTTTGAAATCAATGAATCAATGATGATAAATGTTATATATCAATGATGATAAATGTATATTGAATTTTGAAATCAATGAATCAATGATGATAAATGTTATATATCAATGATGATAAATGTATATTGAATTTTGAAATCAATGAATCAATGATGATAAATGTTAGATATTGAAATTTGAAATCAATGATGATAAATGTTATATATCAATGATGATAAATGTTATATATTGAATTTTGAAAGCTTGAAACCTTCAGATTGATGATTTGCAAGACTCAAGAGTCAATATGTTGTATGCTTCCAACTCGTGGGCATGGTTGATGAAGATTATAACTTCTAGATGATTGATGTTATATGATTCAATCTATGTTTTTATGTTTTTTATGTCTAATTCATCATTCTACATGCTTTTGTTGACATATATGCATCAATATATATATATATATATATATATACACGCTCTCGAAAACGCTCCGGACCGGAAGCTTCTAAAAATGGTGCTCCCGCTTCCGCTCCCGCTCCGCGTTTTCGCTCCCGCTTCGCGTTTTCGCTCCCGCTCCCAAGTAACCTTGTGTCTGACAGAGAAATGACTACAGTGGTGCTGAATGCTCTACCGGAGGGATGGGGAAACTTCACTTCTAGTATCTATGGAAAGAAAGAAACAACACCATTCCAAGATCTGTGGTCTCTATGTAAGATAGAAGAGACTAAACTAAAAGCCAAAATTGATACTGGATCAAATGAAGAAAGTCAAGCCTATGCTGCCATGTCAAGGAGGAATGGAAGATTTGGTGAGTTTGGTCCTCAGAAGAAAAGAAGGAACATGGATAAGATCCAATGCTATGGATGTAATGAACTTGGGCACTATAAAAAGGATTGTCCCAATTCTAACAAGGACAAGAGGAAAAAGGAGGAAGCCCATGTTGTCGGAGAAATAGAAGAACCTGATTCAAAGAAGCCTAAGAAAGAAGAACTGAAATATCTCTACTATGATTGAGATCATCTTCCTCTTTAAGAGGTATCCGTTGGTTGTAAAATAGTGTGTTAGGAAGCATTGTATATTAGAACTGGCATCATGTTGAAAGTATTGAAGGAGGAGCACTCATCGTAGGAGGATGTTTGTAACACATATGTGACAACTATGCTATGAGATAATTAGCTTCCAGGAACCTCACTGAAAACAAATTTTATGTAAGACAATCATTCAACAATCAATATGGAAACGGTGGCTGACATTTTCTAATGGAATCTTCTTTGGATTCACTGGTTAGAAAGAAAGCAAAAGGTTCTTTGAGAACTCTAACTTGCAGAATTCTGGGATTAGAATATGATGACATATTGATGAAGTAGGTCAAGAGAATGAAACTCTTTCATTCTAAGGAAACCTGTTGTAGGACGACTCAAAAGGAAAAGGATGAGCTACATGTATATATATGCTGACACTGGATGCTATGAAGTCATGTCATGTAGTTGCACACAGTATACTTCTATCTTTAGAAGTATGATCAAAATAGAAAGAAGAAACTCTTGCGATGCACAAATTACAATACCAGATGAAATCAACATAATATGTCCTCATATGGAATATGAGGTGTTTGCATATTTTACACGAAACTTCACAGTGGAAGTTCCTGGGAATGAAATAAACTTGTGTGGAGAAGGAAAGGAAGAGATCGTGAAAAATACAACCATGATTAGAGGCAGTCAACATCCAGGGAAGCTAAGAAGACTTGACTAGAAACTCTTTTGGGAAGATATGTAGACTCTGATAGAAGTCTGGAAAAGATAGAGACCCTTGACAATACATATCTTAAGGAGATGTATCAATCTGTAACAAAGGATGCCGATGCCCACAAGAAGGATTTCATGATGAAAGATCATCACTAAGGTAAATTTTGATTTGGAAGTTCATACTTATAATTAATCAATATCTGATGAGCTTATGCAGGGCTGCCAAAGGGAAGTATATGTCTTCCACAATTGATAACCATATGGGAGGATGAAATATCCTTGAAAGAAATATGGTCCGAAGAACAACAACATGACATGAAGCTAAGAAGATGGATGCATCACTTTCCGAAGACATGACTCATGGATGAAAGTGATGGATGATCTTGTGCCCTATGAAGAGATCCCAAAGTTGAAGGCTCCTCAATTCATGACATCAACGAAAGGAGTCCTTCATGAGCAGCTGGATGTTCTGATCATTGCTGTCGCAGGTCCCTGATTAAGAGGGAGCTTGATAATAAGTTTCTTACTTGGAAGAAACTCCGTGATTTCTAAGCCAAGAAGAAAGCTTAGGTACATTCTTTTTATTCCTATGTGGAATATGTTCTCCCTAGTTAAGAGGGAGAGATAGACACATCATTCTGGAAGACAAAATGCAGGTTTGGATAATTATCTGGCATCCAATACTCTTTTGGGATTTATTAGGGCATGTATGAAAATAATAATTGTGAAAGGATGGATATTCTTTGAGGATTAGCTATCTCGATAAGAATAGTCCTTAGAGGTCATACTTAGTGAACACCTAGGTGGAGTATGTACCTTGGAGACAATGATGAAGGTGTCTGTAATCATTGGTCTCACCATCATTGTAGCTCATGGTCTTGTGGAGAGATGGAGCTGTTATTCAAGGCCTTGCACTGTAGCAATGCTAGTTAATATGATGTTATAATAGATGGATTACCAATCACATTCTTCTTATAAGATTCTTAAAATTGAAATTGACTATGTAACATTATGAATACCTCGTCTAGTTCTGTGATTTGGTGCGAAGAAAGGAGACATTCCAGCAAGGCAATAAGGCAGTGCAAGAAGGAATAGAGGCTCTCTATTTTGGGATTAAGTTCATGATATAAGTCTGAACTACAGTGCAAGAAAAGGAGGATATATACCGCAGAAAGAGAGAATACAAAGGCATGCTCAGAAAGGGATAAGGTCTTAGTTGTCTTGGCAACAAGAGGAACCTTGCAAAGAGTATAAAGCGAAGGAAGGATCTCGGACTTGGTAGTAAGAGGAATCTCTTAGAGGCTGAAGAAGAACAAGAGAAGGCATATCAATACGGGCTACTAGATAAGAGACCGAGTTTCTCTAGTGTTGGTGCAACACAATGCAGAAAGGGAAGATCAACATAAGGCACAAAGAAATAGCAGTGACAAGGTCTTGAATGCATACTGGTGTCAAGGGTCTATGCCATGGTCATGGTACTTGTCAATTGAAGATATATAAGAAAAATTACTTGTGGGTTTTCCTCTCCAAGAGGGAGAGGTTTTGGCCCTGACTTGAAGAGCCTAAATTCTGTGTCTCGTGTTTTGATAATTGACTTGATGAAAGACATAATAAGCTAATGAAGATAAGATCTAAGTAATAGAAGCATAACAAGTATAACACAAGCAGTTATCAAGTAAGAGAATTGAATTAAACAATGCCCTACCAAATTCTCAACATTACATGCCCTTTTATCTAGGAAGGATTCATCCTCAAAGCTCAATAGGAAACATGATGAAAATAACATTGAAGCTCCAAAATATATTCATGCCTTATAGAAACACCAATTTGTCCTAGGTTGACTTTTGTTAGAAATCCCCATTAATAAATTCTTGAATGTGACTTTACTTATTGTCAATCCAAGTATGTCTTTTGAAAGAAGTATTGGAATGTTGATTCATTGGAATATAAACAAGTGTTGTCTTTATTGGGAGTAATGTAGATGTTGGTAAGTTGAATAATTAGGGTGAGGACTCTCATTATTAGGAAGATGATAAGGCTTCATTCATCCTCTCCTTGCTCTGTTTCTTGATCCGTATTTCCTCATCGTTCCGTGATCTTGGTCTTCAAGTTTCCCCTTTTTGTTTCCTTCCTTGTCTCTTATCTCTACTTACCTATCTCTCCTATCCTTCCTCCTCCCTTATTCCATTCTTCGTTTCCGTTTCCCTCCATTCCCCTTTTCTTTTCTGTTCTTTTTTCTAGCCAACATGTTTCCTTTAAAAAAATCCCATCTTAATATCCTTTACCTAATCGACTTGTTTCTTCACCCTCTCTTCAATTCTTAAATTTATATTGCTACATTGCTTCACCAACTGATCACTATATATTACTGATCTCTTTAAAATGACACATGGAGACAACTTCAACCTTATACTCACCATCACATGGCATTTAACGCCCAAAAAGAGGATGACATCATCATTTAGAGGCTTACGACTCACACATTTCATTTCATCATCACTTGTGGACTATTTTTGCCCTCATAGAGATTTCAGCATGGCTCTTATAACCGATTACTCTTGTGGAGATGTGATATTTGTGGGTAATTTTGCTATTGGAGACTAGTCCTTGTTGTGAACATGTCACCTTCGGATAATAAAGGATTTTTCATGGATGTATGGTGAGTATTTTGTTGTTGAATATCTTTTAATGGTAATTGCATGCAATATATTTTCTAGGGTTTCTATGTTCTTGTTTAATTGCATATTTTTATACGAAATTTTGGTGGACTATTGTATGCTCTAATTAAAAAATCTTCCCTTGAGAACCTCCTAGATATCTTTTCTCTTTATTTTATCCATATATTGAGTGATAGCTAGGGTTTTGAAAGTGGAAAGCTAGTGTTTTCCCCTTACTCCCTTTTAGGGTTTGATATCTCCATAGTATTTTTTCCCTTAGACTCCATCACCCAAGAAGTAGTCATTGGTTTCCACGTAGATGATCAAACCATTCCACAAATTTGTTACACTCTCTCTCTCTCTCTCTCTCTCTTAATTTCGACCCTTCTAGGCAAGCTGCAGGGGCTAGGGCATGGGCATAGGGCCGGATTCAACTAGGGTCAAGTCATTGGATGCTTTTGAGGCTTTTCTTGTTGATCAGATCTTATAATATCAAAATCTCCCCCTTTCCACAGTTGGAATAACTTCAATAGGGCTGACATCATAGACCCTACGTAATTTTGCCCTAAGAAACTGTGAAAATATAGTGACCCCGAATGCTATTGCAACAACTGATGTTAATTCTTGTAATTGTTAATTCAATTAAATAGTTTACTTGCAATGTGCTACGACAAATATCGAATTAAATTCACTGCAACCTTCACAAATAAAATACTGTGGAAGAAAAAAAAAAACGTTGGAAGAAATAGATGCACACACACACAATATAACACCGTTATTTTTAGGCTAAGTCCTCTGAAAAACCCAACTCGGGAAAATCGATGCAGCAACTGAGGGTTTTGATATTATGCAGTGGTGAAATCTGAGTACAATCTATGGATGCTTAATCTAGCTATCCAAAACAGAGAAATGACTGGCAATAAAAACTAGTGTAAAATTTCCCACTCCACAGGCGATCCAACACTGACCTCAGCTCGAATTGAGCTGCTCCTTGCTCCCTCCACGCAGTCACTGTGTCAGCCTACGTAGTTACTGCGTCCCACAGTCTCGGAACTGCGTCTCCTCTTACTGTCTTGCCAAATTTTGTCTGGAAGACTGATACTCTTTGCCTCTGGACCTTCTGCCCAACTTTTGGCTCACAATTTCTTCTTCTCCCCAACAAAATGAAATCTCCCCAAGAAATCTCTGTGCTGCCTCTTTGTGGCAATCACTACCTCTCTGCGATGTGCTCACCGGAACTGGAAAAGCTTCCTTCGACCTACTATCTATGCCCCTCTCTCACTGCTTCGAACTCACTGAATCACCTCTTGCAACTGAATGCTGCTACTCTGGAGATTGATTTCCCAACAAAACGAATACTCAATTGATTTGGTGTGTTTTCTCCAAGCCCCATTGAGTTCTTCTTATAATCCTCTGTTGAGACTTCAACAACCACGATTAAATCTTAATCGATGGCTAGGATTAACTAGAAATCGATCCATGCACTTTTCTAAAACATTCTCACCATGACTTAATTAATTCCTTTTAATTAATCATATTTCCTAAGTTTAGACTTAGGAATTATTAAAAACTGACTAATTAATTTAATTAAGTCGTTTCTAGGTGGAATTTCCAGAAACGATTTCTGAGTATTGGAGAATACATGTATTCTAGCCTCTATGCCAAATCTCGTGGCTAAAACACATTCGATGCTACAAAAACTAACACTACCTCTTAGTGAGGAAAGTGTTCTAGTACTGCAACTGCTGCTACAATACACTGCCTTTGCACCTTCTCCCGTCGCGCTATTGATGTCTGGCTACTGCTGCCCATCAACCACTGCACAACTCTGATATGCGTTGCATCTGTGCTGTTGCTGACCCTGTTGAACTGCTGCCAACACTGCATCTGCACAATAACTCTTTTGCTGCTGCTACTGCAACATTTGCAACTCCCTCTCATTTGCTGCTGCTGCTGCAACTGCAACATCTGCAACTAAGAAATATCTACGATACTTAATCATCTGTGTTCTATCTGATGCATCTGTCACTCGATTCTTGACTGCTGCTAGTTTCTGCGCTGTCACTGAAACCTTTGCGCTGCCGTTGACTCTGCAAATGTGCCAACTGCACTACTTCCAACTCTGCACTACGTTGCCTAATATCGATCGCTACTAGCCACTGCATCTGTCACTCTGACATTTGACTGTATTAACTGCCACTGGTCCATCCTGCTACTACGTACTGTGGGCTCCTGTAGTAGGGTACTGATTCAAGGGGTGGACCTCCTCAAGGATCTTGGCCATCCTGTAGCACTCTAGGGCTACAAAACCAAGTCATCCCACCTCACTCTTGGAGGGATGTCTGCTATCATGGCGAAATCTTCCTCCAACTTGGATGACAACCTATCGATCTCTGCTGAAGCAGCCTGCTAGTCCTACTTCTCCTCCTTGTGCTTCTTTTTGAGAGGACAATGAGTGCTGTAGTGGCCTAGCTCGCCACACCTGAAGCACTTGACCTTAGATAGGTCCTTCTTCCTACGTTGCTCTTGTTGCTCCTTTGATGCGAGTGCCACATTCTCCTCATCCCTCACTGCTTTTGGTGCACTGCTGCTATTGCCACCGATGGTGCTCTTCACCAGATCTCGCCTCATCTACTCTTGTTGCAGATCAGGCCACATCCTGTCCCACTATGGCATTTTGTCTCTGCCCAAAATGCTCTGGACAAAGACTTGCTAGTCCTCAGAAACACTGTTGAGAGCTAATCGCACTAGCTCCGTGGGTTGAGGCGTTGCCCTAACAATTGACAGCTGGTCTCAGACCTCCTGAATTCTGGTGAGGATGGGGTCTATGCGCCGCCCCTTCTGCATTCGGGTACATCTTAGCTTCTCCTCCAGATACATCTTCCACTGCTCGGAAGATCCTTGAAATAGCATGGTGAGAGCATCCCTCCTCTGCTTGGCAGTGTCCTTGCTAGCTATATGTGATACTACTTGATCTCTAACCCCATCGAGAATCAATCTCTTCGTCCTCTCCATCTCCTTCTTGTACACTTTCAGCTGATTTGGATCCATGGTGACAACCACCACATTATCGATGTATGCCTTGAGATCGTACTCATCCAGAAGGTAGGAAATCCTTGCCTTCTAGATCACATAGTTGGATTCTCCGTCTAACTTGTCCTGATCTCTCAGCCCGGCTAATGCCATTTCAGCAAAATAATTCGAAATCCTCCTCTTCTCTTCTACTCAACTGCTGCTAGGATCTACACACTCCCTACTGGAGTGAGTAAATCTGCTCACAACGACTGTTGATCTGCAAGAGAAAATTGAGCTTCTGAAGCTAGAAGTCCCCTGAGGGAAATTTCCCTCAATGTGTGCTCTTTCTTCCTCCTGACGCTATTTTGCACTAGCAACTGCTGCAAAATACTACGTCCAACTAGAGATCTGCTCTGCAAGGAAAATACTAGCTGCTCCCTTTGCCTCTGGTAATCTTCGATCTGGAGAAATCTGATTTCTCTGCCCCTCTCTTAGAGAAATCGATTTTTCCTCAAGAAATTGACCCTTCTGGCCAAAGGATTGCGCTGCCTCAAAGGGTTTCGAACTGCTGCTTACGCAAAGCTATGAGATTCCTCTTCCCTTCTGTTACTGAGCTCTCCGACTTACAATTTGTGCTCTGATACCATGTGAAAATTCGGTGACCCCGATTCCTATTGCAAGAACTGATGTTAATTCTTCTAATTGTTAATTCAATTAAACAATTTACTTGTTGTCTGCTACGACAAATATCGAATTAAATTCACCGCAACCTTCACAAATAAAATACAGCAAAAGTAGAAAAACGTTGGAAGAAATAGATGCACACACACAATATGACATCGTTATTTTTGCGCTGTGTCCCCGAAAAAACCCAACTCGGGAAAATCGGTGTAGCAACTGAGGGTTTTGATATTATGCAGTAGTGAAATCTGAGTACAATCTATGGATGCTTAATCTAGCAATCCAAAACAAAGAAATGACTGGCAATAAAAACTAGTGAGAAAATTTCTCACTCCATAGGCGATCTGACATTGACCTAAGCTCGAATCGAGCTGCTCCTTGCTCCCTCTCCTCAGTTACTGCATCCCACAAGCTTTGAACTGCATCTCCTCTTACTGTCTTGCCAATTGTTGTTTGGAAGACTGATACTCTTTGCCTTTGGACCTTTTGCCCAATTTCTGGCTCATAATTTCTTCTTCTCCCCAGCAAAACAAAATCTCCCCATGAAAGGTTTGCACTGCCTTTGCGCTGCCTCTCTGCGACAATCACTGCCTCTTTGCAATGTACTCACCGGAACTGGGAAATCTTCCTCTGACCTCGCTATCTTTGCCCCTCTCTCACTGCTTTGAACTCACTGAATCACCTCCGGCAACTGAATGTTGCTACTCTGGAGATCGATTTCCCAGCAAATCGAATACTCGACTGATTTGGTGTGTCTTCTGCAAGCCCCATCGAGTTCTTCTTATAATCCTCCGTTGAGACTTCAATGACCACGATTAAATCTTAATCGATGGCTAGGATTAACTAGAAATCGATCCATGCACTTTTCTAGAACATTCTCACCGTCACTTAATTAATTCCTTTTAATTAATCATATTTCTTAAGTTTAGACTTAGGAAATATTAAAAACAGACTAATTAATTTAATTAAGTCGTCTCTAGGTGGAATTTCCAAAAACGATTTCTGGGTATTGGAGAATACATGTATTCTAGCCTCTATGTCAAATCTTGTGGCTAGAACACATCCGATGCTACAAAAACTAACATAAACCCTAGTCTAGTGTTAACGCTTAAAATTAGGGCTTGTTGGAGGCTTGTGGTTCCTTTTTGTTGATTATATCTATTTTCTTTAGCCTTTTTCTTGGGTCTTATCTGCCTATGCAAGTCACTCTTGTTGCATATTTATTATTACTCAAGCCCTAGGCTATAAGTACCCTTGATAGGTTCCTTGGAGAGCATGCTACTCCTTGTTTCATTGGATTGAGGCTTGTTCTTAGTCTGAGTGCCCTACCTAAACCTATCCAAGCTGTCACGTTTGAGCTATTACCTTAGAATATCTATTAGGTGATCAATATTGGGAAGCCTCCCTTGTGGTGAAAATCCATTAAAGAATAGGAGGTGGAGTGCTATGGTGACAATGGGCCTCCACCTCATTGTTGTCCCTTTGTCTGGTCCTTGTCTTGTGAGGCCTCTCACAAGACCAGCTAGATTTTGAGGCAACAAGAGGCAAAGAGCATTAATGGTAGATACATTTATATTGTGGTTTAGTATGTAATTTGTTTGGACTTAAATTTTGACATTTGAACCTTAATAACCACTACAATTATTGTATGACGTACATCAGTGGACATGATATATATGATAAGAATGTATCATCTTTATGTATTTATGTAACAATCTCATGATTTGATGTTGTTTTGAGTTTATTTTAGTTGTTGAGAAAATTGAAAATTAATTGATGTTTTTATTGTTAGTCAATTTTTTGTTTATTTTGTTGATTTTTTTCCCAAGTTTTGTAAGTCAACGATTTTGGACCTTGGTTGGTAATTGTTGAGATCGTGTTTTCCAACATTGGTATAAGATCAAATAAGTAAGCTTTATTGATGACCACAAATGACCAGAAAAATGTATCAATGGGTCAAAAAAATGGGTCAATGGGAGGAGGCCCCTACATCAATATAAAAAATAGAGGTGGAGGTGGGGGAAAGGAGGAAAAGTAATAGAATGTCTGTATTGAACCATTGACTACAAAGGAGGAGCTAAGACATTGCCTAACAATCTCTTCAGGGGAGAGACTATGCTTGAGAGGATTGGGTTGTAAAAACTTGGGAAGGAGTTAGGAATGATATGCAGATACTCTCCTAAGGAAAAAAACTTGATGATGATATATTGGTGTTCTATGGGGTGGGGACAACAAATTGGCTCTTGATGAGAGTTGATGTGAGATCTATGTTGAGATTGGGAACTAGAACTTCTCAACGATTGTGGTCCATGTTTGTTAACCAAAGATCAAGATGAGGTTGTTGGTCTCACTGACTAGGGTCAAAAGTATCTTGGGCCTATGCTTGCAACTTCTTGCTATTGGTAGACATAAGGAAAAAAAAAGCTAGTTGCCCGCTTAATGGAGTTGAGTTATGGAGGTCCTCTCAAATGTTGATAGCTTTGTCCTAACACATGGGGCTGAACAACTGTTGCATATGGAAAGTCATGTACTCAATCCTAAATAAGATATGATGCTTGAGACAGTGCGATGTAGTGATGTTGAGAGGTAAAGGCGGGGTTTTGGGTTCTTCTTGCAAAGACATGTGTTGTTGGCGAATGTAGCGTACTTCAATATTAGATAATCATTCCTTTGATTTACAAAACTTAGTGGCCCCTTCAACACATTGGGATGATCAATTTACTATAGCTTAGGAGAACTTGATCGGGTTTTTGAGGATGGATGGGTTTAGAACTCCATAGCTCTATTAGCTTGTTGTTTGTCTAGTATCTCATATTTGCTAGTTAGTAGCGGCATTGAATTTTTCCAAAATGGTGGAGAAGCTACTTGTCATGCATAGTATCTTTATGCCTTTATTATTGGAATACTTTCGAGTATAGGAATGAACAAGCATGATGAAATGCTAGTTTGAATGAGGCCACATAAATAAATGATGAAGGTTCAAAGTTGTAGTAGGATTGGTTGGGTACCATGGAACATCTTTAATGAGGTAGAAGGTTCTAGCGACCTTGAAGGTGGAATTTGCTTTGATTTATTCTTGCAATTTATAGTAATAATAGAAAAAGTATAGGCAATATAATCTCAGCTAGTGGCTTGTTACTTGTGTTATTTTATCATCATATATCCAAACGTATGTACTATAAATTTTGATAATCTTTTAGATCATAATTTGGATAATTGATTGGGTGGTGAAGGTTGCATGGGAATGGAGCTCCATGGCTCTATTAGATTGTTGTTTTTCTAGAATCTCATATTTGATAGTTACTAACTATATTCTACAATACCAAGAGGAACATGCTTTACTCAACATATATCCAAGAATATGTACTACAATTTGTTTTTTTAATTGTTCTTTAGATCATGTCAAATCAAAATTATGATTGTGTTTTTAGATCATGTCACATCAAAATTATGATTGTTTGGTTTTGTTATTGTATTTTTCTTCATTATGATTTACTAATGAGAAACAATGATTGATCTAATTAAATTTCCAATAATTAAATGTTGCACCTTTGTCTTTCCAAACAAAATGAACACTAACCAAGTTTTGTTCCTTTTTAGATACCAATTAGTCTGCCTTCATTGGGTGGAAAAAAAACATACATATTGCATTGAGGCTAGCTACTTGTGAGAGTAATGATATAGCTATAACTAGTGGCACTTGCGCATGTGCACTATGAATTTTCAACCAACCAATTTGATCTTTTCCACGATGCCTATCATAGAGAAAGTCTCAAATGTGCCAAACTCATATAACACACATGGAATATGGGAAAATTTAGTTTGGATGAGGGATGCTTCTTCTAAATCTATGATTAGTAAAATGCCACAAATATTTTTTTTTATGATAGTCAATGACAACAAATATTCACTATCCACTCCTCCTTTTAAGAGTGATATTAAAAATATAGTGAGATTATTTTATACTTTGTAGGAATTAGTTATGTTTACATGCTTTTAGAATAGTAAAACCATCCATTGGAATATAATAAGTCAATCTATAGAAAAATGGATGCAACATTTTACCCTGGAGAAATGCGTTTCCAAAAACTCTGTTAAGAAAGTATTGCTCTTTCAGTTTATTTCTCAAGTTATAGATGATGATGATGATGTTGATGATAATCTATTTTTAAGTTCACAACCAAGCCAAATACAAAATTGGTGCATAAGAGCCCCTTGTTTGGGGGACAATGCAGAGATTTGATGGCTAAAGTATAAAAATGTGTACATACTCTACCCTACTCTAGATTTGGACCCATGACCTCTTAGGAAAAAACAAATGCTTTTTACCATTTGGCCCACTCAAGCTGTGGCTCTCGTGGAGCTATAAAAATAACAATTCTTCTTGGAAGGTACTTCACCTCTCTTTACAACTCCATTCTTTTGGCTTTGAGGTATGGTAATACTCAACTATGGAGTAGATCCATGTCTTTGTATTCTTAACTCTTCTTTCTCCACTAAGGGACAATTTTCCTTTGGACTTGATACTCTAGAATTGCTTTACAATGGAGTAGATCCATGACTTTGGTCTCCTTGTTGTTGCTTTGCAATGGAACACAAATTTCTACAATAGAACTCCACCTTGAATGTTGATGCCAAACTCCTTTATCTCTTCTCTTCTAATTACTAGAGGATCTAGAGTTAGGTTTTTAGGGTTTTTGACATCTTGTCAAGTTCTCTTGGAATGTTTGAGATGAGTCATGTTTGACTTGGTCAATTTGTTAGAGGGCATAACTTTCTCTTACTAACTCCATTTCTTTAATTCGATATATTGTTAGAAAGGTGTAGAAGAGATCTATGATGACAAAAGTCTTGATAATTGGGTCAACACAAAAAAAATGTTGTTTAAGGCCCCAAAATGGCCTTAGATGTTATGGGATCCAAATTTGTGTAACTCATAAGTGGTCCCAATACGTTCATTACTATGATCTTCCCATGCCAAAAGGATTCCAAGAGCGAGGAAACATTATAGTGACCCTTTTTGGATCATATCCATCCATTTTGGATCATACTCATTTGGTAGCTCTAGCTCTAGTTATTAACTGTTTGCTTTGGCTTTTGGCTTGGATTGTTTTGTCTTTTGACTCAGTCTCTAGCTCGTAGCTCTAATTCTTGTCTTTGTCTTTTGGCTCTTCTTCTTCAAGCCAATTCTTGGACAACTTGTCTTGCAAAAAATCTAAGAAAGGTTTCTTACCATAATTACCTTGTAATGAAGATGATGTTGTAGGTTTAAAAGCTTTGAGGTGCTTGCTTTTCTCTTGGAATGCTTGGCTCCTGTTGATGTTTGTAGTTTAAGCAAGTACTTATGTATAGGTCTAAGAGTCTAGACATGTGAAAGTCACGTAATTGACACTTAACCTTAGCAATTACTTTAATTATTAAAGTAATTGACCTTTATAAGAAAAAAGTGAGTTAATCTAATGAAATGCAAAGGTTATTTGCATTAGTGAATTTGATGAATCTCATCTAGTCATCTCAAGTGATGTTGAGATCTAATCTCATCCATCAATCACTTTGATATTAGAGTTGTGGATTCGTTCAATAACTCAAAACTTAGAAAATGCTATACTAAGGTAGAAGACACATCCTTTGAGCACAAGACAGAAAAATAGTGAGATCTCAATGATCGAGTGTAGAAGAACATTCATCCAAGTGTGCTGAGTTGAAGAAGGAGAACAAGGGATAGCAAGGGAGAAGGATCTAGATCAACCAAGCAAGTTCGAAGGACAGGTTTGGAGGGTTTGATTTGCGGGATGATTTCCAGGTTTTTGCTATTTGTATTTTTCCTTAGGGGCCATTTTCCTAGCAAGGGAGCCCTTGCATGTTGAATTTTTTTTAATGAAACAACATATTTGAAGGGAAATAATTTATGTGTGCATGTGTTTGAGATTGGTGTTGTTATTTTGATTTTTCTGTTAACCTTTTATTTACTTGTTAAAATTGTAGCGGTGCATTTATTCCGTAGATCTACAGTAATAAATAGTTTATAGTAGGGTTTTTACTAGAGAATAATTAGCCAGTAGCTGGGATAGAAAAATTAACTGTTTCTTCTTCCACTGTTGCGCTTTGTCTTATTGGTATGTTTTTTAGTTTGTGCCACTTGTTCTTGGCTACCATGCCTTCCATGGTCTATGTTTATGATTCTCGGTGTGAAGCTTTGGATGGCACTTCCAACACTTGCCATACCAATACCAATAGTTGATCAATTTGCAATTTATATAGGACTTTTGACATCTTGTGAATTTCTCATGTAATATTTGAGATGAGTCATGTTTGACTTAGTCGATTTGTTGGGGGCATGACTTTCTCATGCTAACTCCATTTCTTTAATTTGATATATTGTTAGAAAGATGTTGAAGAGTTCTATGATGAAAAAAGTCTCAGTAATTGTTTCAACCCCCAAAAAGTATTGTTTAAGGCCCGAAAATGGCCTTGGATATTATGAGACCCAAATTTGTGTAACTCATAAGTGGTCCCAATATGTTCATTACTATGATCTTCCCTTGCCAAAAGGATTCCAATAGTGAAGAAACATTAGAGTGATCCATTTGGGATCATATTCGTTCATTTTGGATCATACTCAATCGGTAGCTCTCATGCAAGTTGTTGGCTCCAACTCTAGCTATTAACTATTTGCTTTGGCTTTTGGCTTGGATTTTTTTCCTTTTGACTCATTCTCCAGCTTGCAACTCTAATTCTTGTCTTCGCCTTTTGGCTTTTCTTCTTCAAGCCAAGCCTTGGACAACATGCCTACCCAAAATCTAAGGAAGGTTTCTTATCATAATTACCTTGTAATGAAGGTGAGACTGTAGGTTTAAAAGTCTTTGAGGTGCTTGCTTTTCTCTTGGAATGCTTGGCTTCTATTGATGTTTGCAGCTTAGGAAGGTACTTCTGTGCAGGTCTAAGTGTCTAGACATGCAAAAGTTGGGTAATTGACCCTTAACCTTAGCAATTACATTAATTATTAAAGTAATTGACTTTTACAAGAAAAAAGTGAGTTAATCTAATGAAGTGAAAAAGTTATTTGCATTAGTGAATTAGATGAATCTCAATCATTGATCTCATGTAATGTTGAGATCTAATCTCATCCATCAATCACTTTGAGATTAGGGTTATGGATTTGGCTAGTAACTCAAAACTTGGAAAGTGCTAGACCATGGGAGAAGACACATCTTTTGAACACAAGATAGTAAGATAGTGAGATCTTAGTAATTGGGTGCAAAAGGACATTCATCCAAGTGTGCAGAGTTTAAGAAAGGATAACAAGGGGTAGCGAGGGAGAAGGATCTAGATTAGCAAAGCAAGATTGATGGACAGGTTTTGAGGTCTGGTCTGCTGGATAATTTCTAGGTTTTTTGCTGTTTGTATTTTTCCTCTGAGGGCCATTTTCCTAGCAAGCGAGCGCTTGTATGTTGAAGAATTTTTTAATTAAACAATAGGTTTGAAAGGAAAATATTTATGTGTGCATTTGTTTGAGATTGGTGTTGTTATTTTTTTCTGCAGTAATTCTTTTATTTGTTAAAATTCCAACAATGCTTTGATTTAGTAGATCTGCAGTAATAATTAATTTACAACAAGGTTTTTACTAGAGAATAATTAGCTAATAGTTGGGGTAGAGAAAATTAAGGTTCTTCTTCCACTTTTGCTCTTTGTGTTATTGGTATGTGTTTTATTCCTTGCCATTTATTCTTGGCTATCTTACGTTCCCTGGTCTACGTTTATGATTCTTGGTGTGGAGCTTTGAGTGATGCGTCCAACACTTACCATATCAATACTAATACCTGATCATTTTGCAATTTCTGTAAAAGTTCCTAATTTGAGCCTTGGTCATTTGATCATGCTTTCCAACATAGTTTGAAGTGGGACCTATGGTTATGCAATGGCTTATTTATTTATTTATTTTTCACAATAATAAGAACCTGAGTATAATCTAAATATTAGTTTTCTAAATGTGTTCTTTTCTTGTAGTGGTAGTGAACAATGAGTTCTTTGCATACCTTTGTTGGGGGTCCTCCTTTAAGCTTCAATAAGTTTTTCGAGTGTTTGCTTAAGTTTTTCATCCTAATTGGAATGTTGCCCTTGTTGTGGATCTGTAATGTGCAATATGAAGAGGTTTCCATCCTTCTTTGGATTGCTTCACTATTTTTGGAATTGTAGTACATTTTTCTTTGACCTTCTCAATTTCTATGCTAGCGACCTTGATTATGGTGCTTACTATGACATAATGGAGGTGGAGATATCTTATCATTTGTAGAACAATTCCCTACACATGAGCATTCTCCTTCTTCCACAATGCTCCCAAAATATCCAAGCCTGCATATAAAGGCCTTATCATATCATCTATGAGATTTATAATTCCTTTTACTTCATTTCCATGTCATGCCCATGTCCATTATATTACATCCTTTCCCATGATCTTGAGTCTGTTCCTTTGGTGTACAATTCAAAACTACCAAAAGATTCGTTCATTGATTTAAATTGAGTAAGGGCATTCTGAGAGGTGCTTACCATTCTTGTCTTGGTCATGTTTGTTCACACCGAGTAGAGAAGGAAGGTTTTTTTTCCCTCTTCAATAGTTTCTTGTAACTTGGCCAATTCCTTTTGCAGCTTCTCCATATCCTGGTCATTGGCCAATTCCTTTTGCAGCTTCTCCATAGCCTGGTCATTCTATTCCTCATGTTTGTTCATATGGTTGAGAATGGACTATCTGTTAGAAAATCAAATGCAAAGTATATTTTCTTACTTGGTAATTACCCGTGAGAATTAATCTTCTTTTCTTTGTTATTTATTGTTACTTCTTCATCAAGCAATTACACAAACTATTTTTACTTGTTCTTTACTCCTTTCCTTCTTAGAATGGAGCTTCTTTTCTTGCACAAATACTGCTTAATTCTGAATCTTATATTTTCTCACCAGTTTCTTGAAGTTTATCTTTGATTTTTGATATCTTCATGAGATAAGAAGCTATAGTGTCTTCTTTTGTCATCTTTGATTGATATAGTTGAGTCCTGAGGGCTATCATGTGACCTGTTGTACTGACGGAGTGTAATTTCACCAAGGTATCATAGACTTCTTCAAATATAGATAATTCTGATACAAAAGTGATAAGGTGGTCTTTGATGGACACAAAGAGAATTCTTTTAGCTTTAATCTCCCATTTTTGATATTTTTCCATTTCTCGAGTATTCTCTTTATTTGGTACTAGAACTTTCCCTTGAACAAATTTCATGACATCATTCTCTCTAAGGACTAAGTCAATCTCTCTTTCCATGCCTTGAAGTTGGATGCTTCATCTAGCTTATTGCTTTCGTTGCATATATATGCCATTGGATTAGACATAATGACTTGGAGGTGAGCTATTACCAAAAATATCTTCATTTATGTCTGCTAAAAATTATGACCTTCTTGGACTGCTACAATGGTGATCTTCTTGTCTCTGCCTTGTAAGAGTGTCTCTTCTTCACCTTAACTCTGATGCCATGTTAGAAAATCAAAGGCAAAGTAGATTTATTTACTTGGTAATTACTTGTGAGAATTAATCTTCTTTTCTCTGTTATTTATTGTTACTTCTTCATTAAGCAATTACACAAACTATTCTTCCAAGATCACAAAGAAGTAAGAGACGTAGAGATTTAGGCTTTCAAGCCAGGGAAAAACCACTCAAAGGAAAAACCAAACAATCTTCTTCTTAATGAATAAATTCAAAATGAGATATCCAACCTGAGACCATAAAACATTCCAAGTTAGCCCTTCTCCTCAATCAAAGTCACAAACTTCTTCAACCTGATCAGGATCTCTGAGATTTCAGCTCAACTGAAGAGGTAAAAATTCGGTCCTATTAAAGACTTAAAAAGACTTCAGACTCGGCCCTGTTGCAAACTTTAGATCCTTGGTCTTCACTTAAATTATTGGTTCTATTACAAACTTAAGATATTCGACCTTGTCACAGTTCCGCCTCAGTTTACTAGCTTCAGATACTTGTAGATGTAACAGGTATGGAGTAGAAATTCGAACTTCCTTTCGTTTTGTTCTTTACTCCTTTTCCTTCTTAGAATCTCGACTTCCTTTCCTTGCAGAGGTCGAACTGTCCTGTGATTGTTTGTGTGTCTTCAAAAGGCTCGAAATGGAAAATATATATATATATATATATATATATATATATATATATATATATATATATAGCTGTTCAGTAGGGTGCCCAAGAGCCATGTAGGTCGACTTCATTGAGAGAGGGCTGGCTTGGAATTTTGACAGACTTTATTAACTAAATAACAATAAACAAATTTCTTTCTTTCAAAACGACATGACTCAAATACATATTGTATTGACCCTTTGACTTCTAAAGCATGAAGAACATGCTTGATAAAATAATAAAAATAAACTTATGTTTCATTATTAAGACCGATACTGGTTACATTTTCCAACATTATCCACTTCTTGTAAATTGTTTTTTGCACTTTTCACCTCACCCATGAATTTAATGAGGAAATATTATGTGGTTGTACAATTTGACTTATAGCAGTTCATTTTCCTCTTCCAAGTTTTGGACCATCTTTCTCAACTCTTCATTCACTACTTGAATTTGCTAATTTAACTCTTGCATCTCTTGGAGTCTTTCTTTTTTAAGAGCTTTACTAATGGCAAATGTATTGTGGCTTCCAATGTCCATAGACGTGCAATATTATTATGATAACACCACTTGATTTTTAAAATACTATAAATATTCCACTGGGTTTTTGTCACAAGAAATATTAACTATGTACTCCTATAAAGAGTGATACTGAAAACAAAATGAGATAATACTCTATGTAATTAAATGTGTTACTATCTAAGTCACATGACTTGAGGACACGGGGCACAAAGGACAAGGAAATACGAGTATTGGCATGGGACATGATGAGCCTGAAAACAAGACATGGAGGACACGATTTATTTTACATATATATTGATTCAAATTTTGATAAAAACTATAACATTTACAAAATATTGATACATTATGATTCCTTTACGAGACAAGTTCAATCATACAACTAGCTAGTAGTACTAAATTAATGATGATCAAATTACAAACTCATAAGAAATTAGAACCATAAAATGTAGTTTTCTCACGAAGTCATCAAAATCAAAATGTATTACAATGATACTAAGTCACTGATACTATAGGTGGGAATGCCAATGGATACACAAAATATGGTAGGTACTAGAACTGTAGATGTTAGAATTTGATAGCTTGTGACTATTGGGATTCCTCCTCCATGTCAGAATCATCAAAATCAACACCATTGCAACTGCTTTTTCCTCCTCCTCTATATCCAATGCGATCTTTGCTTTTGTTGGTGTGGAGAATGACCCCTTTGTTGAAAAGTGTAACTAGGTTCGGTCTTCATAATGACATGTGTAATTGTGATTTTATGTAATTGATGTAAATAAGAAAACAATTTTTTTTTTGTAATGCTTGAATCATGGGTTTCATGATCAAAGAATATTATTTTTAGTTAAAGCTCCCATTGTGAGCTATTGGGTTTTGTCATCAAGCCATAAAATTCATAGAGTCAATGTCAAAGATTGAAGACCCATTTTGGGCATGTAATCCATTGTAAAGGAAAATTTATCAGCCCTCTAAGACTTTGT
The DNA here is from genome assembly GCA_034641835.2 of Pinus albicaulis. NCBI lineage: Eukaryota > Viridiplantae > Streptophyta > Pinopsida > Pinales > Pinaceae > Pinus > Pinus albicaulis. The sequence goes on from CM076581.1 coordinate 1,476,825,298, forward strand.
CACAAGCTCTTCTTCATGTCGGCCTAATGATGCTTCCAGAATAACAAGTCGGCTTACCTATATCACAAGCCGACTTATTTTGATGGATGAAACACTATATATAGGGCATGGCAACCTCCATTTGTGGACAAGCAATTTGGTCAATTCTACAATAAGAAGTGCGAAGATCACTAAGAAAGGAGCCTCATAACCAACGAAGAGAAGGAAACGAAGAGCGAAGATTTTGGTGTTGTTTATGGGTTTGTTTTAGGGCTAATACCTCCACACGTGTGGAGGAAGGAATAACTATCTACTGTAGAAAAGGTCGAAGGTCTCGCTGCTGTCCAAGAAGTCGAATCAAGGAAGAAGATAACCAAGGTTACAAGCCGAATTATAATAAGAGGTCATACCATCAAAGTGAAGAGGATCAAGGTTTAAAAGGTTGGTCAACCACATGTGCTAGGGTTTCTGCAGGAGGGCCGAGCATTGTAGATCTGATCTAGGGAACCGAAATCTGAAAGATAGCCGAGTTATTGAAGGAAGAAGCTTGATCATCGTTGACTCAAGGAAAAAGAAGGAAGTTGAATCAAGGAGGCTTGTGACTTGGTCTTGGAGATGTCGTTGTGTCAAGGGTTTAGGTCATGGTCTTGGTATTTGTCAATTGAAGTTTCTATAAGAAGAAGAATTTGTTTGGGTTTTCCTCTCAAGTTGGAAAAGTTTGGTCCTAGATGATCGCCTATATTCTATGTCTCGTGTCTCTTTATTTTTTATGCTTTGGTGGCTGGTTGATGAAGAAAAATACTATAATAATCTAACTGAAGAGAAGATCTTAATATAAAGCAGTAAAAATCATTCACAAGCAATTATCATTAGAAGAGAAATCACCTAATTGATATGCCCTAGATTTCTAAACATGGTATTGGAGCAAAGGTGACAAATCAAGGATAGGGAATCTCATCAAGGGACACACAAGCACTCAGGATCAAATCTCGAAGGATATCAAAGTGAAGTCAAGATCTACAAAGAAGTGTCAAAGCCCTAGATTGAAGAAGTCTACACTAGAAGAAGTCTTGGGATCCTCAAAAGACCACAAAAACCCTACTCAAGTTGAAGGGACTTACAAATCAAAGTTTCTTGAAGACTATTCATCTTGGAGAATAAAGATCAAGGATGTTGTCATCTTCAAAAGTTCTAAGGCAATTTCCTCATTGAAGCAAGGACCTTACCATTGAAGAAGATCATCCAAGAAGCATCAAGACATAATGAAGAAGGCATCATTATCAACAAGGACATCACCATTAAAGGATCTAAAGTGATCTCCCTCTTTGTGGGGACAAGGATCATTCTTGAAGAGAACAATCTTCATTGAGAAGAAGTTTTCTATTAACTATATTTCAAGGAGGCGGCAACTGGAAGAAGCATCTTCACAAGTATATTTATGTCTGAATCTGTCAAAATGCCTTTTTGCAAGGAAAGCCACAAATTGGTTGGAGCTTCAAACTATCTTGCATGGAAGAAGAGGATAGATCTGAATCTCATTGAAAATGAGGTTATGGATTAGGTCAAAGGATCTATCACCAAACCATCAAAAGAGGATGCTCAAGCACTTGCAAAGTTTATGAAAGGGAAAGTGAGGGCTCAAAGGATTCTCATAGAATCCATCAAGGATCCCCCCATTCCATATGCATCTAAACTCGACACCTCAAAATAAATATATGACAAATTGGTAGAGTTGTTTTTTGTAAGCATTGCATAAGAAGTTATCTCTCTAAGGCAAGAACTCTACAAGCTAAGGATATCAAAAGAAGAAGGAATAGCCTCATAATTTATGAGGATATCTGAAATAAGGGATCAACTTCAGGATTTGGGTGAAATAATGTTTGACAAGGAGGTGATCACTGTAGTACTAAATGCACTACCAGAGGAGTGGGGTAACTTTACTTCAAGTATTTATGGGAAGAAAGAAGCCACTCCATGGGAAGAAAGAAGCCACTCCATTCCAGGATCTTGGTCTCTATGCAAAATTGAAGAAACCAGGCTGAAGGAAAAAACTAATGTGGGATCAATTGAACAAAATCAAGCATATGCTGCTATGGCAAAGAGAAAGAGGAAAGTCTGGGAAATTTGGTCCTCAGAAAAAGAAGAACATGGCTAACATTCAAAGTTGTGGATGCCAAGAATATGAGCATTACAAAAGGGATTGTCCTAAGCTCAAGAAGGACAATAACAAAAGAGGTAGAGAAGAAGCCCATCTCACCGAAGAAGTGGAAGAAGATAAAGAGAAGAAGTCCAAGAAAGAGGAAGTAAAAGATCTCTACTTGACTGAGATAGTCTTCCTCACCTAGTTCTTTTCATGTTCTTGTTTTCATGTTTTCTGTTATAAGATATGGCTATCATGAATCATTAAGGAAAATGATAGGATGCATCATGGCATCGTAGAAGCATTAAAAGCAAGAGCTTGTGATCATAGAGAAAAATAGCTGAAATAGAATTCTATGGTAGTCACCTATGGAAGGATATAACTCTTGGTAACCTCATTAGAAGAATAAGTGACACTTATGTGAAAAAGAAGAAAAAGGTTATCTAGCGCAAAGCTCATCATACATCAGTGAAAAGGGAACTTTTGCTAGATGAGGATACTCAAGATCCTCTATTGGAATCTTCATTGGAAGGTTCACTAATCAAAAGGAAGCAAGGGTTTCATAAAGAATTCCATCTTGTGGGAATTCATGGGATGATGGTATGATGACAAAAGAGGTGAAGCAAATCAAGAGATTGATGTTCTTTCAATCAAGGAAGCTGCTGAAGGAAGTCTGGATGACCTAAAGGAAAATGAGGTATATATGCTTGTATTCGATATTGTAGAGTCATGTCATATGGTTGCGGGTAACATGGATAAATGCTCTATCTCGAGAGCATGATCAAAAGAAAGGATCTCCTCCTTTGAAAGGATGCTGGAAGGCATGGGTCACACACTGTCTAGTTGAAATCAACATAATATGTCCTCATATGAAATATGAGGTGGTTGACAAAATTGGAGGAATAATGACTGGAAGTTCCTGGAAGAAAAATGTGTGAAGAAATAATAAAAGAGATTGTGGAATATGCAACCATGAAGAAGGTAATCAACATCCAAGAACTGGAAGATTTGACTAGGATATCTCCATGAAATATATGAAGACTCTTATGAAGTCTGAAAAAGAAAGAGACCCTTGACAACATATATCTTTTGGAGATGTGTCAATGTGTATGCAGGATGCTGATGCAAATTAGAAGATGTCACTGTGAAAGACCATCACACAGGTAACTTTGATTTAATGCTCGTTTCTTATTTTTGAACAATATCTGGATGGGCTTATGCAGCGCTGTCAAGGGAAGAACTATGGATGCCTTCCACCACTGATGACCATGTAGATGGATATAAGATCCTTAAGGAAACATGGCACGAAGAAGGAAGCAAAGCATGGAGGACGACCAGATATGGATCACTTTCCAATGAAAGAAAGGATGACATGACTCATGGATGGAAGTGATGGATGGTTTGTGGCCTACAAAGAAGTCCCTTAAAATGTAGACTCCTTGACAAAGAAGATAAATTCATGACATCAAAGGAAGGAGTTCTACAAGCAACTGGTTGTCCCATGATCTCCACCTAGAGAGCTATTGGAAGCAAGTCCTTGGTCAAGAGGGAGCTTGGTCAAGTCCCTAATTAAGAGGAAGCTTGGGTACATTTCTTTTATAGGAGTGAGTACATACCTTCAGCGGAATGGGTATGTCCTCCCTAAAATGAGCGGGAGAGATAGACACATCATTCATGTCTTCACTTGGGAAGACAAAATGGAGGATTGGGTAAACATCTGGCATCCAATACTCTTTGAGGATGAGTTAGGGCATACAAGATAAGAGTAGTCATAGAGGATCAATATTCTTTGACTTGGAATTGAAGATAAGCATAGTCCTGGTGGAACACACTCTGAGAACCCGAGTAGGGTATATTCTGAGAGAGACAATGATGAGGGTGTCTATACATCATTAGTCTCGCCAACATTGTGCTTTGATCTTTTGGAGAGATAAAACTGTTAGTTAAGGCCTTGATATGTGACAATGCTGGTTGATATGATGCTATACAGATGGGTTACCAATCCGACTCTTCTTATGAGAATTCTTCAAATTGAGATTGACTAAGTACCTTGTATGGATTATGAATACCTCCCTAGTTAAGAGGATGTGTTGAAAAGTGTAACTAGGTTCGGTATTCATAATGACATGTGTAATTGATGTAAAGAAGAAAATAAAATTATATTTGTAATGCTTGAATCATGGGTTTCATGATCAAGGAATTTTATTTTTAGTTAAAGCTCCCATTGTGAGCTATTAGGTTTGGTCATCAAGTCATAAAATTCAAAGAGTCAATGTCAAATATTGAAGACCCATTTTGGGCATGTAATCCATTGTAAGAGAAAATTTATCAGCCCTCCAAGACCTTGTCACAAGCTCTTCTTCAAATCGGGCTAAGGATGCTTCCAAAATAACAAGTCAACTTACCTATATCACAAGTTAGCTTATTTTTGATGAATGAAACACTATATATAGGGCAGCTCGGCCTCCATCTGTGGACAATCAATTCGGTCAAGTAAGTATGCAATAAGAAGTGCGAAGATCACTAAGAAAGGAGCCTCATGACCAATGAAGAGACGGAAACGAAGAGCGAAGATTTTGGTGTTGTTTATGGGTCTGTTTTAGGGCTAATGCCTCGACACGTGTGAAGGAAGAAAGAACTATCTACTGTAGAAAAGGTCGAAGGTCTTGCTGCTATCTAAGAATTCGAATCAAGGAAGAAGATAAGCAAGGTTACAAGCTGAATTATAATAAGAGGTCATACCATCGAAGCGAAGAAGATCAAGGTTCAAAAGATTGGTCAACCGCATGTGCTAGGGTTTCTGCAAGAGGGTCGAGAGTTGCAGATTCGATCTAGGGAACCAAAATCTGAAGGATATCCGAGTTATTGAAGGAAGAAGCTTGATCATTGTTGACTCAAGGAAAAAGTTGGAAGTTGAATCAAGGAGGCTAATGACTTGGTCTTGTAGAGGTCACTGTGTCAAGGGTCTAGGTCATGGTCTTCGTATTCGTCAATTGAAGTCCCTATAAGAAGAAGAATTCGTTTGGGTTTTCCTCTCAAGTTGGAAAGGTTTTGGCCTTGGCTGATTGCCTACACTATGTGTCTCTTGTTGCTTTATTGTTTATGCTTTGGTAGCTGTTTGATGAAGAAGAATATTATAATAATCTAACTAAAGAGAAGATCCTAATCTAAAGTAGTAAAAATTGTTCACAAACAGTTATCATTAGAAGAAAAATCACCTAATTGCTATGCCCTAGATTTCTGAACACCCTCAAGAGGATCATCATCATCAAAAGTAATTGGCTCTAGCACTAGTTCATTCAAATCCAAGTTGGCTAATGCCAACTCAACATTGACTGAGATATCATTTCTATGAAATGAGCAAAAAAGAAACATTGTTGTTGGAAAAAGCAAGAAATGTGGTATGCAAATCCTCTTGGAAAGTGGTTGGGTTCCCTTCAAATCTCAAATTTACCTTTCAACTATACACCATTAGACCTCAAAGCTCCAAGTTTCTAGAGAAAATGAGCAAATAGAAGAGACAAATCACTTTTTGGAGACCCACATGTCTCTATTTTGTGTCATACGTGTTAGAAACGTCTTAACATGGCTAGGACACATCAAACATGTGTTTGGCACTTCTCCTAATCATAGGACACATGCCAAGCACGTATCCTAGCATGTGCAAAGGCCCTAGGGGAGTTGAACTATTACGTAGGACATTATGCTTTTAAAACAATAAAATCATCCATGAAACTATAATAAATCAAACTCTATAGAAAAAATGGACACAATATTTTACCTAGAAAACTCCAACAAGAAAGGACAATGCCTTTTATAGTATCCTCAAGTTACAGATAACATGAAGTTGTGGTTCTCATGGAGCTATACAAGTAACATTTCCTCAAAATTCAGAAGATGTTGCACCTTTGTCTACAACTCTACTCCTTTGGCTTCAAGGCACGGTACTACTTGTTTATGGAGTAGATCGATGTTGCTATTTGTTTGCTCTACTATTTAACAATATTCCTTTGGAATTGACACCTCTAGTACTAGTATTTTTTGTAGCATATTCTTGACTTTGTTCCCTTGCGATTGCTCTACTATGGAACACAAATCTCTCCATTAGGAAACTTCCCCTTGATGATGATGCCAAACCCATTTTTGTATTTTTTTTTTGTTATTGAAGGAGCTAAGGTTAGGTTTAAGTTTTTAAAGTCTCATCAAATTCCCTTGGAATATTAAAAAATGTCACGTTTAACTTGGTTTCTCGGGGTATAACTTTCCTACACTAACTCAATTTCTTTCATGTGATTATCATTTCAAATATCTTGAAGAGCTTTATGACAACATATGTTGTAAAACCTATGTTGCCAGGAAACGTGGGTGCGGGTGCGGGTGCGGGGACGGGGACGGGGACGGCATTTTTTGAAACAGGGTGCGTGGGTTCGTCTGGGTATTTTTATATTAATATATATTATAAATTATAAATTATAATTTATATATCATATATAATACTATATTTTATAGATTAAATTTATAAATTATAAATTTAATGAAAATTAAGACTAAACAAACTCTAAGAAAACAGCTACCATCAGAATTCTTATCAGAATTGCATCAGTCAAACATCTGGGGTGTTTTTCCCACTCAGTGTTCTTAAGCTTGTCATGCCTGCCATGCAGACACAGATTTGGTAACGTTAGAAAACAATCATTCATTCACTGAAAAATAATGCAACAGAAAAATTGCTGCAATATCCACACAAGTTTCCTGCGGCAGTCAAAAACAACTGTTTCAAAATCTACACATAAATTTGATGAAGATCCTACCCATAAATTTAATGAGGAATGTGATTTTTGAAATCTACACATACACTTGATGAAGTAGGCCTATTAGTATTGTAATTAAGATACTCAGATGATTGATTTTTGCTAACTATGAAAACTCAGGCAGACAGGCTGTTTTGCACGCTGTCTACTGATCAAACTTCCTTTTATTGAAAGTCCCACAAAGGCAAGTAAAATTTTGGATAGGTATATTGTCAGTACATTAAAACAACTCCAAAATCTCAATGCATGCATTCATGCTCTTGTCCACTACAAATTGCTGGTTGTGGAGTAAGCAGATAACTTTTTTTTGGTAATGAATAATTAAAACCCCTTCTAAAAGCAACTATTTACAAAAGCATCTTATAAAGTGCCAGCATACTGGATTTCAAATAACTTGACAGGATTCAAGCCTCCTAGCATACAAGTTGCTTCTTCCATTGTGTAACTGTATTGAGAAGGGTCAAAACACCATATCAGTTTCTTGTTCTTTATACAAAAGAGCAAAGGAAATGCATAGCAAATATGAAGCATTCAAAATTAATTTGCATGGTTATGGATACACCCTAGATGTTTGACTGAAAAACGATGGGTTCTTCATACCAAAAGAACCCAAGAACCCGAATTTTTTTTTGAAGAACCCGGTTCTTCTGAGAAGAACCCGGTTCGTTTGGGTTCTTCAGGGTACTTGGGTGCGGAGAATCTGGTACTTGGGTGCGGGAACCCCACCCCCGGGTGCGGGAACCCGTGCAACGTAGTGTAAAACTAGTTTGACCCAAATCGTTGTTCTTAACATCCCCAAATATCCTTGGTAGTCCTAAGACCCAAAACTGTAGAACTCATAAATAGTCTCAACTAATTCATTTATCTGATCTTCTAGCTCCAAAATGATTCCAAGAATGAAGAAAAATTATAGTGATCCATTTTGGATCGACCTACATCATAAAACTTTTTCCTCCGATTATGAATCCCTACATGAATTCCACCTCACTTGAAGGAGATCACTTCTGTGTTTGCTCAATATGTTTTCTTGTAATGATGGATCAAGAACTTCTTAGCACCCTCTTATAGGGTTGGCCCATGTGGTTATTGACTATAGGCATGTATTCGTCTTACTATGAGGCTCAACCCCTATAATTATTGTTAGGGGGATCTTTGCACATAGTAATATGGGAAATTTTGGGGTTAACTTCTCTATTACATATTGGGGACGTGGATTATTGGAGCAAAATGTCATGAACCTAGGGCAGGTGTGTGCACTTGAGGTGTTGGTGCATGCACTTTGGTTACATGAGTTTTTATACATGACATGTTGTAGGTTAGAGAGATTTGCTGAGGAGACTTTCTCATGCACTAGGGACAAAATTGGATTCTAGCATAGTTGCACAAGTTTCACTCTTAAATTTTTATTTGTTCTAGTTTTTTTTTTTTTTTGGAAACACCACCTTTAATTTTTTTTATTGGAAACACCTTTTTTAATATTTTGGAAAATACCCACCAAAGATAGAAAAATCACTAGTTTTAATAGGTGCACTAGTATCCTCCTTATCGATGCTAGTTGTAAGTTTTGGTACCTTTAGTCTCTACATGAATGACGACACCTTTCCTCTGTATATGAATGGCCAAAGAATTTTATTCGTTAGTGCAACTACAAATACAACATTTAGAACAATTTTGCATTTATTTTCTTAGTGAATTTATCAACAATATCTAGGAAAAGATTAGATAATATTGGAGATTATTAGGAAAGTAAAAAAAATGCAAAAATAATATTTTTTTTTTCAAATTTTTAACATCTAAAGCAACAACAACATCAAACAAATAATTACTGTGTAAATTTGAAAATAAAACTCATATATTAGATGTATAAGATGTCAAGTGGTACATCACACATCAATACTAAAATATGACATCTATCTTGACTCCCAAATCATAAGTCTTGAGAGGATGATATAAAATCACATCAAAATAAAAATAAATGCATCTCATAAGATGATCATCACGAGGCATGTCGATACTACAAGGATAATGATAATGCACGAAGGTATCAATGATTCCATCTACCCCCTTTTATAGGCAAAGGACATCGCTCTTTGTTTGGAAGTGGTAGTTGGACATGTTGAGGTTGAGCTTGAGGTGGAAGGTGCAACTCCATTAGCGAAGGTGGGAGTTGAAGTGGGTTTTTTTTCGACTTTCCTCCTAATTCCCTATCTTTGTGGAGGTGGTGGATGTGGAACACCCTTAATGTGTTCCTCCAAATTTGTCTCTTTTGGAATTGGAAGTGGAACATCCTTTGATTCCTCCTCCTCCTCCAATAGATAAGCATCATGTTCCAACCACTCAGGTGCCTCCCCAACGATAGGTCTCTTGTTAAAATTGGAAACTAGAGCCAAATTCCACTTTAGACAACTCATTTGATAGAGATGATTATTGCATTGAATTCCTCTTTTGGAGATGATTATTACATTGAATTCCTCTTTTCAAAAGGACCAAAATCGACCTAAAGATTATCAAATTTGGATAAGCAGAAATGTGTCTTTGAATTTATGCCCTCACATGTGCAAATTTTCAAGGTCGACTGCATCATCATGTAGGCTCATGAAGCCCAAGAGACATGTCACTTCACCCTCAACGATTTGTATAAATAAGAGAGACCTCCAACCTCATCTGGCATCATCTCATCTCACACATTCTTTTCTCTCATCCTTTGATTGGTTCGTACAACTTATTGGGCATCTCTTTTCCTCACACGTGTGGTAGCAAAGCAGGACGAATTACAGGGCCGAAATTTCAGAGTTTGTTGCAGGCTTGACCAGGGGTGTTTTGACCACATTTGACTGCGATTTTTAGGTTATAATTTTGTTTTTGGCAGACCACATTTATTGGCACAGGAACCGAGGCATTTTGTCGACTTTGACCAAGTTTGACGTTGTTTTCATGATTGTTTTGTGCTGAATTTGACCAACAAAGAAGGTCGAGTTTGACTGAGTTGCATAAAGGATTATTTGTTGCTGCATTGACCAACATTGAATTTCTCGTTAGGGCAGAATTTGACTGTTGTTGACTTCAGATTTGTTAGGGCTGTTTTGACTATCATTTGGCAAGTTAATTTTGACTTTATTGTATTCTCTCTCTTTGCTATAATAATAAGAAGAATTGATCAAAGGGTTTTCCCCACCTTGGGGTTTTTCTCTGGCATTCGCCAAATCTAGTGTTCTCTTGTCTTGGCTTGTCTTTTGCATTTTGTTATTCATGTTCTATCTACAGTTACTACCAATGTGATTTATGGTTAATGTGTTTGCTAATGGAAAACTAAATTGGAAATTGTCATTGGGCTGTTAAAAGGACATTGAAGTAATTGTGCTAAGCATAGAACATACCATTATTAACTAAAATTAAAATGGTATCAAAGCCTACGTGAAGACAAAGCCCAAGCAAGAGAGAGAAAATCAATCACTAAGAGAGATTTGTTGGTCAAAGACAAGCCTCAATGGCTTCTACATCTTACTTCAAGACTGAGGATAAGGTCAATGAAAAATATGACTATCATGCATGGAAAATGACTTTGGACTTGACTTTGGAAGAGCATGATGCAATGGACTATGTGTAAGGAAAAGTGGTGGAGCCTCCTTCTAATGCACCGATTGCTGCTAAGACAAAGTATAGAGAAAGTGAGGTCAAAGCTAAGAAAAGTATCATTGAATCCATTCAAAAGCATTTGGTTGCCTATATTTCTGATTTGGGAACATCTAAGGATATGTATGATAAGCTGGTTGGGATGTTCAGAGCGAACAATGCAAATCAAATCCTCTTTCTCAAGAACAAGTTGAAGGACATCAAGATGGATAAAGGGGAGTTTATCCAATCCTACTTCATGAGAATAACATAATTCAAGAATGACCTTCTATCTATTGGAGAAGTTCTTGCTGCTAGGGAGCTCACTCTTATTGCACTTGAAGGTCTTTCAAGACCATGGGATGTATTTACCACCACCATTTTCAACAATGACAATATACCTAGTTTTGATGAGTTATTGGCTAGATGCACTCAAGAGAAAACAAGGATGATGGAGAGAGATAATCCCTCCAATGGAAATGAACCTACAACCTTCTCTGCTCATGCAAAGAGCAAGAATAATCTTGGTCCAAGGGGACTGGGTCAAGGATTCAAGGAAGGAAGAAAAGGAAGTTGTTACAATTTCAACAGGTTCGACCACTATGCTAGAGAGTGTCCTCATAAGAAGAATACTCCAAGGGATGATGTCAACGACAACCACAACAATTTCAAGGGATATGGCAATCAAAGAAACAACAGGTTCAACAACAAAGGAAAGATGAATGCTCCTGTTGTTCGAAATGGAAATGGTCGACCTCCCAAGAGGAAAGGAAATGTTAGGTATGATGAAATTAATGTTGTAGAAAAACAAGATGAGTTTTATCTTATTTCCGCTCTGTGTACTGCCTCTCCTCCGGATACATTGGATCATTGGTTGATTGATAGCGGAGCCTCAAGGCACTTAACTAGATACAAGGAGGCCCTCTCAAATTTGGTTGAAAAGAAGACTAATCTAAAGATCGTACTTGGAGATAATGCCACCTACCCCATGAAAGGGATAGCTAATGTCACTCTTCACTTGAATCAAGGTCAAACCATACATCTACAAGAAGTGTTGTATGTGCCCGATTTGAAGAAGAACCTGGTATCTATTTATGCAATGGAAGGAAAAGGCTTCAAGGTAGCATTCGTTGATGGAAAGGTACATATTTGGCAAAGAAACCCTAAAGATCCATTTATTCTTAGGTTTAGGGTTGATGGTCTTTATCATGTTGGAGGATGTCCTTTGGGAGCTTTGGCGAGTGATACTTATCTACAATGTGAATTATGGCACCAGAGATTTTCCCACCTACTTTACAATCCTTACCTGGGGTAATAAGCAAGATGGTCACAGGTATGCTCGAGTTTAACATAAACCATGAAGGTGTTTGTCAGGGTTGTGCAGTTGGGAAACATACAAAGTGACCATTCCCTTCTAGTGAGAGCTACACAACCGATATTTTTCAATTAGTCCATTTTGACCTGTCTGGTATGTTACCTGTAACATCATTGGGAGGATAGTTATATTATGCAATCTTTGTGGATGACTACTCTTAGAAAACATGGATCTATTTCTTGAAGAGGAAGGATGAAGTGTTCAAATGGTTCCGTCCTTTCAAAGCATTGGTGGAAAATCAAACAGGGAAGAAGATCAAGATATTGAGGACCGATAATGGAACCGAATATGAATAAAATGAATTCAATGAATTTTGCAGAGAGCTGGCATTAAGAGGGAGACAACTCTCCCATACACTCCTGGGCAGAATGGTGTTGCTGAAAGGAAGAATCGAACAATCATGGAAGCCACCTATGCTATGATCCATGATCAAGTCCTACCAAAGCTCTTATGGGGAGAAGCTGCCAATGCTGCTGTATATGTTCAAAATAGGAGCCCACATCAAGCATTGGATTTCAAGACACCCGAGGAAGTCTTCACTGGTAAGAAACTTGATGTTTCTCATCTTAGAATATTTGGTTGTCTCGTGTATTTTCATGTGCTTAAAGAGAAAAGGAACAAGTTGGAAGCTTTTGGGAAGAAAGGAATATTCGTCGGCTACAGTGAAAATTCAAAGGCATATAAAATCTATGTGCCTGGTCAAAGAGATGTGGAAGTAAGTCGTGATGTCACCTTTGATGAAGACACGACCCTTGGGAAAGTTAGAGATCTCCCTATCGCAAGGAAGGATGATGATGATGCTACTGAAAACAGGATGAACCTCCGACAAATGAGTCTATGCCTGATGTTGAAGGCCCTATGAATCCTATTGAAGGTGATCTCTCTACCTTAAGGAAATGTCCACTATGGCTCAAAGATACTCTCGAAGATGTTGAAAGACATTGCTCTAAGAGGGACATTTCGTGAAAGTAAGAAGCCGAACAAGTATCAGGGATATTTGGCTGCTATGAGTACTATTGTTCAAGTTGAACCACGCACGTTCGATGAAGCCGTAAAACACCAAGTTTGGAAGGATGTGATGAATGAGGAATATGAATCTCTCATGAAGAATGATGTATGGGATGTGGTTCCTAGATCCAAGGACAAGTTTGTGGTCACTTCTAAATGGATTTACAAAATTAAACATGGCGCTGATGGGAGTGCTGAAAAATACAAGGCTAGGTTTGTTGCACAAGGCTTCTCTCAAAAGGAAGGAGTGGACTATGATGAGATATTTACACCAGTGTCCTAATATACTACTATCGGATCTATTATTGCTCTCGCTTCCAATCAAGGATGCAACCTACATCAAATGAACGTCAAGATTGCTTTCTTGCATGGCTCGGTTAAGTAGGAAGTCTACTTGGAGCAACCTCAAGGGTTCAAAATACAAGATCAAAGGACACATGTATGTAGGTTGAAGAATGCTCTCTATGGGTTGAAGCAAGCTCCTAGGGATTGGTATGAAAGGATTGACAATTATCTTGTGAAGCGGGAATTTATGAGGAGCTATGCTTATCCTAACCTATACTTCAAGGTTGAAGAGAACATGCCTCTCATTTTGGTCTTTTATGTTGATGATCTCTTTCTAATAGGTGCAAACACACTCATTTATAAATGCAAGAGGGAGTTGACTTCCGAGTTCGAGATGAAGGACCTGGGATTGATGCATTCCTTCCTAGGCACAGAGGTCTGGCAAAAGCCAGGCGAGATTTTACTTTCTCAAGGAAAATACATTGTGAAGCTGCTAGAGAGATGTGGGATGGTGGATTTCAAGTCTATGTCTACTCTGATGGAACTTAATTTCAGTAATCTATGTGGAAGTGCTATTGGGCCCAAATTGGCAAACCCTTCCAAGTATCGACAACTTGTGGGGCCCCTGATGTTCTTGGTAGAATCCTGTCTGGACATACGCTTCGTTGTAAATAATTTGAGTCAACAAATGGTTGAGCCTCATCACATACATTGGATTGCTGCTAAGAATCTATTGAGATATCTTTGTGGCATAATCAACTATGGGCTGAGATACACTAACGGGAATTTGAGGCTACATGGATATTCTGATGCTGAGTGGGCTGACGATGTGGTAGATAGAAACAACACGCCAGGATGTTGCTTCTCATTGGGGTCTGCTTTAATTTCATGGATGAGTAGGAAGCAAAAATCGATTGCTTTAAGCACCGTCGAGGCCGAATATATTGCTGCTAGTATGGCCTATTGTGAAGCTGTCTGGTTGAGAAAGCTCTTCAGTGAGCTATTTGAGCATGTGCTGGATACCACTGTGATCTATTGCAACAACCAGAGTGGGATTCACCTTTCAGAGAATCCCGTATTCCACAACCGCTCCAAGCATATTGACATTAGTTACCGCTTTATCTGAGATATGGTACAACAAGGAGTAATAAGGCTCCAAAACATTAGGATTGATGAGTAGATTACTGACATTCTCGCGAAGCCCTTGGGGAAGGTCAAATTATTAGCCTTTCGAGAGAGGCTTGGAGTCATGGAAGGACCCTCCCATGAGAGTCCCGCTTGAGTTGGACACTGAGCTTGAGAGCTATTTGGCGCTTGGGATACTTCTTGGAGCTATGAGCGACCATAGGGTGAGTGGTTCACCTTCCCCTGTGATACCCCATGATGGTTGACATGTGTGTAGGGTGAGTGGTTCACCTTCCCCTACGATTGATGATATATGCATAGGATAAGTGATTCTCCTTCTCCTATGGCATATGAGTAGGATGAGTGGTTCACCTTCACCCGCGGATGCCCCAACATACATCTTACCCATGTAGTCCAGGACTTATGGGAAGTACCTCTCATTTGGCAAATGAGTTCAGAAAAGTGGATCGGGACCATAACACTACAGATGGACGCATTGTGTACTGCAGTACTCCATATGTCTAGGATGCATAGTGTTCAACAACTTGATCATTTAGGATCAAATCCGATTAGGATTCTACGCCTGGACTGACTTTTGTCAGTGGAGAGTGGAAAGGTCGTGTGACTCACTCTTGATCAATTCTTCTTCATTATTACATCATTGTTCAACAAAGTTGAAATGAGATGCAGAGATGGTACATGATGGCATGATGGATTGGCAAGTTGAATTCTCCCTAGTTGAGAGGGAGTGTTGAAATTGGAAAATAGGTCCAAATTCCACTTTAGACAACTCATTTGATGGAGATGATTATTGCATTGAATTCCTTTTTTCAAGAGGACCAAAATTGACCTAAAGATCATCAAATTTGGATAAGCAATAATGTGTTTTTGAATTTGTTAGGGTCCTATAATAATAGGGATCATAATTTTGAATTGGCTATGTTAAGTCTTGTAATATTGTACATACCTTTGCATTTCTGCAAATGTTTTCCATATTAAAAAATGAAAAGAGGGTATGTCCTAAAAGAATAATCAAAGGACCAAAAGAAAGAAAAGATCAAAAAGAAAGAAGATTATGAACCCCACCAAAAGAAATTGAAAAGTGATGCTCATTTAAATGCCACTTCTATGTAAAATACTCTCAATTTCATATGAAAAGTATAAAGAAAATTGTGTGCAGCTTGTTCAAAATGCCACAATTCATGATGATCATGCAATCTAATCTTGATCATTCATGCCTTTTAAATTTTATGCTATGATAGTTAGTGAAGAAAGATCTGACCAAACCATTTAATCTTGGCAGATCAGTAGTTAGGTAGAGAATAAAAATGAGCTCATAAGTTTAATCTGAGCCATTGGAAGATATAAGGTTAGAAATAAGTTAGTTTGCTTATCAAAAGAAAATAAAAGGGTCAGCAGCTCAAGTGCACCCAATAAAGGAAAGGAAAAATGTTAGCATGAATAAAGGGATAGGTAGAATACTTTTTCAAAAGTTTTATAAGCATCATTACGCTTATCCCTTAAAAGAGAAATTCATTAATTAACCCTTTGCCCCCCTTTCCCTCTTCATTCCCCCTTATCCTGACCCTTTTCTCCCCTTTGAAACCAATTTCCCCTACCCCTTGCTAAAACCCCCTCCCTCTTGCTAAATCCTTTTTCCCCTTTAAAACCCCCTTCTCCATGCTAAATCCCTTTTCCCCTTTAAAAACCCCCTTACCCCCCTTACTGCCAACTGTTTGATTAGCGCCGGGCAGATCGGACGTCCCTCGATTTATTTCGCAATCCCCCGACGTTCAATGTTTAAAACCTAGGGTGGAGGTGCGAAATGGGTTGTTTCCTCTGCCCGCTCCCCTGCCACGCGGCATTACTAAGTGTTATCGCACCCCCTCCTTCCCAAACCACCAAACCACCTCGTCGCCACGTGATAAACCACTTATTACAAAATATAAAACCCCACTATTGCACTCAATTCCCTACCTCTGTGGACTTGCAGAAAAGACCGAAGCCACCATTGCCAACCTGATTGAAGCCCCGCTGCCGCCTAAACCCCTTCCACAACCTAAACTTCGGTACTCCAGATAATTCTGAGTACCCACCGCTATCAATTAAGCACTTTAAATTAAAAAATTGAATCAAATCAATGGCTTCTAAAAACGTCCAAACAATCAACCCTCTTCAACCACCCCTGCAAGATGTTGACCATACTCCACTGGCCGATAATGACTTTAAAATAATCGACACTATTACTGACAACAATCTCTTGCAGCTTCATTGCTGGAGCCATGACAAGTTTGCTGATCAGGTAAATGATATAAATCTGTGGAACTCTAACCTGCCAAAATACACAGTTCCACAGACCCACCAGTTCCCTGAAGTCATTAGACTTTGCAAAATCAGTTATTTTCCAAATGAAAGAGCCATAGTCACCCTTGACCAAGAAATTCTAATCACTATCACTGCCCAATCCATTAACCAAAATGCTGCAGATTCCATCACAACCAGAGGGAGTGCCTTTCGCCATTGAGACCCTCATTGAGCTTTACCTAAAGCTAGATTTTCCTAAGAGGTCTCAAATCTTTGAGACTTTCCTCCTTGAATTAGTGCAAATTCCTAAAAACAACCCACCATACTCTGCTACCATGTTCCTAGAACGAACCAAACAAATTGTGACCATGTTGTCTTGTATCCTAGGATATTTTACTGATGAGTGTGTAGATGAATCCATCCTTGGTTTCCTCTCTAGCTTTTGCCCAGGCCAGCCTCTAGCTATACTTTTCAACTTTGCCCAATTCCTGGCAGATATCATGCATGATCAACTGGTCAAACTGCCAGAAGGAGTGTTCAAATACTCCTCAGTATTATTCATTTGTTCATATATTTTCAGTTAGAAAGGTTTATAGTCAACCTAAAAAAACTGGACATAGAGGGTAATCCCCAGTCTGTAATCTTTTGGACATCTTTGATCAAAAAGGATTCAAATGAATTTAGTTTCAAAGACTTTATTGATTATTTTGTATACCCAGTGGTTAATATGCTTAGCAACAACATTCAACTCAGAGTCAGTGATAAAATCAGAAAAGTTCTACAGTTATCTGACCAGAGCAAGACAGGAGACTAGTATTTATGCTTGAATCACACAGAGATCAGAGTATATGGAAGCCAACTAATCCCTTACAAGCTTCCCAACTACCTCCCAATGAGGATATTTGCCTTAGAGTACATTAGACAGATCTTGAATTCTAATGAGGTAAACTTCCTTTCAGCCAAAAAGAAAACCCAGTTCAAGATAAAAAACCAACTAGGGTCCTTTGTATGCAACAGTAGGAATGCTAGAAAGGAAGCAGACAGATGCCTACAGGAGTTAAAATTTAGCAACTGTTTCAAATGGTCACATGACCCCTTGGGTGTCATAAGCAAATTAAGAATTAAGTCTAAACTCACCCCTTTCATCCATGAATCTAATCCTGAGATTGAGGAATATTCCAACTAGTCAGAGTGGTTGGAAAACACTCTACAGGAGGTGGAGGAGCAACTTGATACTAATTCCATCCTACTTACTCCAGACCCACAGGATAGGAATTTGAAAAGGTCTAGAGAAGGAGCTCTTACTCAGCAGAAGCTACATCTGACAATAAATTCAAGATTATGGACAGAAAGAAAGCAAAGCTGAACCCAGTAATAGAGCAGAAAGAGACAATTGAAACAGAGAAAGAGATTGTTATCAGGGATGATACACCTACACCACATACAGAAGAAACACCTCTGCCATCATCTTCTAGCGCAAAAATCACTCAAAAGAAAAATAGTGCAGAGATTTCAACATCCAGTAATCCAGTTGAGAAGGAAAAGGATATAATTGAGAAATATAAAGAGATTAAAATTAAAATTGAAGCATTGAAGGCTGTTACATATGCACAATACTAGAAGAAAACTCCCAGTGATTAGAGTAGGTTGCTTTCAGGTTTTGACCTCAGGACGAGGAAAATGCATATGACGTTCCTGCAGCTGAAGGTACAGGCCCCCAAAACTTCAGAAGACTATAAAAAGACAGGATTTCAAGTTCATGCCAAGGACATGCATCCAATTGACCAAATTGAATTCCACAAGCAGGCAGGAGAGATGATATATTCAACCATGACACAAAAAGCTCTAAGTGTCTAGAAGTTGCAGAACTCCCTAGAAAATGTACAATAACAATTTAAGCTAGAGAGAGCCTCATCACTAGCAAAAGACAACAAGATTAAATCACTGGAAGAGTTGGTAATTGAAATTGGCTATAATCCAATTGACATCAATGCAGCAGAAGAACTTATAAAGAAGAAAAATGCAGACATAGTTTCACTGAAGAAACAGTTAAAACTACCAACCACTGAGCATCCACAAACCAAGGAGGTTTTGGAGACAGATAATCAAAAGGATGAGATGATGAAATTAATCATCCAGTTGACAGCTCAACTAAAGGAAATGGAGACAGAGATGGATAAGCTTGTACATGAAAAACAAGCTAGCACGGTTACTCTGGAAGCAGTTCCCATTACTGCTATCCCCACAATATCTACATCAACACCAATATCTACATCAACAACAACATCAACAATACCAACAGCACATCCCCCTGATGAGGCCAACAAATTAATCAAAGCAATGGAAGATATGTCCATTCAGACTACAAAGATTAATAAGCTCAAGGAACAGGTAAAGAGCTTAGAGGATGAAAAGAAATTGGCAGAAGTAATGCATCAATCTAAAGTACAGAAAGCCAATAGACTGACTGACATAATCCACAAGCTAGAGAAGGAGTTGTCATTAACAGAGCCTTTAGCCCAAGCAAAAAAACAATTGTGGGCCAATATCATTAACTCAGTTAATGATATTTGGCCTTGTATACAGATTATATTTGAGCAGAATGACTTGGTGAAGAAAGCCGGTGAGGAAATTCAGAAAGTCAAAGCCAACCTTGAAGCCTCTGAACTAATCAAATTCCTGAATTCTAAAAATAAGCAT
Organism: Pinus albicaulis; assembly: GCA_034641835.2. Taxonomy (NCBI): domain Eukaryota; kingdom Viridiplantae; phylum Streptophyta; class Pinopsida; order Pinales; family Pinaceae; genus Pinus; species Pinus albicaulis. Next base: position 1,476,844,637 of record CM076581.1, read on the forward strand.
GAATTGGAAGAGCTCGGGATAGCTGAGAGAACAGAGACTATCATAGAAGTAAAGAAAGTGATTTCCAAAAGAAATCTAATGCTACAGCTTGAGGAGAAATGCCAAACTTTGGAACTCACAGTAAACAGGTTTTTTAACAAGTTTGAGGTATTGAGACAGAAGGGTCTGCCTAGTCCTCCAGTGATAAATGACAAACTCATGAAACATGAGGATTATGTCAAGAAGTTAAGGGAAGTGGCCAAAGAAAATTCCCACATTTCCTCAATGAAGGGCATTCCCACAGGCAAGGTACTCCTTCAAACTCTAGAAAACTCCTTTTACCTCCAGCATGAGGTAAATCACATTTTCGTAAATAAGCCTACATTTGCCAAATATTCAGAGGCAGATGAGATTTACCGTAGGATGATGAAAATCAAAATCCCAGATGAAGAAACATGGGAGAAGTGGTATGATTTATTGTAAAGGGTGAAAGAACAAACAACAAGCAAAGAATCAGGGTCAGATATCAGCCAATTGAAAGGTGTCACGATTTTTTTGCATAAAGAAATTTTATTTTCCTAGAATAAATCCTAGTCGGTTGACAGGATATTTTCGTAATATATTGTATAAATACTCTCTTTTAAAGAGTAAAGAGTGTGGATTTCTGAATATTTCATTAGCTGACTAATCTCTTGCCTGAGGATTATTGTACCAATTTCTAGTCAACAGATTAAACAAGTTATAAAGAGACTTCTTTACAGGATTCATGTGTTGAGCTATCTTAGTGAAGTATAAAATTTCAATTGTTCATGTTTTCTTTCTAAGTATTCCATAAACTTATATGTGTTCTAAATTTGAATGTTATAACATCAGTATTACTGCAGAATTTGCTTAAACATTACACTCTGCTTTTAACTGTTATACGTTTCTACGTTTTCTTCTGATATCCGGTTTAGAGAATTCTTAATTGCCCTCTGATCTTGATTGACTTATTCACCCTTCTTCATTATCTGGTTTGAAGAATTCTTAATTGCTCCTTCATCCCGATTGAAACATCACTTTCACCATTTAGCCTTGAGATCTGATATTGCTCACCTACCTTGCTTGTAACACTTTCTTCATAACTTGATTTTGTTCTGTTTCAAAGCATATTGACTACATAGCCCAATGGAAAGCGGAAAAACACCTATTTATCTAATTCATTAATTACACCAACCAATCAAAACCAATCCAACGAAGCATACATAACTAGCCTAATATCCATTAAATAAACAATGTTAAATCATATAGAGAGAGCCCTCTCTGACTTTAGGAAGGCTAGATCCTAAGCTCCAAAGTAGGTTTGTAGTTACCTCTGATATTTCTTTTTAACGCTAAAACAACCTTTGGAAATTTCAGAGTGATAACAAAATTTATGCCTTCACGTGTGCAAATTGTCAAGGTCAGCCACATCATCATGTAGGCTCATGAAGCCCAAGAGACATGTCACTTCACCGTCAACGATTTGTATAAATAGAGAGACCTCCAACCTCATTTGGCATCATCTCATCTCACACATTCTTCTCTCTCCTCATCTGATTGGTTGGTACAACTTATTGGGCATCTCTTTCCTCACACTTGTGGTAGCAGAAGGACGGATTATAGGACGAATTATAGAGCTGAAATTTCAGAGTCTGTTGCAGGTTTGACCAACATTGACTATGGGTGTGTTGTCGCACAAAATGTCTAGGCACCGCGACAACGACTCAGATCGGGGGCTGTCACCTTGATCCCCAATCTCTCTATTTAAGCTGTCTCCTTGCAGACTAAGGGGGGTAGACCCTAATGAAATGGAATAAAGAGAACTATTTGGAAACCAACCAATTCAGGAGACACAGTTAAACGACCAAGTACTTGTTTAAGATTTAACGAGATTTAATAGATTCAATTAGATTAAGAGTTTGAAACTAGTGCCTTATGGAGTCAATTATCCCGTTACGAAATTAGAATCAAGTAGCTAATAGATTACTGTTGCTAAAATGGATGGCTATACTACTATGAAAATATCAATCCACCACAGTATTCAATCCTTCAATTAAATGCTCTATTTACCAAATTGAAAGATAAGCCCTTTTCAACAATGTGATTTAACTTTTGATTAAATATAAGCTCATAATGCAATTCTAGCTCAAAGAACAAAACATTTTCATAATCCTTAAATATCATGCATTAAGGATATTCAATCCAAGAAAGAAAAGCATGCAATTTATCATCACCTGAAAAATTCTCATGGTTGACTAGGCAACTAATATCAATTTCAAGCAATTAAAATCACAGTTAGTGCCAATTTAAACGACAATCAATCCCAATAGATGCTAAGCATGAAAAAATACTTCGAACCAGATGCGAGATTTAAACAATTTAAATTCCGAAAAGATATTATCATGAAAGGACCATCGAATTCAAATGCTAAACATTTCAAACAATTCCAAATTAAAATGATCTTCTTAGTAATTCCAATCCAGAAAATTTAAAATTTTCCTATAGTCAATCTTTAGATATGTTTTAAAAATTCTTTTATCCGGACTATGAAACAATTTAAATTTTTTCTCTTTTTTAACACACAAGACCACTCCCAAGTGTATCAAAAGAAGAAACAAAATTTAAAACAAAATTTCCCAATGTTAAAAGTTAAAGAAAATTAAAAAAGAAAAGAAAATTAAGTTAAAAAAAAAATTAAAGTTTTGAGCCTTTTTTAATTTTTTTTAATGTCCAAATTTAATGAAAAAACAAATTAAAAAAAAAAAATCTAAAACTCTAAAAAAATGAAAAATCTAGAAGTTAATGAATATTTTTTGAAATTTTAAAAATTTATTAAAAAATAAAATAAAATTAAAAGTTAATTTAAACTCAAAATCGAAAACTATTATCAAAAATTAAAAACAATACGGTCAAACCTAAACCCAAAATGAAAATCGAAATAAAATTAAAAACATTACGCATGCATAAAACAAGAAATGAAAAATTAAAAACATTACGGTCAAACCTAAACCCAAAATCAAAATCGAAATAAAATTCAGAGTGCAATATTTGTTTTATGCGTGCGTGAGTTTAGTTGATGTGCAGGTCGAATGGATGGGATACGACGAAAAAAGAAATGGAGCCGATGGAAGGAAGTAGAGGGATGCGTGAGTAGAAGAGGGCTTGACGCAGATGGAGAGACAACAGAGAAGGTTGTGGAGAAGGCCGACAGCGAGGAGGAATGAAGGATGCGGTAGATACTTTGGCAACAGGTGATGGAGAAAGGGCGTGAGAGGCAGCATGGGGAAGTCGTGTGCAAGAGAGCTCGTGGATGAGGGAGAGGAGATGTGGACACGCAGAGGCTTCGATGGCCAGTAACGAGGATATGCGATGGAAAAATGTGTGAAGAAATGGCAGTGAATGATGGGGAGCAGAAAAAACGCAGGGAAAGGAAGAAGCAGCAGAAAAAAGAAAGGGCCACGGAAATGTAAGAAAACACAGGTAGCAAGCTAGGGTAGCGGGAAAATGCAGAGATGGAGGGCGGATCAACAAACACTCTGGTGCATTAAATCTTAAAATTTTTCCTGGCCCAGAAATCAGCAAACTCAGATTTAAAATTTGGATTTTAAATAAATAAATACACATGCAGTTTGTAATTTGAGGCAAGATCAAGCCCATATCTGACCTGCAATTATTTAAACTTTGAAGCAAGATTAAGCCCATATCTGCAACCAAATTCGATCCTGAAACCAAATCTTACTCTCCAAGGCCTAGATTTGGCTCAGATCTAATTTTTTTTTGAAAATTTCCTAATAAAACCTGCACAAAATCACAAAAACAAGGAACCCAAAACCCAATATATGCACAGTAAATAAAAACCCTTAAACCCTGGTGAGTGAATAAATTAACGACACTTACAAATCTACAATGCTATTTTATAGATTTGTTAGATCAAGGCCCTCCATGGCCAGATTTAAAACCATTTTTGCACACTTTAGAAAAAGAGAAATTAAGAGAGGCACAAGCCCAAGAAGACCCTGTAAAAAAAAAATTCCGTAAGATAACTTTAGAAATTAGGAGACAATGGGATTTTTCAGATCTTTTGAAATTTGAGAGTCGACTGATCTAGCTGAAGATTTCCCCAAACGCCCAAATCCTGAATAATGACCTCTGCACACTTAGATCTGTATTTTGGATTAATAGTGATTTAAAAAATAACCATAACATCATTCAGAAACATAAGTACTTGAAATTTCTGTCAAATCAAAATGAAATCTAAGAAAACCCATAAAACTGCATAAGGTACCTGTATACAGATCAATCCATGAAGGTTATCAACCATCAAATGCCAGTAAAAGTAGCAGAGTTTTAGAAACAATATCACCACATAGATCTGGAAAAGGAACACCAAAGTCTGTAACCCCAAAGTCTTTCTATTTTATTGATTAGTAAAAAGTTACAAGAGCTTCTTAGAACAAGTGCATGATTGAAAGATCAGATGTAAATGACAGACAAAGACCTCTAATTTATAAGATAAAATCTCCAACGGCTAGTCCGGTTGATCCCTGTCAAAGTAATCTTGACCATTTAAAAAGATTTAATCATCTTTTAATCTCGTTCGTCGAAATTATAAATTTTTGAGGAAATTCGAATTTATCATTTAATTCCCTTTTAATTAATTCAAAAATAATATTTTTGAGTTAATTACTTCAAAAATTTGACTTTGACTTAACCACCAAGGCCTAAGAGTCCAAAATTTCTCAAAATTCTGAATATTCCCTTGGCCTGGGACCTTTAAAAATTTATTTTTTAGGGACCCACGAATTTTGCCTTGGAAGAATTTTAATTTACCTAGAACTTAAAGTTAATTAAATTTTTGGCTTAGGATTTTTAATTTAATTTGGTCAGAAAATTTAATTAATTGACTGATGAGGGGATTAATTATTTTTTCCAACCCTCTAATACTTTAGCCATGGTGTCTAACTGTGAGGGACCATGCACTAAAATATTTTACATTAAGATATTACAATTTGACACATGAAAAGGAAAACCCATTTGAAATAGACCCTCAAAAGCTACCCAATTTTGCGACTCAAAACATGATCTAGTAGACTAAGTAATTTGTAATAAAATAATTTAGCCAATTAGCTATGATTATTTCCAAATTACTTTTACAAGGACTCGATAGAGAACTCACTTAGTATCTTGACAACAAAATCCACCCTAGCTTTGGGGTGAGGCTGGAGGGGAAAACTTTGCCGATCACTTGTGTCGAGAAACACAAATGAATTAGTGAGACAAAAAACCTCCTAGGATAGAAATCGTCACCAAAATACTAGGCTTACTTAGGTTGTTACATACATGATGGTCTTACTTAGATCATTTACATTACACACATGCAGAATGGGTTTACATTATTTATAAAACTGTCGATTGACGATGAAATTTGAATGGCGTGAACACCTCGAACATGATAAATCCCATTTTCAAAAATGGGGGTGTACTGCTATGGGGTCGTTGACACAGAGTGGTCAATAGGGTGTTCTGACCACATTTGACTACAATTTTTGGGTTAGACTTTAGTTTTTGGCAGGATGCATTTATTGGCACATGAACTGAGGCATTTTGTTGACTTTGACTGCACACCAATCGCAAGGTTGACTACCAAGTTTGACCACTGTTTCCATGACTGTTTTGGGCTTGCTTTGACCAACAAAGAGGGTCGAGTTTGATTGAGTTGCATAAAGCACTGTTTGCTGCTGCATTGACCAACATTGACTTTCTTGTTAGGGCAGGATTTGACTGTTTTTGACTTCAGATTTGTCAGGGCTGTTTTGACTATCATCTGGCAAGTCAATCTTGACGTTATTGTACTCTCTCTCTCTTTGTTGAAAATTTGATATAATAATAAGAAGAACTGATCAAAGGGGTTTCCCCATCTTGGGGTTTTCCCTGACATTCGCTGAATCTGGTGTTCTCTTGTCTTGGCCTGTCTTTTGCATTTTGTTATTCATGTTCTATCTATAGTTACTGTCAATGTGATTTATGGTTACTGTGATTGCTAATAAAATACTAAATTGGAAATTGTCATTGCTCTGCTAAAAGGACATTGAAGTAATTGTGCTAAGCATAGAACATACCACTGTTAACTAAAATTAACACCTCTTGGTGTCCACCCTCCATGGACTTATGGTGTCAATCGACACTTGTGTTAGGTACTTTATCAATTTGTTTAACCCATAGCCTGAGATTGTTGTAGACATAAACCATGTTATTAAGCGATATGAATTCAACCTATATGAGGGTGATTTTGTAGTCAGAGGATGATGGCCCATGGACATCAATTAAAATTGATGAAAGTAAAAAACATTAAAATTTTAATTTGAACATCTTGAACCTATTGCACTTCTTGGAGTATATTTTTCCAAAGACTTTCTAGTTGCATTCACACCCCAAAGAGCTACAAATTTGTCTAAGCACCCATATGGAAAATTTTTGTAACTATAGGAGTCCTTTGCTAGAGTTTTCCCAATGAATATCTACAACAAATAAATGGAAAGGAAGGACAATGAATTATATTTTCATCAAGTAACAAATAGATAGAAAGGAAAGACAATGAAATTTGAAAGTTCGATTTTTTTTTTACTTGAAGCTTACATGCCATTGTGGTCTTAGTTTAAATATCCATGTCATAACCAAATGTCATAGTAGCCAACTTATATATCACCATTTGTTTGGTAATTTTTGTGTATTCAATGACAGTCAACACCATCCTTTGAACACATTAGGAAAATCCATCCATAGCTTCAACATCAAATCTTAGACCACGCGCGTGATAGTATGCGGGGATAAGGTACAACCTTGTTGCATGCATTTGATGATGAAGAATATTGTTCCACTGCTCATCAGTTACACTCTATTGCTAGGCTTGTCTAGTGGATCCCTCCTTCCTTGTCCTCATAATACGAATGGAAAACTTCCGTGGCCCTATCCGTGGCCTCATACAAGTAGCCTGCTGTGTGGTTGTCCCCATCAACCAATCAAAGAACCTTTACCAATGGTTCATTAATGGCACACAACTTTTGCACTCCCATCCAAAAATTATGATTGTGTCTTACAAGGTGGGCTATGGCTTGCCCATACACTTTAGTGCTATAGACATGAGCATTCTACTAATCTAAAAGAAACATCCTTTGTAACTCCAACATCGAATTGTGGAGAGACTGAAGAGAAATGAAGCTAGTAGTGAAATGTGTGAGAAAAAGATGGACCAACTCCTTGTAACTATGAACTATCTCATGAGTGTAAGAACACACACACACACATTGTGACACTCCTGACTGAATCAATGATTTCCTTGTTCCAAGATACTTTTCCCATGTCTGCTACAACATCAAATCAATTCAATGGGAAATAGAAGGAGTCCAATATAAGGCCTGATACCTCTTCATAAGCAGCATGCTAGTAGGAACATAATTAGTAGCATTGTCTGTAATGACTTGGACAACATAATGTGGACCTATCTCTCGGAGGAAGCCATAAAACAACTCACATAGTAATTGTGCATATTTAACATATGTAGATGCATAGATAGACTTGATAAACATTTTCCCCATTGGACAATTCACCAAGAAATTGAGAATGGACATATCCTATCCATTTGTCCAACTGTCTTCAAACATGGAATGGTAGAATAGGTTGTTCTTGGAAATATTGAAAGGAATGCCAGTCCATAGAAAACGTTTGGCCACAATCAACCTATATACAAAAGATGAGCCTTAAAGTTAAATCTCATCAACAAGTCAAATCTGCAAATTATGTCAACATCATCAACAACAAATGATGCCCTAACCAGTCTAGAATTTAACGTTCAACAATCCTCCAAATGCACTTGGTCAACAGTTAAACAACTCAACCTTTTGTGTTGGAAAATTTAACTAGTTTCGGTCTTCATAATTGTCAATGTACTCAAGTCATTATGTATATCTTATGTTACAGGAAAAGGAAGAAAGAAAAATATTATTTTAAGCATGGCTTTCATGCTTCATTTTTATGGTCATCTAGGGCAAGCATGTTCTTCATGCTTCTAGGGTTTTTCATGTCAAAATAATATTTTCTTGAGTCAAGAGAGTCCTTGTCAATTGTATAAGACCTTATTGGGCAGGTTGTAACATGTCAAAGACTCTGATTTTGAGTCTAGAAAGTTCTATGAGCCTCCGACCACAAGTCGGCCCTGGTAGTGAAAAGTCGGCCTACAGAAGGGTATTTGACCTAATGGAAATCCTATAAATAGAAGCAGATTCGACCTCATTAGTCACCAATTCGATCTCATCAATCAAGAAGTTCGATTTGAAGCAAGAAGCATCAAGGAAGCTAAAGCGAAGATCAAGGAAGCAAGTAGAAGACAAGAAGAAAAAAGAAAAATTGTTTATGGACATTATTCTCTCACATGTGCGAAGAAACTAGGGTTTCTACCACTACTATAGGTACGAAGTTGCAGGTTGAAGTCGTAGCTCGAAGTTGAAGCTGGAAGTTGGTTGAAGCAGAATTGACTGTTGTTGTTTTGGTTGATATTTGACCTAATTGGAAGGGCTTCTTGGAGGGCTGACTTGGTGCTTGGAGGAGAACTTGGTCTAGGGTTTTGGGTCTTGGTTTTCTCATTTGAAGCAAATTTTATAAGAAGAGAAGAAATTTTTTCTAGGTTTTCCACTTGGAAGGGTTTTGCCCTGGCTTGGAGCCTAATATTTGTGTCCATTTTCTTTACTATTTTTGTTCTTGATAATTGTTTGATGAGAAGCGTAATGAAGAAACATAGGAAGATAAATAAAGTTCACAAGCAATTATTAAGGTTAAGGAGAAATTGAATTAATAGTTGCCCTACTGCATTCTCCAACATTGTATTAGAGCTAAGGTGAAGAAGAGAATGCAACTGGAAGATCATCTTGAAGAGTTTTCTTATCAAGGGGAATCATTTGCAAAAGGACCCAAGGAAAGAAGAAGAAGATCTATTGACCTAGAAGGAAGAGTACTACATGAAGCCTTCGTTGAAGAAGACCTCATCATCAAAGGAAGGAAGGACAAGTTCTTATTGAGAGGAGGCATCAAAGAATCTTGGGATCATCATTCACTCTTTGAAGCTGTTCGAAGACACCGATTTTGAAGGCATCCTAGAAGTCATCATTCTAGGGCATCGTTGAAGTCTCTTTGAAGGTCTTGAAAGCATCAAGATAGTTGGAGACATCATCAAGAAGGAGAGCTCTTGGTTGACAAATAAGTGTTATATTGTCTTCTATGTCTCAATCTACAGATCACATGGATACTCCTTGCAAGGAAAGCAACAAGCTTATTGGATCATCAAACTTCCTTGCATGGAAGAGAAGGGGATTGACTTGGCACTCATAGAAAATGAAGTCATCGAATATGTCCTTAGTGAAGTAGCTGTACCAGATAAAGAAAAGACTCAAGAGTTAGCAAAATACAAGAAGGGAGAAGTAAGAGCACAAAGGATCATTGTTGAATCCATTAAGGATCATTTTGTTCCCTTTGTTGCTGATTTGAAGACAACCAAGGCTATGTATGATAAGTTGGTAAAGTTGTACTCTACAAGTACATTAGGTCAAAAGATTTCCTTGAGGAATCAACTATATAGACTAAGGAAGTCAAAGGATGAAGACATGGCCACTTATCTTATGATATCACTAATAAGAGATAAGAGATCAATTGCTAGGGCTTGGGGAAACTATTTTTGACTCTGAAATGACAATTTATGTATTAAATGCTTTGCCACCTGATTGGAGTAGTTTTGCAACTAGTATTTACTCTATAAGAAGGATATTACACCTTTTGATGAATTCTGGGCTCAATGTATCTTGGAAGAATCTAGGATCAAGGCAAAGGATGACATCGAATCAAATGAAAGGTCTCAAGCCTTTATTGCAAGGTCCAATAAGTTGAAGAAAGGGAAGTTTGGAAAGTCCAAGAAAAAGCCTAATACGTCCAGGAGATTCAATGCTTTGGATGCAATGAGTATGGAAACTTTAAGAGGGATTGTCCAAACAAGAAAGATAACAAAAGAAAGGAAAGAAGTGAAGCTCACATAGCTGAAGAAAAGGAAGATCCTGAGACGAAGCTGAAAGGAGAAGATGCCAAGGATCTTTATTATTGAAGGAAGTCTCTGTTGAGAAATCCTTAGGGCAACGTATTAGGGTTTCTTCAATTTGATTTCTCTTTACATGACAATTTCTCGTGATTTCTTATTACTTCTTCTATTATTAAGTTTTTATCAACAAGACAATTGCCAAAACAATGAAGATCACAAAGACAAGAACACAAGATGTAGGCACTCAGCTAGGGCAAAACCCCTTTTCTAGGGGAAAAACCAAAAATTCTCCTCTTCTTTTAGAACCAAATCAAATGAGATATCCAAGACCCTTTGACCAAGACAAAGAGCTCCTCCAATCCACCAAGTTAGCCTCCGAAGAAAACTTGTCAAATTCCAGTCAAGATCTACAAAGTCAACATAAGTCAAACTCCATAATCTGAGTCAAACAAGGTCTTCACCCTCTCTTGCTTCTGAAATCTCAGCCTGCACCCTTGGTCCTGCAACTTCGCATTACTTACCTTAATCATCTCACTTGTGTGACAACTAAACATAGATTTTTCGGTCTTCCTTAGCGTGACAAGGGCTCCTTTATTCCTCACTTAAAAAAAGACCTTATTTTCAATCTTTTCGCATTTCTTTTCTTCCTTAGAAACTGCAGATCGATTTAATGAATGGATTGATGCCATAATGAGTCAAGTTCCTCTTCTATATATAGTCTCTTGGTGTGGTCTAATTTTCTTCACGAGGCTGACTTGATGGGTGATGAAGCCGACTTGGTGGAGGAGGGACTAGACATATTTTTGATATATATATATATATATATATATATTTCTTTCTTGACACAAAAAGCCCAAGAAGGCTCTATTACATAATGACAAGGACAATCACTCATGACTCAACCCTAAGAGCACACAATGGGTGCTTAGAACTAGAGACATAATAGAATAAGCATGAAACCCATTCTTTTATAAAAATAATTTTTCTTTTGATCTTCACAATAATTTTCTTTTCTTGTTTTAACAAATATATATGAATTACATCAGGTGATGAGCTAGATAACAATTATGAAGACATATACTGGTTACAATTTCAACAGTCTCATATTTGTTAGGTTCTTTATGTAAATGTTCTTTCTTTTATTAAGTAGAAAGTAGAGTAGCATGCATTGTTATATACTCTAGAAGAGTCTTGATTCTTGAATGGAATATGGCATCATAGGAGAAAGCATATGGTAGTAGTATTAGAATCTACATGATTAAGTTGCTTTGAAAAATCATCCAACTGTCAAAGAATGAAAATATTGGAACCATATTGCATATTATTCATCCAAGCATTTTTCTAACATCATGTTAGAGGTAGTCATTCTGCAAAGAGGGATCATCAAGATCCTATAAGAACCATCATTGTGGAAGGTTCTCGTAAAGGGAATTATGACATGACTAGTATATATTTCATCTAGTATGGAGACAATGCTTTTAAGGGATGAAGAAATGCAGATGGTCAAGTTGGAGTGTGAGGGGCAAAATGAAAGAATTTCTACTCTCGGGAATAGAAACCTATCTTCGACAGGTATAAGAAGCAAACTCGTTCAAGAAAGGATGGCTAGATGATTGTATGGAAGGAAAGGTATGCATATTTTAAGTAACTCTTCTCTAGGGAAAGGTTCATTTCTATAAGAATCATGCAAGAAGAGTTGGTTACGAGAATGTGCTCGGTAAGTCTTTGATGTGCTTATTCGATGCTTGAAAGAAGTTTGGTATTCTTTGGAATAACTAGACTCTCTGACAAAGTAGCATGGCATAAATATGACAACATTGATCAACATCAAGCATAGTCTCCGGAAGAAAGAAAGGGAGTTAACAATGACATCTCCAAGGAAGATATTGTAGCTTGGTAATCAAGTTCGATACATGGGCACTCTGATTAAAATAATGCATGGAGAAATATTCTTGTACAATATGGAGAAGGATCACGCGAAAGGATGTTGATCTAAAAGAAGAAAATATTTTGATGAAAGGGGCCATCATGATAAGGTAAGTCTAATATTAATATTTTGATATTGGTTATCTAATTAACATATTGTTTTCCTTCTTTGAAGGATGATGCAAAAATGCATAATGACAGTTGAGGAAAGTTCAAATGTTGGTGTTGAACTCGATTCAATGAACATATGGATTGAGTGAATGATTATGACGTCAAGATGTTTACATCATCTTCTTGGGATTGAATGGTAGTAGTATAAGAAGATAACTTGATGTTCGTGTTCCTACATCAACGAAGATCACTTTCATGTCTAAGAGGGGGCTATGACTAGTTTGATAAGGCTCAATATAATGCCTCCATTCATAATGACTAGAGGAAAGTGATATGCAAGATTGATGGCCTGAATCCTGTCACTAGATTGAAGGGAGAAGATGGCTCTACAACATCTAGGAAGAAAGAAAGCTCAATATGATGAGATACAAAGGAAAGGAGCCATGTAGCTATCTCCATGAAGAACTGGTAGCATAATACACTTATGGAAACAAGCTAGAGAGCTTGTGGTTATGAATTTGAAATTGGAAGGACTTCAAAGAATCTCCTCTATGCTTTAGAGGGAGTATGAAGTCTCCTTAATATTTGTGAAGGAACAAGGATCTATTCCCTAAATCAAGTGGGAATAGGGATCTCCTCTTTGGTTGAGACTTGAGAGATAGTGATGATAAACGTCAGAGTTGTTTTCTCTTCTTTATGTGTCATGCACTAGGCTAGGATTAAAAACCGTACGTCTAAGTGAAGGCCATAGAGAGAAAATGGTGGATGAAGGATTGGATACGTGTTCGTGATTTCCTTGAGGATAGAAAATCCAAGATAGGAAATTGACTGACACTCTTTGAGGATTGGACAGGTATCCAAGACAAGAGTGGTCGAAGATCACTGATATTCTTTGAGGATTGGGAATCCAAGATAAGAATAGTCCTAAAAGGACATCACTAGTGAACATCCGGATGGGGTATGTACCTTGTAGAGGTAGTGTGGTATCTCACGTAAAACCTTCCAACATTATGCTCTTGTATAAGAAATAACTTGTCAAGTTAAGGCCTTACTATGTTGACAATGCTGGTCATGATTTTGATGCTTTAAGATAACTTACCAATCTAACTCTTCTTATGAGAACTCTTTAGTTTGAGAATATCCTTGTACCAGGCCTACAATTATGAATCTTCTCTAGTTAAGAGGGAGTGTTAGAAAATGTAACTAGTTTCAGTCTTCAAAATTATCAATTTACTCAAGTCATTATGTATAACTTATGTAACAAGAAAAACAAGAAAGAAAAGTATTATTTTAAGCATGGGTTTCATGCTCTATTTTGATTGTCATCTAGGTGAAGCATGTTCTTCATGCTTCTAGGGTTTGTCATGTCAAAAGAATATTTTTCTTGAGTCAAGAGAGTCCTTGTCAATTGTACGACCACTTTGTGTCAACGACCCCATAGTAGTACACCCCCATTTTTGCAAATGGGATTTACCATGTTCGAGGTGTTCGCGCTATTCAGATTTCATCATCAGTCGACAATTTTGTAAAAGATATAAATCCATTCTGCATGTTTATAATGTAAATGATCTTAGTAAGACCATCATGTATGTAACAACCTAGGTAAGTCTAGTATTTTGGTGACGATTTCTATCCTAGGAGGTTTTTCGTCTTACTGATTCATCTGTGTTTTTAGACACAAATGATCAGCAGATTTTTTCCCTCCAACTTCACCCCAAAACTAGGGTGGATTTTGTCGTCAAGATACTAAGTCAGTCCTAGTGTTTTCTATCGAGCCTTTGTAAAAGTAATTTGGGAATAATCCTAGCTAATTGGCTAGATTATTTTATTACAGATTACTTGGTCTACTAGATCATATTTTGAGTCGTAGAATTGGGTAGTTTTTGAGGGTCTATTATGAATGGGTTTTCCTGCTTCATGTGTCAAATTGTAATATCTTGATGTAAAAATATTTTAGTGCATGGTCCCTCGTAGTTACACACCTTGGCTAAAGTATTAGCGGGTTGGCAAAATAATTAATCCCCTCATGAGAGTTAATTAAAATTTCTGGCAAAATTAAATTAAAATTATAAGCTAGAAATTTAATTATTTTTAAGTCTTACGAAATATTAATTCTCCAAATTAAAAATTCATCGGTCTAGAAGTTTTAATTTTTGGAGGTCCCCGGGCAAGGGAATATTGAAAATTTCAAGAGATTTTGGACCCTTGGGCCTTGGTAGTTAAGTCAAAGTCAATTTTTTGAGGTGATTAACTCAAAATTATTATTTTTGAGTTAATTAAAAAGGAATTAAATGAATTTTTCAAAATTATTCAAGAATTAAAAAATTTCGACGGACGAGATTAAAATATAATTAAATCTTTTTTGGCGGTCAAGATTACTTTTACGGGGATCAAGCCAACTACCTATTGGTTAATCAATAAATTAGAGGTCTCTCCATTATTTTCATCCGATCATTGAATCGTGCACTTGTTCTGAAAAGCTCTTGTAACTTTTGCTGATTAATAAGACAAAGACTTTGGGGTTTCAAACCGTGGTGTTCCTTTTTCAGATTTATGTGGTATTATTGCTCTTAATACTTTGCTGCTTTTATTTGCATTTGTTGGTTAATAGCCTTTAAAGATTGATTTGTGCACAGGTGTCTTTTACAAATTTATGGGTTTTTTAAATATCATTTTGGTTTGATAGAACTATCAGGTATCTCTATTTCTTGATGATCTTATGGTTATTTTTGAATCTCTATTAATCTAACAATCATATCTGAGTGTGCAGAAGTTATTATTCAGGATTTGAGGGTTTGGGGAAATCCTCAGTTGGATCAACTGACTCTCAGATTACAAGTCTAAAAAAGCCCATTGTTTTTTAATTTATGAAGTCATCTTACGAAATATTTAATCAGAAGGGTTTTTCTTGGGCTTGTGCCTTTTTAAAATTTCCAGTTTAGTTCTAAATTTGTGCAAAATTGTTTAAGTATGGCTAATAGAGGGTTTTGATTTGTTAGATCTGTAGAAAATTATTGTAGATTTGCAAATATCAAATTTTTTAATTCACTGGGGTTTTGTGTATTCATATATATAGATGTGTTGCGTATTTGGGTTTTCCTTGTTTCTGGTTTTGTGCAAGTGATATTGGAAGGTCTTCAGAGATTTTTTTTAAGATCTGAGCCAAATCTAGGCCCTGAAGGGTAAGATCCGGTCTCAAGATCAGATTGTTTATAAATCTAAGCAAGATCTTGCGTCAAAGTATAAATTTTTGAAGAAGCATTCAGTTGAATTTTTTTAAAATTTGAGTTTATTGGTTGAAATAAATTTTTGGGCAAGGAGAAATTCAAAAACTTTTATGCACCAGTGAGCCATTGTCACGGTGCATAGACATTCTGTGTGACAACAGACCCTATTGGGAAAGTTGTAACATGTAAAAGATATTGATTTTGAGTCGAGAAAGTTCTGTGAGCATCCAAGCATAAGTCAGCCTAAAGAAGGGTATTCAATGTCATGGAAAACCTATAAATAGAAGCAAATTTGACCTCATTAGTCACCAATTCGATCCCATCAATCAAGAAGTGCGATCTGAAGCAAGAAGCAAGAAGCATGAAGGAAGCTAAAGCGAGGTCAAGGAAGCAAGTAGAAGACAAGAAGAAAAAAAGAAATTTTCTTTTGGGCTTTATTCTCTCACATGTGCGAAGAAACTAGGGTTTTCACAACTACTACATGGTCGAAGTTGGAGGTCGAAGCTAGGGGCAGAAGTTGAAGCTGGAAACTGGTTGAAGCACAATTGACTCTTGTTGTTTTGGTTGATCTTTGACCTAATTCGAAGGGCTGACTTGTTGCTTGGAGGAGGACTTGGTCTAGCGTATTGGGTCTTGGTTTTCTCATTTGAAGCAGATACTATAAGAAGAGGAGATTCTTTCTGGGTTTTCCCCTGGCTTGGAGGCTAATACTTGTGTCCTTTGTCTTTACTATTTTTTTTGATAATTGTTTGATGAGAAGATCTAATGAGGAAACATAAGAAGATAATAAATAAAGTTCACAAGCAATTATTAAGGTTAAGGAGAAATTGAATTAATAGTTGCCCTACTGCATTCTCCAACACTTTGTTGGTCAAACATCAGTGAAAACAATACTCAAAATTTTGTTCAAAGGAGAGAGAAGGCCTATGGTCAAACATCAGAAATCTACAGTCAAGCTTCAGTTAAAGGTTTGCAGTCAACCCAAGTCAAAGTTGCCCAAAAAAATTCACCTCCTTCACCAGTGGATTCGACCTTCCAAATTTAGATTTTCCCAAGTCAAAGAAAGTCAAAATGTCAAGTCAACGATTGGTCAACGATTGGTCAAACTATCCCAATTAGAAACTCAATGCAGAAAACATATTTTTCCTCCTTCCCTTCGCAGGTGTGAGCTTGGGCCTCCTCATTTCGGACCTGTACGAACCAATCACAAGAGGAGAGAGAAGATGAGATGTGATGATGATGCTCCCAAGTGATGTGACATGATGTGTATTTATATGAGGTGGAGGAGACCCAATTTATCCTTTAGGCTGACCTGCAATTTTGTGCACTTGTGGGTTTCATTATAAAAATTATATTTTCCTTGAGCAAATTAAATTCTTCAAAGGGTTAGGAGGGGCTTTCGTGATGAGGAAGGTTGTCCAAAGGAGGGAATTTATCCCCGAGTTGCCAAATTAACACTCCCTCTCAGCTACGGAGAGGTTTCGTAAAATTTTCTGAATGTTACTTTATGCAAAAATCTACTGTTAGATCTAGTTATGCTCCTCCTACTTATTTAGGTTATTAAGCTGAAAATTCAGATTAATATCGAAGCAAAACGCATAACAGACTTTCACCAATTCAGATCTAGAAAAAGTACATGCACACATAGACAAAGTGACATATTGATTTTCTGGACAATAGTCCTCGGAAAAACCCAATGCGGGAAAACCTGTCTCTGGCTGCTGGAGGGTTTTATTATTAAGAGTATTTCTGAATACAACAAATCTGGGTTCCAGATCTGGAAAACCTGACAAAATAAAAATAGATCTGCAGCTCATTGGCTGTTCTGAAGCAAAAATATTGACTAATCCACACCCTTAAACGGGATTTACAGGACTCAGCCAAAACTAGGCCCTAGAAACCCCAGCACTGCCCCTGAAGCCCCTATGTTAGCCTCGGTAGCCTCTGCGTCCCTTAGCGCTGGCCTAGAAAGGATTGCGTAACCCCAGACTAGGTGACGCAGTCCCTATGTTGCCCCTGAGGGTCTCTGCGTAACCTCTGAGGGTTTCCAGTTGCCTAACGCTACCCTGGGAGTGACTGCGCATCACCTGCGTAGCTGAAGCTGCCTCTGCACTGCATAGCTACTGCCCTCTCTGTTGCTGCTGCTCCTGCTTCTCTACACTGCCTCTGGAAGCTGCTCTCTGCCTCTTGCTTATTCTAGGCACTGGGATCAGACCATCCCCTTTACCTAAACTCCCCTCTCTGTAGCTGAAACACTTTTGAGAATTCTTAGCAAACTTTGCCCTAAAATCTCAACTTAGCTTCAGTGCTCTGCCTCTGTGTGACTTTACAAATGACCCCAAGCCTTTCCTTTATACTTTTCTTGTTGGGAAACCAACGACCATGATCTAATCTCGAATCAATGGCTAAGATTAAAATAAAGCTTGATCCATGTGACTTAAGACAATTTTATCACATGTTTAATTGAATTAACTTTAATTATTTAATTTTCCTAAGTTTAGACTTAGGAAATACATTAAAATAAATAATTAATTAAATATCTCCTAAACCAGATGAAATTTCCCAAATCCCTTTCTGGGTCTTGTAGATCATATGTACTCTAGTCCCTCCACAAATTTTGGGAGATAGAGCACATCCGATGCCACCCCAACTACACAAAATCTCAACATTCCCTCTTAGCACGAAGTGTGCTCTAGCAATACATCACACCATGTATCACAAGATTTTGGGCACTGGTTTCTGTGCTGTTGATGCTTGGCCTGCTGCCACTCAACTCTGCACTGTTGTTGCCATTCTGTACTGCTGCCCATGATGCTGTCATCGCCACTGCCACACCTGTATTGCAACTCCCTCTCAATTTGTTGCATCTGTGCTGCCCATAGCACTGCCACTGCTAACTGCTGCACTGCAACTTCAGTTGCTGAGAGAAGCAACTGAATCTCCTGCCCAATATTTGACAGACAAGTCAATTGGGCAATTGGGCTACATCCTCATCATTGAAGCTCCATCGGCTGCTGATTTGTGCTGTCATGTGGAGAATGATGCACAACTACAACTCTGCATTGCGTAAGCAGACTCCCTTTGCACTGCTAAAGTCACACCAGCCCCTTGTGCTAAAATCTCTCACGCTGTTGCTGCACTGCGTTGTCCTCTTGAAGCCCCTACGCTGCCGCAGCTCTGCTCAACGTAAGTAGATTTGCTCTGCGCTGCTGAAGTCACATCGACCCCTATGCTGTTGTTGCCTCTACGCTATTGCTGCATCTGTACTGCGCTGCTCCTTTCATCCTTTAGATCTGCCTCTGCTTCATCCGCGATTCTCTGCACCCACTGTTCCACTTGTCCCACTACAGTCTTAAAGCTCCCGTAGCTCGGATGTCATCCAAGAGATGAGTTGCTCAAAGATCCCGTTGTCATTTCGTAGCTGCTCTACAGATCCATGTCGCTCCACTTTCGTGGTTCATGAGCGCTCACGGCTGCATCATCTTCTGACCCATCATCCGCCACAACAGCCTTGGAAGAAGAAGCTTCTTGTCCTTTTTCTTCTGAGGACAATTGCTGGCGCAATGTCCTAGTTCGCCACACTAGAAGCACTTGATCTTAGATAGATCCTTCTTCTTCTTTCCTTGCTGCCTCTTTGATGCCAAGGCTGCATCTTCTTCATCTTTCTTCTTCACCTTACTCGATCTCGTGCTGTATTGCTTCTTGGTGATTCTGTAGAGTTTTTCTTTACGCATGATTGCCCACAAGCTGTCCTAGTCAGGAAGGTCCGCTTTGCCCAAGATACTTTGGACAAAGGTTTCCCACTCATCTGTGATCGCATTGAGAGCAGTTCTGACCATCACATCATCCTCCACTTTTGCACCTGTGGCAGTCAACTGGTCTCTGATCGACTATAGTCTGAAGAGAAAGTGTTCCATGTCTTCCCCCTTGGTCATCATGAATGACCGCATCTGATTTTCCAGAAGCATCTTCCTCTGGACGGATTTTCCCTCATATAGGGATGTTAAGGCCTTCCACATTTCATTAGCTGTTTTCTTCTCAGCTATATGTGGCGCAATATGGTCCTTAATTCCATCCATTATCAGCGGCTTGGCATGTCCAATTGCTTCATTATGCTTCCTCAGGAGATCTGCATCGGTCGGCATGGCTAAAACTTGTTCTGCATGGTCTCTTATATGATATGCCTCTAGGACTATCAGGATTCTAGCCTTCCAAACTGAAAAGTTGGATATGCCATCCTATCTGTCCTGATCACACAGTCCATGAGGAGCCATCTGCTCAGAAATCTGTCGGAGCTACTTTTCTATGTGCTAGAGATTTGGATCTAAGGTCCTTGGCAAAACAGGCACCTTCTTCTCCCTCTGACAACTGATTTCCCTTCTTGGAAATCTGCCAAATCAATAATGATTCAACTCTCTTCGATCCTTTGATCGGTTTGCAAGTTTCTTTGGCCAAAAACTCTCTGAGAAGCTGATCCCTCCTGCTCTTTGTCACTAGTGCTTAGGCCAAAATTATGAAAACTTCATAAACTTAACCCCACCAACACCTTCTGAAGTGCTGTAGCTCTGCTTCAGGCACTTTTGGATCTGACAACTTCAAATCTGCGTCACCCTGGCTGGCTTCAGACAATCCCAACGCCGTCTCTGCGCTCCCTCTGCACAGTAAGTGCGTGGGCTTGCTGGGAGATGGCGTAAGACTATGTCACCCTACCCTCTGCATAACTCTGCTTCTCTAAAAACTATGTTGTCCCTTCAAATCTGCCCTTCTGTTGCTGCTGCTGCATTTCTTGCTGCTTTCTGCAGCAAGATCCTTCAGTCTTCTGCTGGTGACCCTCCTAGATTTGCAATTGCTTTGATACCATGTGAAAATTTCTGAATGTTACTTTATGCAGAAATCTACTATTGGATCTGGTTATGCTCCTCCTACTTAATTAAGTTATTAAGATGAAAATTCAGATTAATATCAAAGAAAAACACATAACACACTTTCACCAATTTAGATCTAGAAAAAGTACATGCACACATAGACAAAGTGACACAATGATTTTCTGGACAATAGTCCCCGGAAAAACCCAATGTGGGAAAACCGGTCTCTGGCTGCTGGAGGATTTTATTATTAAGAGTATTTCTGAATACAACAAATTTGGGTTCTAGATTTGGAAAACCCGACAGAGTAAATATAGATCTGCAGCTCACCGGCAGTTCTGAAGCCAAAATATTGATTGATCCATACCCTCAAACGGGATTTATAGGACTCGGCCAAAATTGGGCCCTAGAAACCTCAGCGCTGCCCCTGAAGCCCCTGCGTTAGCCTCTGCAGCCTCTACGTCTCTCAGCGCTGGCCTGGAAAGGGCTACATAACCCCAGATTGGGTGACGCAGTCCCTACGCTACCCTTGAGGGTCTCTGCATAACCTCTGAGGGTTTCTAGCTACCTAACGCTGCCTTGGGAGTGACTACGCAACACCGACGTAGATGAAGTTGCCTTTGTGTTGCGCAATTGCTGCCCTCTCTGCGGCTGCTGCTTTTGCTTCTCTGCGCTGCCTCTGGAAGCTGCTCTCTGACTCTTGCTGATTCTAGGCACTGAGATCAGACCATCCCCTTTGCCTAAACTCCCCTCTCTGCAACTGAAACACTTCTGAGAATTCTTAGCAAACCCTGCCCTAGAATCTTAGCTTAGCTCAAGTGCTCTGCCTCTATGTGTCTTTACAAATGACCCCAAGCCTTTCCTTTATACTTTTCTCGTTGGGAAACCAACGACCATGATCATATCTTGAATCAATGGCTAAGATTAAAAGAAAGCTTGATCTGTGTGACTTAAGACAATTTCATCACATGTTTAATTTAATTAACTTTAATTATTTAATTTTCCTAAGTTTAGATTTAGGAAATACACTAAGATAATTAATTAATTAATTAAATATCTCCTAAACCAAATGAAATTTCCCAAATCCCTTTCTAGGTCTTGTAGATCATATGTACTCTAGTCCCTCCACAAATTTTGGGAGCTAGAACACATCCGATGCTACCCCAACTACACAAAATTTCAACAGGTTTCTGACTGCATCATAAATCTCATCTTGTCATCAATATCATTGAACCAAGTCATATCTCATCTCTGCTCGTCTGTTGAACACTCTCGAATCTAAAGAAGAACCATCATAAGCGGGCTCATGCTACCATCCTATATCCAAGGACAATAAGCAGGATACTACTTACCATGAGGTAAGGATCACAACTATCCTATTGTCTGCTGATCTTCCCAACTTTACCCTCAAGTGTCAGTGGTAGAACACCTGCATCCCTTCACTTGGGCAGGATACTACTTACCATAAATGGCAAGGATCACAGTTATCCCAAGTCTCCTCATCCATTGGCCAGATGGGTGGTAATCATGATAAGCCCAACTTGTGGGTAGGATTCCAACTAGGGTATACTTTGTCAAGATCCAAAAGTGACGATAGGCAGGATGCTACTTACCATGAGAGATAAGGATCACAACCATCCTATTGTCAGACAATGGGCAAAATACTATTTACCATGAGGTAAGGATCACAACTATCCTATTGTCCAAAGTTTCCTCAACCCCAAAAGTTCTTCGGCTCAATTCCTCTCCCCGGGAGCTCAAACATGGGGGAAGAGGATAACTTAGTGTCCTCAATCAACCAAGACCCTCACTCAGGAGGGTCACATCCATCAATCTATGCTGCTCTCTGAACACCAATAACTTCCCTTTCTGCAAAGCCTTGGCAAGAATGTCTGCCATCTGCTCATTTGTTGAAATGTGATGGAGCCTCACTGCTCCTCTCTACACCATATCTCGAATGTAGTGATACCTGATCTCAATGTGAAACACGAGATTCTTTGCTAATCGGATCCTACTCATGTTGTCGCAATATATCACTGTTGTGTCCAAAACCTGCTCAAACAACGCTCCAAAGAGATTTCTCAACCATACTGCCTCGCAGCTAGCCATGCTAGCAACAATATACTCTACCTCATACGTGCTTAAAGCTACAAACTTTTGCTTCCTACTCATCCAATATATCATGGCGAAACCC
Organism: Pinus albicaulis; assembly: GCA_034641835.2. Taxonomy (NCBI): domain Eukaryota; kingdom Viridiplantae; phylum Streptophyta; class Pinopsida; order Pinales; family Pinaceae; genus Pinus; species Pinus albicaulis. Next base: position 1,476,867,038 of record CM076581.1, read on the forward strand.
AAACTAATGAAACATCCTGATGTGCTCTTTTTGTTAATAACATTTTCGGCCTAGTTAGCATTAGTGTACCCATGAAGTCTCACGTCTCCAACAGTATATCTCAGAACGAGATTAATTGTCCCATGCAAATATCTCAGCACATGCTTGGTAGCAACCCAGTGTGCATGAAGAGCCTCGATCATAAATTGACTCAAATTGTTAAATGCAAAACATATGTCCGAACGGGTGTTCAAAAGGAGCATCAGTGCCCCAATCAATTGTCGACACTCAATGGGATTTTCCAAATCAAGTTCCGCAACATCTCCACATAACTTCTTGAAGTTCATGCCCACCTGTGTGGCCATGGACTTGCATTCTACCATTCCAAATCTTTCCAACAATTTTACAACATATTTTCCTTGAGAAAGGAAAAATCTCACCGGGCCTTTGTCACAACTCTAAGCCTGCGAAGTAATGCATCAATCCAAGGTCTTTTATTTCAAACTTAGAGGCCAACTCCCTCTTGCACTTGAGCATCAGAGGCTCACTACCTATCAAGAATAAATCATCAATATATAAAATCAAAATAAAGGGCATACCTTGGACCACTTTGAAGTAGAGTTTTGGGTCAGCATTGGTTCTCATAAATCCAAGCTTCACCAGATAGCTATCAATACAACCATACCAAGCTCTAGGGGCTTGCTTCAATCCATAAAGTTCCTTATTCATCTTGCAAGCATGAGTCTTTCTGTCATGTACTTCAAAGCCCCGTGGTGGCTCAACATATACTTCTTCCTGTGGTATGCCATGAAGAAATGCAGTGTTCATATCCATCTTGTGAAGTGTCCATCCCTGGATAGCAACAAGGGCAACAATAGATTTGGTAGTGGTATAGTCGACAACAAGTGCAAATATATCATCATAATTTTCTCCCTCTCTCTTGGAGAAACCTCTAGCCACGAACCTCGCTTTATATTTCCCAATACTCCAATCAACTCCATGTTTGATTTTGTATAGCCATTTATAAGTCACAACAAACTTCCCTCTAGGTCTTGGAACCACTTCCTATGCATCATTCTTGATAATAAATTCATATTCTTCTGCCATATCATCTTTCCAAACTTGCTCTTTCACTGTTTCTTTAAAGGTGTGTGGTTCAACCTGTATGATGGAGCTCATAGCCACCAGATATCCCTAATATCAACATGACTTCTTGCTTTCTTTAAAGGTTCCTTATGGCAACGCCATGTCTTTCAGCATCCTGTAAAGTATCACAAAGCCAAAATGGTCTCTTCCTGGTAGGGGGATCACATGGAGGAGGATCCAAGGGGTCCATAGTTTCCATGGGATCATCAATGACATCTTTCTCAGGTTTAGGCATAGAAGGACCTTCTAGTAGGCTCGTGTCGTCATCCTTCTTTTTAGTAGTAGGAGGAGGAGGAATATCCTTTGCTTTTCCAAGGGAAACATCTTCATCAAAAGTCACATCCCTGCTAAACTCGATATTCCTTTGACCAGACACATATATTCTAAAGCTTTAGAATTATCACAATATCCAACAAACGTACCTTTCTTTCCAGCGTCTTCCAACTTATTCCTCTTGTCCTTCTGCACATGAAAGTAAACATGGCAGCCAAAGATCCTCATATGTCCAACATCAGGCTTCACACTTGAGAACACTTCTTTGGGAATCTTACCACCCAGGGCTTGATGAGGAATCCTATTTTGAACATAGAATGCTATATTAGTGGCTTCTCTCCAAAGGAACTTCAACAAATTTTGATCATGCAACATGGCTCAGGCAACGTCCATGATGGTCTTGGTCTTTCTTTCAACCACATCATTTTGCTCGGGATTATAAGTTACAATGGTCTCCTTAATTCTAGCCTTCTTGCAAAAGTCAATGAACTCCTTATAAGTGTATTCTCCACCATAATCATACCTGAAGACCTTGATTCTTTTCCCTATTTGATACTTTATCAGTGCCTTGAAAACCTGGAACATATCAAATGCTTCGTCCTTGTGCTTCAAGTAGAATATCCATGTCTTATGGGGGAAGTCATCCACCAAGATTATGTAATATAGATAGTCAACCAATGATTTTACTAGCATGGGACCACATAGGTCAAAATGAATGAGTTGTAGAATATCACTGGTCCTGCTTTTGCTAGAAGGGAATGGTCCCCTCGATTTCTTTCCATTGACATATCTTGGATAGACCCCATCATGCCTAGTTTGAACTTCATGCATTCCAGAGAGCATCCTTCTTAATTTAGGCAGGGCTTCATAGTGTAAATGAGCAAACCTTTTGTGCCATAGTTCACTTTGATGATTTCTATCATGTACCATTGCTCGCAACGATCTTCCATTGACTCTATAGAGTCCTTCAATTCTAGATCCCAAGGTGAATGCATCCCTCATGCGAGGACTTCACGATACCCAGAGAAATGTCTAGAGGCCCGACTATCTACCAACCAATTATCACACCAATCTGGGGGAGAGGAACTAGAAAGAACAGAAATAAGAATATATTCAGATTGAGTAGAAACAACATTATTTCCATACCTTGAGGTTCTTGCTTTGTTTTGAGGATGATGGCCTTCTTCACGATCATTGGGAGCATCTCTTCTTCTTGTATCATCTCCCCTTCTTATATCATTAAACCTGTTGTCATTGAAGCCACAATTGTTGTTGTAGGTGGACTTTGGAGCATCTCTCTTTTCCGGGCAGTCTCAACATAGTGACCATGCTTGTGGCAGTTTAAACATTCATCTTTTGATAACTCCCTTTTGAATCTTCTACTGAAATCCCTGGAATCTGGAGCAGGCTTTCCAGAATTAGATGATCTTGCTCTTCCTTTCCTTTTCTTGTCTTGAGCAGTAAATGCAAAGGGCTCTCCACCTTCATTGTTTTGAATTCTTCCTCTAGATATCATCCCGGTTTCTTCTTGAGTGGACTTGCCAACCAACTCATCAAATGTCAGGAACTTATCATTGTTGCTAATAGTTGTAATGAATATCTTCCATATTGGAGGAAGACCTTGAAGAGCAATGAGCACCAACTCTCTATTAGACATAGATTCTCCAACAGTCATCAATCAATCCCTGAGTTGTGATAAGCTCATGAAGTATGAGTGCACGGTCTCTCCCTTATTCATCTTGATGTCCTTGATTTGATTTTTCAAGGAGAGAATGTGATTCAAATTGTTGACCTCATACATCCCAACCAACTTGTTATAGATATCCTTGGAATTCTTCAACTTTCAAATGTAAGTAAGCAAATGATCTTTCAAAGCATCAATAATTATTTTCTTGGCTTTGATCTCACCTTTCTTATACTTGGCCTTCGCAGCAACAGGAGCATTTTCTGGTGGCTTAGGTACTTTTCCTTCCACATATTCCAAAACATCATTTTCATCCAATGTCACTTCCAACCTGATCTTCCAAGCAACAAAATTAGATGAGTCACCCAACTTCTCTGCATCCTTGAAGTATGAGGTAGACATTATGAGGCAGACATCTTGATCAATTAGCTTCTTTCAAATAGATTTCTTCAAAGGTGATTGCTTTTGTCTCTTGTCTCCTTGCGCTTGTCTTCACCTCAACTCTGATTGCTTGTTAATTTTTGAGTGTTCTATGCTTAGCACAATCACTTATTCCATTTCTTCTCCAATAGGCAATCACTTTTCAAATAAATTCAATCTTTCAATGACAATAAACAATTGTAGATAGAACAGTAAATCCAATGCACAATAGAAGACAACCAAAAACAATAAGAAGAGACACAAGAATTGGTCGAAGACTAGGGAAAAATCCCACAAGGGGGAAAACCGTTTTCAAATTCTTCTTCTATTAGATTGTCATCAAATGTTGAGCAAAGAGATACAATGTTCCAAATCAGAAAGAGAGTCAAAGTCAATCCTTTGACTATCCAAGAGACCAACCAACCAATATACAAAAGATGAGCCCCAAAGTCAAATCTGGTCAACAAGGCAAATATGCAAATTCTGTCAAATTCAACAGAAGCAAATGATGCCCTAACTAGTCCAAAAGTAGACGGTCAATAGTCCAAATGAGCTCCGTCAACAGTCAAACAACCCGGCCTTCTTTGCTAATCAAACCTCAATCAAAATAGTCCTCAAATGTTTGGTCAAAGGAGAGAGAAGGCCTATGGTCAAACTTCAGTCAAAGGTCTGCGGTTAACCCAAGTCAAAGGGCCCTGAAAATTTTGGCTCCTTCACGAGTCAATTCAGCCATCCAAAATTGGATATTTCCAAGTCAAGCCAAGTCAAAATGTCAAGTCAAAGTTGGTCAAGAGCTGGTCAAACTGTCCCAATCAGAAAGCAAATGCAGAAAACAGATTTGTCCTCCTTCCCTTCATACATGTGAGCTCAGACCTCCTTATTTCAGACTTGTATGAACCAATCACAAGAGGAGAGAAGATGAGATGTGATGATGATGCTCCAAAGTGATGTGACATGATTTGTATTTATATGAGGGGAGGAGACCCAATTCGTCCTTTAGGCCGGGCCTGAACTTTTGTGCACTTGTGGGTTTCATGATAACAATTATATTTTTCTTTGACCAAATTAAATTCTTCCAAGTGCTAGGAGGGGCCTTTGTTGATGAGGATTACTGTCCAAAAGAGGGAATTTATCCCTGAGCTTCCAAATTAACAATGCTTTGGGATTTTGTCAAGTTGGTATTTCAAGTGGTCGATTCTGCCAAACATTTTCATTCCACATAGCTTGTATCAGCCTCAATCTTTTATGACCCCTATATGGTTCACCATACTCCCACATTGGGTCTAGTGGCTTTGGCATTAATAAGGCATTTATTTAAGTTTTAAACCTATGACACAACTGACAAAACAAATGGGGAAATTCAGATCAACACAAAACTTAAAGAATGCTGCATTATCTCCCAATTAAGAAAGGGCAAGAAGAGGTATAACTAATGGATCTTGCAAGCCCTATTCTAAATCTTGAAAACAAAGAATAGAAGCATAAATTTTTCTCCATACCTGGGGATATGGATATGGCAGATCTGAGTAAGTGCCCACTGCACAATTGCTCGTCTAATGGAAATCAAAATAACAGATTTCCCATTGTTTGCTTGATCGAAAATGGTCACAGTATCCTCAGAGTTCAATCCCCTCAATCAGTTTTCCAAAATGAAGGTTAAAAGATGGAAAAATCAGTTTTATAAAGAGAATGATGGCAAATGGCTGATAATTTCCTTAATTATAATTTCCTTTGACTTGTGATGATTTAGGAAATTATCGTAATTAGGTAATGTATGATGATATTATCGCTGTCCAGATTTTACTGCAATATATTGCGATAACAGTAATAATTAGCCAATAAGTGTAACACTGATTTAGTGATCAATGTTGAAATTAATTAAGTTGACCTATCCATTTGGAGGTAACAATAGCAGTTATAGCAATAATTAGCCAATAAGTGTAACACTGATTTAGTGATCAATGTTGAAATTAATTAAGTTGACCTATCCATTTGGAGGTAACAATAGCAGTTATAGCAATAATTAGCCAATAAGTGTAACACTGATTTAGTGATCAATGTTGAAATTAATTAAGTTGACCTATCCATTTGGAGGTAACAATAGCAGTTATAGCAGGATTCAACACTATATCTTGATACTGGTGCACATTTATTGGTGTATCTTGTTTACCCAAAATTATATTTTGAGGTTATGTAAACTTTGCCATATTGCAATATACTCTGTGAAAGTTTTGTCTGTAAACCAGTAAATCTAATATTCTAACGGCCTTGGTTAATTAGGTTGTTTTTCTGGACTTGGGAAATGACTAGAGGATTTACGTACTGTTATGTGCCTCATGGTTGCTTATTTGCATCTGGTAACTGTATAATTTGCATGCTTTAGGTGATGCAACGATAGAGTTGGTACATATCTGTTTGAACTTTGTATTATTATCCTCTGTACTCTGCTTCAATGATATAGGAAGATTTTTGTTGCTGAGTTGCTGCTGTTGATACTTCTGACGGCACATTGGACAGATGAGTAAAGGATGCATGTATTTCAGTTTTGAGGAAAGGTCAAGTTTGTTGAGCTATGTATGTGGGGTTATATATATATATATATATATAATTTAGTTGATTATGTAATACGCATGCATAGATTTTATAATCTAAACTCTCATATTCTTCAGTTTTTACTGCTTAGTGCTATAAGGAGGTTTCTAGAGGTATTTAAAATTTAAATGGGGTTATGGATGAGCCACTCGTTATTGGCTTATTCTCATGACTTGGTATTTAATGTAGTATTTAATTACATATGCACATATACTGTATTCTATATCTGAAACTTTGTGTTCTATGTTGTTTACCATGTAATGCAAATATGATATTAGGATACAGTTCCTTGAATTTGTCAGTCATCCTGGTAATAAACTTCCAGGTGAACATCGAATACTGATGTGAATTTACCGTGATACCTTTCCAAGTTAACTAGGAAGCAAAGGATGTCATATTGCTTCATATTTGACTGTTTTATAATTTTATTGTTAAGTCTTTCTATGCTGCCCAAGTATTTTTCTGCTGCTTCATTCTCGTTAGTCTAAATTAATTGCTTTATGGATTCACTGAGTTTGTATTCTCTCATCTAATTACAGTCCTGTATGTTTCTCCGAAATGCTGCTAATATTGTATTTTACTGTGGCAATGTTTCAGGAGATGGTGTTCAGCGAAAGTCCCTGAGTCATTCCAGTTTCATGTTTACTTAGGTACATTATGTTATGCACAGCGAATAATGTGTGTGCACAGTTCTGCTGCAGTGAAGTGGTTGTTATTTTTTATCCTTGGTTCAAGTAAATTCTTGGAAGCAACTATAGGGTCTAATCATCTAACTTATTCTAGTGGTTGATTTCTTTCTATTTGATGTAAGTAGTTCTCTAAGAATCACTGATTAATCTGTTAACCTGATGGGTATGGGTGTCTTCAGTTGTTTGGAAAGTTTGATAGCCTCAGTAGGACGTCCTTTAGTTCTATCTTGTACTAATTAATTCCTGTTTATTTCTTCTAATCTCTAGAAGAAATCCTTATTAAGAGTGGACTAATTGTCTCAATGAATGCATTCAGCATTTTTTGTTCTGTACTTTCTAAATTATGCTTCTTGCTAATTTGGGTATTTTTATGTTGATAGTTAGTTTACAGATGCTTTTACTAAAATAGTTATAGATGACTTAATTTTATAGGGAATACAATGAAATACCAAGGGAGAAAAGGTTTATCCCTTTGAATACCATGTTACCAAATTTCAATGCTGCTGAAGATGGTTATCAGAATGATAAATCCAATGTTTCACGAAATTTTTGGGACAGGGAATGTGGGAATGGGGAGACGCAGAGGGGGATGTGTGGGAGCACCCCTAAATTCAGGGTAATTCAGGGGGACAAGGGGATGTTGGGTTACACACACACACATTATAAACATGATTCAAATTCAAATTCAATAATGAAATACATTCATTCATACGTCATAAATGATTCAATGAAATAGAAATAGTTTAAATATTGCATACATTGATTTAAATTCGTCATTCATCATTCTACAATCTGCATTCATTTAAATTCATTGTTTCATTATTCTAGAATCTGGCTAGTACTAAGCATAATAGTAGATACTAAAGTTTGAAGATTGGAATAATAAATTGAAATTAGTTAAACTCAAAAATAGTAGAGCGCTGAGTCTCAGTTTGACGTCATCAGTATCTAGAGTCGAGACTCAAAAGGTAAAATTGAAAATGAACAATAGACACTGAGCCAATGTTACCAGAAACAAACTAGTCATCACAATGGTTGACCCCAAAACCGACAGCTGGGAAAAAAATCTGGAACAAAAAAACAGTCAACAAAAAATACATAAATATTCAAATTTTGAAAAATATACTGAAATATTCGTACACATCCATATGAATCAAAACCATTATACGAAAATATGCAAATTTGCTCATATATATATATATATATGAGCAAATTTTCTATATATATATAGCAAGTTAGGGTGCATATGACCAAAATAACGCCAATTGCAACTCATCTTTGAAAAAATTTATATCAACACAGGATTTAGATGACCTCTATAGTCCCCCCCAAAAAAAATAAAAATAAAAATAAAAAATACTACAACAAATACCTACATATCATCAAAGTCGGCACCTAAATTGAGATCCTCATCATCAATGTCTCTAAGCATTAAAATAAAATAGAAAATGCTTAACATGTCAAATCAAGATTTTGTTTGAGTGATGGGTACATTTTTACTAGGGTAATGACAGAAGAGCTGAACAATCAATGCCACCAACTTCAAGATACAGAGGGTTTGGTGCTCTTGATTAAATGCTAGTTCGATATTCTCATACATGATAGAATTTAATGGAAATGTTGCAATCTTGCCAATCCCGAAACCTAAAATTTGTTATGTTTGCTAAATTTTGAGTGGGATTAAAAATTATATTTTATTCATATTAAATGCAATGAGGTTGGAACCATTCTCAATCATCTTGAAAAATTAATAATAATGTTAAAATTTAAGTAAAAAGATGAAAATGAGAGATAAAGGCGAATTATGAATTTAACATCACCATTAATTACATAGCATTAATAGGGCCATGTGGTTGAATATTAGGCTTCCCAAACCATAAATTTTTGTTTCAAGGAAAAATCCATGGGAGAGGCCTATAAAAATGCCCGCAGGGGGGAGGGGGGCACTTTTTGAGGTAGGATGCCCATAAGAACCCCTTTCAAGGAAACACATCCCCCACATTGGGGTGACATTCCCCCATCTATTTGAGTTTTCCCAAAAGGTGGATGCCAAAAAACATTTCCCCAAATGTTCCCCCATCTGAGAGTATGGGAAACATGGGGAGTGTGCCCCCCACCCTTGGGATGCATTCAGATGGAACACTATATAAATCACTTTTTCAAACATTTACTCCTGAAATTATATAAAGGTCAATTAGAAGGTTGCTGCAATTGAATAATAAGAAGAACTTTTCAGTGCATGATTGGTTGAGAGGTTATGTTTTTAAGGTTACAAATAATAAAATTAGAAGTTGTTTATGTCATTATCATCTAGATTGGTAATTACACTTATAAAGCATTGCAACTTACAAGCCTTTTATATTATTGGAATAATACCTTTTTCAATTTTACACATTTTAGGTGAAGTGTAGCTCAAGCAATTTACAATATTAATTTTTTCCTTTGCTGAATTGAGATATGCATGCTCTTGTGCAAGTTGGCACTTTATGTTTGATACCACAAATAGGATTTGATTCCAAGTTGGAGCAAGCATTGTTTATCTTATGGGGGCATGGTAGTTAAGGGATGAGTTTATTTGTACAAGGTGTTAAAGGCACTTTGGTGTTAGCTTTACTTCTTATATTATGTTGTCTCCTAGGTTGGTTGTTTCCTCTCTCTCATAGTGGTTAAATGTAGGGGCATAATGTGTAGGACCATCTTCTCTTGTGACTCTAGGAAGGAGTTGCCCCATCTCTTTTTGTTGGGAAACGAAGTATAGTGAAGTCTAACACCTAATTTCTCTTCTTGATAATTACTTGTGAATGTTAGATGTCTTTTTATTAATTTTTTTGTCTTCTTCACCAAGCAATTATACAAATATTCAATCTTTCAGGAAAATATAGAGACCACAAAGAGATAAGAGACACCAAAATTAGGCTGCTAGCAACTGCAAAAACCCACAAGGGTAAAACCCAATAATCATTCTATGATAGAATCAAATCAAAATGAGAGATATCCAAGACTAAGACCAAGATCAAACTTCCACCAAGATACCAAGTCTAACTCCTCCAAGTCACTTCCAAGAGTCAAAGTCAATGCTAGTCAAATCTGCTCAAAGTTTTGAAATTTTTAGTCCTACAACAAGGGGGTTGAAATTCGGTCTATAGTAGCTCATAAATTTCGACCTCCTTCACACGTGCGTGTTGTAGTGGGTCTGAAATTCTGTCAACAATGAATATTCTTCTAGGGTTTGACTTCATTCTCTCTCTCCTTTGACTTTGACCTTCTTCTTTCCTTTTCTAGGTTCAAAAAATTCTTCTTGTCGTGATGAATGAATGTCCTCCAAGTAGGTCGAACTGTCTTTTATATATGGCTGCCGAAGAGGGTCGAATGGATGTCGCTTTGGAGGGCCAGGTTGACTTGTTCGAGGGTCGACTTTGTCATCTTGTGGACTAATGACACATAAAATTCAAATTCCTTTTTCTTACAAATGTCCAAATGGGACATGACTCACATTTTCTTTTGGCTCAATAAATTTTTTTTGACTCTTTTTGACTCTCTAAGCATGAAGAAGATGCTTTGATAAAAATATAATAAATACATCAATGATAAATTTACATTATGAAGACCAAACATAGTTACAACTTCAATACTTTTGAGAACTAATTATCCTCAAATTAGACCTATATGTGTTTATTTGAGCCCTTTGGTGTGAAATACAATCATTCATTCACTAAAGCTAGTCATTCGTGGGCCTTGGTTCTTTTATAACTAGATTCATTTGTGTGAAAGTCCAAATAATTCTACCATGAATCGTCCTTCCCCTTTCCTCAATTAGGTTTATTGATTGGATAAAAGATTTTGGTAGAGGACACAAATACTGTCTCTATGATCGGCAAATGTAGTAACAAAGCTAACTATTCATTATGTGTGCTCATAGTAATAAAGAGTGAGCCTTCTTGCCCCATCTCTTTATGAAAGCTTAACCAATTTAAGGTAGGATATATCTTGATACAAAGAAGGTTATACTTAGGAGATATCTTTCCAGTAGTTAAATATTGTAGTATTCCACTTATCCCTCTACCCTAAGCCTTAGAGACTATTACAAAGGAATAATTTTCTATTTGAATTTTGGTGGCTCGTTGGTATGGACATGCTTGATCCCTTGCCTTGATGCCAAAGGTTGCTTATATATACTTGATTGGCCTATTGTTGTAGTTGATTAACCTCTTTTTATGAGGGTTTAAGCTAGAATTAATGATCATTTCTCAGTCATGACATCTCAAAATTAGGGGGTTGTATGAGAGTGGTACTGAAAATGGTTTCTTACCATTTTTTCCCCTTGCCTTTCTGGAACCACTTCTCCTTCGAGTAGACAACACACCTACTATGCTGCTTGTTTCTTCGATGATGTCACAACTAATGGATGAACACCCAAAATGTTTTCTTGTTTGGCGGTATAGTCATAGACAACAATTTGTTGTTTACATTCCTTGTTGAAGCATGCGCTATGTTCTTATCACAACTAGAGCCACATGTAATTCATATGCATTGGGCATAGTAGGGGGTAGCAAGTTGAGTTGAGCCCCACATTTTTTTTTGGGTAGTTTTTGTGCTCAATTTTGGTAGTTGTTAGCACACAATTTTTTCTTTTGGAAGTTTTGTGGTGCATGATGGTTCAACCCATGGTTTCCTAATTTTGGTTAGGGAATTGAGGTTGTAATATAATTCAAGTTAGGAGATAAGGGGTTTGGATACTATAAGATCATATATATTGTTAATGTGAGAGTTCCTTCTAGAACATTGTGTAGTATCATTGAGGTGTCCGACGTTTCGGGCAAACACTTCACCCACCGATACACTTTAGATACCTCAGCGTACAACACAATGTTCCAGAAGAAGCTCTCAACACCAACATAATTATGATTATGAAAACCTACATGCTAAAAATCATATATATTGTTGCGTCGAGAGACACTTTCTAGTCTAGTATGGAATAACTTTTGTAATGTCCTGTTATGTTGTGTTATGATATCTAAACATTTTGACGCAGTCAAAAAATAAAATAATAAAATAAAATAAATAATTTTATTGTTGGCGGCTTTTGGGCACGAAGTTTTGACATCCCATGGTTTTTCCCATGGTATTTGTTATGTTGAAGCCTATTTAAAGGCTTGAGGATATCCATTATGGAATGGAAGAGTACCAACTTAGATCCATCTTAACTTCAGAATTGATCCCTCTTGGTGCTTGGTAGATCTGGATTTAAGATGGATCTAGGCTAGTATTGTAAACAATGAGGTTGATTTAATGATAAAAAATTAGAGGTGTGGCTCTAATCGTTAACAATTAGTTGTTTTTCCTAATTTGGGTTCCTAGGGTAAATCTTTAAGTAATATGTGATTTCCATTGTTTTACTTTTTTGTTTATTAAGAATTTTTGTATGCACTGAATTACTATAAAATCTATAAAACATACATTTAGTATCAGGGCGATTATTGGCTTCAGGTGGACATTTTTGTGGGTGAGGGTTTGGTTATGTTAGTTTTGTGATAAACTTTGTTGCAATGGGAGTTCTGCAATGGTGATTCATGTGTTGGAAAATAATGGTAAACATTTTGAAAATTTAGATTGAGAAATTTAAAGAGAAATTTTGAGTCGTGCATGTTGTTTTTCCAGCATACTAGAATCGAGGTTAGAGTCTTAGAATCACTAACACTACCAATCCAATATACCACAACAACCTACTTTTCACAACAAAACAAAATACAACAATAAATCTAATAGTGCACAAAATATAGAAATTTTTTCACAAATTTTCAATAATCCAACTTCTTTATATTAACAAACTAATAATACAACCATCTAGGGCTCCCGTACCAAGGATAATGGCCATCATACACCCATTGATACAAGAGTACAAGAACAAGATACTTTGACGATCTAGCTGATGTAGTGCACAATCACAACTCCTCTTGTCGTACCTTGAACACAACTACTGGTCCGTCTGCTCCTTATCCGCAACTCCTGCCTCTATTAATGGTCATGCTCCTTTAGGTCATTGAACACACCTTCTTCAAATGCTATCTAGCTGATTGTTATTCCTTCAACGCATCAACACATAGATACTCCTGTTGAGTTGTTCACAACTCTCCACTGCCCATTGTTGCTCTTTAGCTCCATTGGGACTTCTTCCCTATAATGCCTTCCTGCACTGCTCCAATGAAGAAAAACTTCGGGTCGAAGCACTGCCACCAATCCCTTAAGCATTGACCTACTCCACAAATCTCTGTGGCCCTCAAGATAGTCATAAACGACACAAAATAACCCTCCTTTTCCTTAGCTTTAAGTCTGCTCCTGATCTGCGGCCAAAAAAAATGTGTATCCTTATGATTTGATGCTCCTTAGATGTGCTTTTGAGGTCTCATAACTCATACACTTATATGATTCCTTAGGGTGATCGAATAACCCTTCAAAGGGATTTTTTAATTAGAAGCCGACCTAAACTTGTTGACAAATTCACCCACTTGAACATATAAAAATTATTTTTTGCATTTATACCTTCGATCTCAGTGCTTAAGTTGCCTCTTTCTTCTCTAAGAGTCCTCTTCCATCTCCAAGAGCCAAACCAATAAAACTCTTCATGGTTTTGGCCCCAAACCTTTGGGTACAAAACCCCCAAATTGGGTTCTGTTGTCACTCCTAGAGACAACCTCGAGTTGCCAAAGACCAGTGCCTAGGACATCTTAAGACAGGGGGTTGTTCGGGTTATTCTGCATGCTTGTAAAGGGAACCTCCTGATAACAAATGGATTGAGATATTTGAAAAGCAGTCTTGGATCTTAGAGGGAGAAGAGTAGTAGCTGGGAACTTTGATTGTGGAGAGAAAGGCCCGCTCAGAATGGGCCCGAAGTGGTCATGAAATAGAGTTATTGCAAACAAGGTTGAATGTGAAACTAGTGAATAGTGATAAAAGTTAATATGGATGAAAATCTATGTAGAATGAGTAAGGAAAGTCAAAGTGAGGTGGGCTTAAACGATATAACAATCCACCCTTCATAAGACCTTAGAGGAAAACGATATGAAAAGAGAACTTGAAATAGAAATCGTGCCTCGAGCTATATTTAAGGTGCTACTGTAAATTATGATATGAGTACCAGTGGAAGATAAATTCATACATAACTCATAGAACACCCGCATTCCGAAAGCGACGATAACAAGAAAGAAAATCTGAGTGAAATGAACATTAAGCTAAACAAACACATAACACATTGAGGATATACATACTGTTCATCCATTTCATTAGGAATCCATCGTCGCAACAAACAAACATTATATTATTCTTCAAAATGGCTCTTCAAATATACATTGAGAGCAAAACCCCAAAACCAGAAAATATGATACACAGGCTACACACTTCTTTTGCCAGAAAATTCAGAACCTTTACTTAGTCTGCGGTTTGGTCTTATATAGTGTTTTACATGGACATTCAGACCAAAATTTTTGAGACAAAATATTCTCAGACAATATGACAGTTTCCAATCCTAATAAAAAATGATGAGGCATAATGACATCTCATCTTAAACAATATGGTCCGACACAAACTATAACAAAAACATAACAGAAAATAGGAAATATAGAGAGTGTGTAGGGTGAAATCAAGATTTCACCCATTTTTACATTACACAGATATGAGAAAAACAAAAATTAAAAACAGGTCGCATGGGTCAAGTCATGATATCATCATTTGATTCGTTGGGGAGTGCCCAAGCCTTCTTCCCGGCAATAGCAAACTAAAGATGAAGAGGACCTGAGTGGAGGAGGTGGCAGCTGCTGCGAAGTAGAACAGACGGGCGGATTCACATACTCACAACACTTTTGCCACAAAGTTTCCCCAAGTGATGGCGTTGTGTTGTAGGTCTCGAACAGAGATTGCATCTGAGTCAGTGCCGTATAATCCATGCTGACAGCTAAGAATTTTTTAACCTGACAAAGAAGAAAAAATTCCTTGTGTAGCGCAGCTATTATGGTGTTCGCTTTTAGCCGGCCTGTTTTCTCCAACGATATGTCTTTATTACACATGATTTCAGACATTTTCTCATCATAGGCAGTTAGCGGAAATAGTGCGCCTGACTATGTATCCGGCATGGTGGGAGGCTAACTTCTACTAGCTTGCCCCACTCTTGGTCGAATTTCTCCACTCCCTTTGATACCAGTGCTAAACACCCCAGTGCATTCGTGCCTGTGTTTTCTTTATCAATTACTCTTCCGACCTCCATAACTGTCCTAAAGCGGTTAAGCATTCCTTGTGCCCGCAATTCTTCATGGGAGAGTTCATTGAGATACCTAATGTATTTCTTTGCCATTGTTGCCTTTTCTTCGCCTTCCCTTCGTCCAGTCTGCAATTGAGTTTTGAACTCATGAATCATGATCTTCTTTTCATTTACTAATACGAGGAGGTCCTAATGCAGCTTAACCTCTGCTATGATCTCTGCCCAAACAAGTCGCCTTGCTTCCATGATTGACATGTTACCTTTGATCTACCCTTTTAAGTCTTTGATGGACTTATCTTGCTCCTGGGCATCCTTGCGGAGATTTTCCACCTCTTTTTGTAGGGATGCAATCGTCTTCTGGTTTGCTGCTCGGGCAACCTCAAACTCCTCTAGGACCCGACGAATTGTGTGGGTCTCATCTTCTGACACCCTTAAATCGGACAAGGCCTTGGTGAGATGTTTAGGGACAATCTCGGGATCACCTGTTATAGGAACCACATATGTATGCCCACCCCATTTGACTTTCCATTCCGACATCGTCTCTTTAATTAAGTCCGACAATCTCCTTGTCCTTCTGGACTTTCTCTTCCTGTTGTTGGGCAGGTGAGTCAACGAGAACAAATTTCTCCTTCTCTACCTGGACGAGTTCCTCTGTCTGTACATGTTCCTCACAAGACGTGTTCAACTTTCGTTTCAGCTCCTAGGTTTCCACTTCTACCTTGGTAAGAAGATTTTGTAGTGCTACGTTATTATTGGCCCTGTTTCCTCTTGTCAATTTCTTGAGGTTCTCCAGCTAGGCAACGATGGCTTTGGCACTAGTCTTCTCTCTTTTTTGGTTCTCTTTTATTAGCTGTATTATCTGTTCGAGCTTCTTTAAGGCCACTGCATGTTTCACCACCTCGGTCCGAAGCATATCCTCGATACACTGATGTAAATCTAGCTTGTCTAGTAAGGGAATGTTGCTTAGGTTAAGGATTATTTCCAAAGCTCTGTATTGGGCTCTAGAACTCAAGGGCTGCAACACTGAGTGTGGAATGGCTAATATTAGTTTCTCCTTATCCATATCTAGCACTGAAGAAAGCATAGAATGGTGTTTTTCCACGAACTGTACCAGTTCGACCCTCATTTTTTCCTTGGCAAACCTGTTTCTGGTATTGATCTCATCTCTTGCCTCCTACTTGTCCACTGTGACTGCCTGCGAAAATTCTGAGGGGCCTGACGAGGAGGCAGTGTCAAAAGAACCTAGAAAACCTGGCTTATCCTTGTCAGTACCCTTTAACTCAGGAATCTCATCATCAGATAGCTCGAACTCTATGTCACCTTGCCCTTGAGTCCTCTGTTTTTTACTAGGGTGAGCTTCTTCATCGATATCCATGACCTCGTGGCTTCCCGAGGGGTCCTCCTATCCTTGTTCTTCTTTCTCAACTGACACATTATCACCTTTCCCTTCGGTAGCTGAGGACTCAGCTTCCATCTGTGCATCCAAAGGCCACGCATCAAGGTTAGCTTTCCATTCAATGAAGGGCCTAGGTTGATGCGTATAAGCTGTTCATTTTATTTTCTTCTTCCTACTGGTGAGGAATCCCTTAGGGTCATAGTGTTAGACGTCTCCCTGAGGGAGGTTCATCTCTCGCAGCATTTTTTCCACGGTTGAGAGGGAATGTCTTGAACTAATGGTGAAAGGGCCAATTGAAGCTAGGAGTTTGAGGATGTATCCCTTCTTCACAGGTACGAAGTGGACCTGGTTGGCCTTCAAGACCTGTCAGATGAACTAGAGGGAAAAAACTCGCATAGCTGGAAACACCGGCAAGTGGTAGGGAGGCACCTCTACACTATAGACTCTGATCTCGCTATGGTCATCAAACAGATACCAGTCACCTGTGCATTCCGCCTCGTTTAACTGTGGCCAGTCCTTCTGCTCAGAAAATATTCTGGGCGGAGGGCTGTCATGTATAATGGCATAGGCTATAGACATGAAATCATTAACAAACTTTGCATACCCCTTCCCCTCTGGCTGCTGGCGAACTGCCATAGTCCACTCGAAAATGGATCTGGGTTGGGCATTTCTCCTCGAGAATGTGTTCAGGCCTAGATTTTCAAATCTATCCGCATGCTCGAATAGGAACAGGTAAAACACAAGGGAACAGTACCTAAAAGAACCAGCAGAGGAAATTTCCTGAAATTGAGCCTTGATAGCCGAAACTAAGAAAGAGGGGATATCCAAAAGGATGTCCACCTGCATCATGAGCCATAGGAAAGCTATGCCCGTTTTAGTCACATGATCAACCTCCTCGGACCCTAACAACCCCAAGATGACTGCTAAGATAGGTTGCACATTGGTTCGAAAGGTCAACGAGGGAATAGAGTCTGTGAGCGGGAAAGATGACTAGCGGGAATCAGAGAGGAGGCTGAGGAAACCGCTTTGTTTCTCCCAGGGTAGCTTTGAAAAATGATAGGAGAGGGAGACCTCGGAGAATTCAACATATTCCCGGCTGGGAGGGTAACAAAGGGCTTTCCTTATGAGTTGGGGCGTAATGCGAAAAATCTTGTTGCCCTGGGTAGAAAGGAAAATGTCTCTGCGTTCATCATAGGCCTCCCCAAGCCAGCTAATGAATTCGGGAAAAGGGTGTGTGGTTGGGGCGATTTGGTAATACAAACCCGACTGGACGACCCTAGATATGTCCTCGCCTCTTCTCTGGTAGTCGAAGAGCTCGGCTCTCTTGTGGGCTACACTAAATGGGTAGATTGGGTCACAAATTCGTGCATGAGCATCAGTGAAAGGGTCAGGTCTAGGCCCGCAGTCCTGACCTTGCGAACTTGTGGGGTTTCAGGTGCAGTCTTTTTCGTTTTCGTTTTCTCCATGACAATTTGAAAATAAAAACAAAAGGGAAATTGTGAGACGAAAAAACAACGAGATACCTAAGAGTGGTGAGGTAACCAAGGGGAAAGCGACGTGGGTTTGAAAACGACCTTGCACTTGATTTTTAACCTGTTCTGCGCAAGAAACCGGTTAATAACCAGTAATTTACATAGTCGAGGGTAAAAAACATGCTTATATCAGAATGGATTTACGGAGTACAAGACAGGGTGACACTTGTAGGGCTGACGTCGACAATGAGACACATGGCGATGGATGATTCACTAGTAGCAGCCGGGTTGGTGGAAGCTACGTGTCGAACAAAGTAGGTATCGGCCTTCGTACCGCCATCCTAGACTTACCTTACCTTTTTATTCACCGACGCCAACTTCCATCCTCGATGGGTGCTAACTGTCATCCTCGGTGGGCCCCTCTTGAGTTTCTGCGGGGTGCATAGGAGTCTTCGTGCCCATTTTCTAACCTTGCGGAACGCTTGTGATTGGCCCGAAGGAAGGTGATGTCACCTTTTCCGGGGGCCCGACTTCGGCTGTCTCATGGCTCATTTGAGGTCGACGGAAAGCATTACCCGTGAGCTCCTTGGCTCATGGTTCTGTCGCGAAGCCATGAGCGCTGCCTTCGTACTGTGTAGTAGCCCCGATATTGAGGTCGCCACGCTTGATCCTTGGGGACCCTCTCTCCACGATGATTATCATTTATACAGTCAACCATCCTTCTCAGCTTCTCGGTTCTTTTACTTGGTCTCTCCTTTTGTTTGATAGATGAGGTGACTTAACAACATTGGCTCCACTTGGGGACGACGCACTCGCTGTCGAGGGTGTTGAGAACTTCGCAGACCATTTGCCTGTGCGTTAGTAAGTATATCTGGGGCCCCTTCAAAATTTCAAATGTTTCTGACACGAGTTAAAACAAGACAGATGCAGAAACTTAAAACGAAATATATACAATATGGAGGATATATACAACGGGCCGCTGAGGCCATTGTAAGTATTGGAAGTAAGGCTTCAGGAATTTCCCATTCACGGGCGCTTCGATAAGGTTGCCTTCCAAATTATCTAATATAAAAGTGTTGTTGCCTTTGGCCTCAACAACTTTGAATAGTCCGAACCACAGTGGGTCGAATTTTCCATGTTTTCCCTTGTCTTCCCTTCTGACGTCCCACCTCAACACCAAATCTCCGGCCTGTAATTCCTTATCTTTTGCTCGTTGATCAAACAAGCATTTCATTTTCTCCTAATAGTCGGACAACCTGTAGTTTACTTGGGCTCAGGTTTCTTCCAGCTCGACCGGCTGATTCATCCTCTTGATGAGATCATTCGACTCCTCTTTACTATCTTATAGGAACCTGGCAACGGGTAAGGCGAGTTGGATGGGAAACACAACTGCTCAACCGTATACTAGTTCGTAGGGGGACTTTCCTATGGACCTCTTTTTGGTAATACGGTTTACCCAGAGTGCAAATTTAAGTTGGGAGTCCCAGTTCTTTTGGTTCTCGCTTATGGTCTTCTTTAGAGCCCTCACCAAATTTTTATTTGACAACTCGGCCAACACGCTCCCTTGGGGATAGTAGGCTATAGAGTGTCCCAAAGTGATGTTATACTATTGACAGAAATTAATGAACTTGGCCGACTTAAAGGCCTGAGCGTTATCCGTGACGATCTTGAAAGGGCACCCGAACCTTGCTATTATATTTTCTTCCATGAATTTGATCACCACTGCATCCGTGGTGTTTCTAGCGGGTATTGCCTCAACCCATTTGGTGAAGTAGTCAGTGGCAGTGAGGATCCATTTGTGTTGACTGATGGATGCGGGATGGATTTCCCCAATAAAACCAATGCCCCATTGTCGAAATGACTCTTCAATATGCATTGGTATCAGTGGAAGAGGAGCGAACTTTTGCTTTTTTGCGAACATCTAGCATTTTTCACATGCCCGGATATGAGCATGAACGTCTCCAAATAATCGGGGCCAGAAAAAACCTGCTTTGAGAATTTTGTGAGCCGTGGACCTCTAGCTATAATGTCCACCACATATACCCTCATGAAATTCGGCCATCACTTTGTCCACTTCCTGCTCTGTAAGACATAATAACAAAATTCCTGAAGGGTCCCTCCAATACAATCACCCATTAGCTATGGCGTACTTCTGCGATTTTAATATCAGAGTATGGTACTTTGCTTTGTCAAAATTTAGGGGACATCTCAGAGTAAGGAGGTACTCCACGACATCCTTGTACCAGGCGCTGAGGAGGTATTTCATACGTGTCTTCTGCATGGTCGTTTCTACTCCGGGCTGCACTTCTGCACCCTCTAGTACTTCTCCTCTTCCCATGGATAAACTTATACCCAATGCCTGGTAACTGGACTCTGATAATATTTTAGCTAACCCCTGTCCTTTAATGAGTTTCGTAGGTCTGATCTCCAGCTCATACTCTTGAATTTTGGCAATCCACTTACCTCTCTTTCCTTCACTATCTCCCTGTATCAAAATATCCTTTACTGCCGCTGTGGGGACGAAGGCAGTTATTGCCGACTGAAGCACATATATCCGGAAGGCTTTTAAGGATTTGACCAAGGCATAAGCCTGCTTCTTGAAGATGTTGTATTTTAGTTCTACATCTCGCAACACCAAAGAAGGCAATTGGCTGTTCATGCCCCTCTTCATTCTTCTGCAGTATTACTGCAGCTATCGTATGAGGTGAGGCAAAAGAGAATATCATGAAAGGCTTACAGTAGTCAGGCCCCACCAGTACTGGTGCCTCAGCGAAAGCTTGTTTAATCCTGTTGAAAGCAGTCCTTGACTGAGAGGTCCATTTTAATTCATTATTTTTCGTAAGCATCTTCATTATATGTCAGACTATCTCAACATAGTTTGGGATAAACCTTCTTAAGAAGTTTATTCTCCCCAGAAATCCCTGAACTTCTTTCAATTTTGACTTCCTCTTTGGTCACTATGTGTCCAAGCAACTTCCCTTCCTCCAAAGCAAACATAGACTTTTGAGGGTTTAACGACAAACCATACCTGCAACACTTTTCAAAGGTCTGGCGAAGGTGGTCGATATGCTTTGCATCACTTTATGAGAACACTGTGATGTCGTCTAGGTAAATTACCACAAATTTATCGTGTTCCCCCACAAAAGCAATATCCATTGCTCGTTGACAAGCGGCGCTTGCGTTAATCAAGCCGAAGGGCATCCACGCATACATGAAAGTCCCCCATGGCATGGTGAACGTTGTTTTCTTTTGATCTTCAGGGAGAACTGCCACTTGATTGTATCCCGAGAAGCCATCCATCATGGACATCCGGGGGGATCCCACCACCTTTTGCAGAATGTGGTCCATCTTAGGAAGGGGGTAATTATCTTTGAGGGAAGTCCTATTTAGATTCCGGAAATCCACACACAACCTTATTTCTTCCTTCTTCTTCCCGATCGAAATCAGGTTGGCCACCCACTCCGAGTATCTCAGGGGGACTATAATTTTAGCCCGCAACAATTTTTTGATTTCCTTTTCAATTTCTGGAAGCCGCAATGGATTAATTTGCCTCCATTTCTGCTTATGAGGCTTGGCATCTTTCTTGAGAGGGATCTTGTGCTGTATGACCTCCACGTTGAAAGTTTTTAAATCTTGATATGACCACGCGGAAACATCTTTATAATCCCGGAATAACCAAATATATTTGTCTTGATATTCCTCCGGAACTCCCCTGGACAACTTCACTACTTTCGGGTCTCCTTGTGTCCCGATGTTTATATCATTCACCTGATCATCTTGTGCCAAATTTCCGGGACTAATTGGGATATCATTTTTGTCAAATAGCCTCTCCAAGGGTACGAGGCCTCTGGGGATGATATTCCCTTTTATTTGCAGCACGCGATGCCTTGCCAATGTTTCTTCCCACTTGGTTTGGGGCTGCTCATTGGGCTCTTCATCCACAACATCTATCACTAAATTAGAGAATTCCCCAACAGTTTCTATGAAACGTTTAACTTTCTCTTTGTCTTCAAACACCTGCTAGTGTTTCACGTTATCTAGGATGGAAGGACGATAACATACCTCAACTTCATACCTGAGCAGTGGGTTCTGCGGCGGGTGGAAATTGCTAGCTGCCACAACGAGCGAATCAACCATCTAGTTTTTATCTCTCGGCATAAACTGTATGTTAAAGGCCAAGAATAAATTCTTCACCAGGTCCCATATTTCATTTCAGTAAGCTTTGAGCTGTGGATGCTTAGTCTGACACTGATTTTTGGCTTGTCTTATTACGAGCTCGGAATCCCCGAAGATTTTCAGGCTCTAAATGTTCATATTTTTAGCTGCCTGCAATCCCAGGAGTAGCGCTTCGTATTCGGCCACGTTGTTGGTGGCTTCATACTCCAGCTTAAATGAGAAAGGGACCAACTGTCCTATGGGTGAGATTAAAAGCACTCCAACTCCATTCCCTCTCTCGAATTGGCCCCATCAAAGTGTGAAGTCCATATCTCTTTCTCTTCCTTGCTTATGGTTTGGTTTTGTTTTAGAGGGCGAATTGTTACTTCCTGTAAGAAATCCTCGTCCTCTTCGAACATGAGGCAAGCAAACTCAAATTCTTTGCCATATTTCGGGGAGTTCACTAAACCATCAATTTTAGTAATCATTTTAACAAATCTAGACTCCCGGTACAACCTTCTTTCTTCTCCTCTGAATACTAGGATAGTAGAATAAGTGAGGTCGAGTTTAATCGACCCACCGATCTTTGAACCCCATGATCTGGACAACAACATCCCGAAATGAGCTGGGATATTGGCAACCACTATATCCATCACCACACTTTTGGCTAGGATCTGGGAAAAATTCACCACTAATTCTTTAATCATCCACAAGCATTTAACCCTCTTGAAGTCGAATGAATACAAATCTTTATATGGACGGGTAATTTGCAGCCCTAATTGCTCCATAACAGAGAATGGCAGCAGGTTGTGTGAAGCTACGGAATCCAGCATGCAATTATGTAGCAGCAGATCGTGGATGACCAGAGATACATCGAATGGGGGGGTTGTTGAGTCCAACTCTTCTACATGAGGGCCAAAAACTACCATGGGTCTCTCTTCTTGGAGGTTAAGGCTGTATGGGAGAGGAACCACTCCATGGGGGAGCATGAATTGGGATACCTGGGCTTTATAGGAACGCTGTTTCAAAAGTTCAACTAGGGGAACCAAAATCTTAACCTTTTCGAATTCTTTTTGAAGGTTGAAAATAACAGGGTTATTTTCTGTAATGGTCTCCTTTGGTTGTTATTTAGGGGGGACTGGTGGATTCATGACTGCATTAGTAACCTTAGGATTTGCAGGGGAAGCAGGGACTGACCTTGAGGAGGAAGAGGCGGTGGCTTTTTGATGCAAGGTCTCTTCTATAGGCTTTTTGTCTTTGTTGATAGAATCTGACTGAGTAGGCTCTTTTGATGAGGACTCTCCCTCCTATTCTTTCACACGGGTCCTCTTTCTAGAGGATCTAGTTCGTACTTCTTATGCAGTTGGGTTTGCATGAAGTCTACAAATTTCCTGCAATAGTCATCAATATCTGGGTCTTTTTGGGACACTTCTTTCTTCCCTTGCTCCTCTTGCTCTTTTTGCAAGGTAATTTCTCCGTCTTCATCCTCTGAATAAGCCAGGAACTGATCCTCCTGACAGTCAGAAAATCCTTTAGCTTTTCCTTCCATTTTCCCTTCCAAATATAGAGGAGGCTGGATATGATCATGCTACTCCTTTCTATCTCGTTGCAATATTTGCAATGGGGGTTTCCGGTACTGTGGGTTGTAACCTCGGTTAGGAGCCATCTGATTGGGTCAGGCAACAAAGTTTTTAGTCTCTAACTCTAGTTTCACCAGCTTGTTAGAAATGTTTTTGATCATCTTGTTCATCTCTTCGACTCTGCTTTCTGAGGCTTCTCTTTCTTGATTAGATGAGGAGGCTTCCTCCTTACCTCTTCTCTTAGAATCATGATCGATCCTTCCTTTGGATTTCCCAGTAGAGGAAAAATTAGCTTCTACCTCTAGAGTATCTGTCTGGATTTGATACAAGGACACTGAATTTCTTTCTCTTAAAGTGAATCCAAACTCGAATTCAAATGCTCCTGCAAAGACCACTTTAGCTACTGCTTGAGGGGGTTTTATTTCAGCAGGTAGATTGTTGTACAATTTATTGAATCTTTTTATGAAATCGGTCACATCTTCGTTATGCTTTTTCTTGAAGGCATTAAACTCTGTGAGAGCATAGTCGTGATCCCTCCTTTCTCCCCATTTTTTATTAAAAGCAGTGTCCATTTCCTCCCAAGAAGTAACCGAATGGTCAGCTAATGACTTAAACCACTTTCGAGCTTCCCCATCCAGAGACTAGACAAACAGGCTCAATACTACATCCAAATGTTCCACATTAACTTTTTCAGCAAATGCACAAAAGTCCTTAATATGCTTCTGGGCAGAGGCACTATCTTCCCCTGTGAACCAAGGCAAGAGTTTTAGGTAATCCTGAGGCATATCATTTAAAACTTGAGGCAGGGCCAACGAGGCATATTTATTAAGTAGGAAACCTGGTACAACCATGGGAGGTAGTGGATTCTGAGGAGGGCTCTGATGGATGACAATATGTATCTGCTGGGATGCAATTTGCTAGTTAGTCTGAGGAGGGTTCTGATGGATGAAAATATGTATCTGCTGGGATGTAATTTTCCAGTTAGTTTGAGGAGAGCTCTAGAGTATAGTGACTTGTTTAACTTCCTCAGCTTATGGAGTAGGGTGCAAAAGAAGCCTAAAGGTATTCACTGATTCGGCCTCGTCTTTTATCTCAGTATAGTCTAGGACAGAGCTATCTAGGGGATATTCAAGCACTCGGGCTGTGGAACTAGGGCCGTGGACTTGAGCCTTCTGAGATGATGATGGGGAATATTCTAATGAGAATGTGGGTATGTCAGTCTGAACTAGTTGTTTTTCTTTCCAAATTCTTTTGAATATAAAATTTTCAGGGTCATATACTAAAGGTGTTCTCAATTGAGAGGTGTATGACCTAAGATGCGGCTTAGTGTAAGCCAGGATTGCGGCTGATTTAGTCTTAGATAACAGTGGAGTCGCCAAGGTGAGGGCTATGCAACTCTCAACCCTTCGTGCTCACTTGATTGAAGGGTGGAGACAATGTCGTATTCTAGGATTTTCAACTTTGTTCCCCAACAACGATGCCAAAAATATGTTGTCACTCCTAGAGACAACCTCAAGTTGCCAAAGACCAGTTCCTAGGACATCTTAAGACATGAAATTTTTCGGGTTTTTCTGCATGCTTGTAAAGGGAACCTCTTGATAAAAAATGGATTGAGATATTTGAAAAGCGGTCCTGGATCTCAGAGAGAGAAGAGTGGTAGCTGGGAACTTTAATTGTGGAGAGAAAGGCCCGCTCAGAATGGGCCTGAAGTGGTCATGAAATAGAGTTATTGCAAACAGGGTCGAATGTGAAACTAGTGAACAGTTATAAAAGTTAATATGGATGAAAAACTATGTAGAATGAGTAAGGAAAGTCAAAGTGAGGTGGGCTTAAACGGTATAAGAATCCATCCTTTATAAGACCTTAGAGGAAAATGATATGAAAAGAGAACTTGAAACGGAGATCGTGCCTTGAGCTATATTTAAGGTGCTACTGTAAATTATGATATGAGTGCCAGTGGAAGATAAATTCATACATAACTCATAGAACACCCGCATTCCGAAAGCGATGATAACAAGAAAGAAAATCTGAGTGAAATGAACATTAAGCTAAAAAAACATATAACACATTGAGGATATACATATTGTTCATCCATTTCATTAGGAATCCATCGTCGCAACAACCAGACGTTATATTATTCTTCAAAATGGCTCTTTAGATATACATTGAGAGCAAAACCCCAAAACCAGAAAATATGATACGCAGACTACACACTTCTTCTGCCAGAGAATTTAGAACCTTTACTTGGTCTACGGTTTGGTCTTTTATAGTGTTTTACATGGACATTCAGACCAAATATTTTTGAGACAAAATATTCTCGGATGATATGACAGTTTCCAATCCTAATAAAAAATGATGAGGCATAATGACATCTCATCGTAAACAATATGGTCCAACACAAACTGTAACAAAAACATAACAAAAAATAGGAAATATAGAGAGTGCGTAGGGTGAAATCAAGATTTCACCCATTTTTACATTACACAAATATGAGAAAAAAAAAATTAAAAACAGGCCGCATGGGCCAAGTCATGATATTCATCATTTGATTCGTCGGGGACTGCCTGAGCCTTTTGCCCGGCGAGAGCGAACCGAAGATGAAGAGGACCCGAGTGGATGAGGTGGGGGAGGTGGCAGTTGTTGCGAAGTAGAAGAGACAAGCAGATTCACATACTCACAACACTTTTGCCACAAAGTTTCCCCAAGTGATGGCGTCATGTTGTAGGTCTCGAACAGAGATTGCATCTGAGTTAGCTCCTTATAATCCACACAGACAACCAATAATTTCTTAACCTGACAAAGAAGAAAAAATACCTCGCGTAGCACAGCTATTATGGTCTTTTCTTTTAGCCGAGTTGTTTTCTCCAACGATATGTCTATATTGCACATGATTTTTGACATTTTCTCATCTTAGGAAGTTAGCGGAAATAATGCGCCTGATTATGGATCCCAGCATGGTGGGAGGCCAGCTTTTACTAGCTTGCCTCACTCTTGGTCGAACTTCTCCACTCCCTTTGATACCAACACTAAACACCCCAGTGCATTCGCGCGTGCGTTTTCTTTTTCAATTACTTTGCCGACCTCCATAACTCTCCTAAAGCGGTCAAGCATTCCCTGTGCCCACAATTCTTCAGGGGAGAGTTCATTGAGATACCTGATATATTTCTTTGCCATTGTTGCCTTTTATTCCCCTTCCCTTCGTCTAATCTGCAATTGAGTTTTAAACTCGTGAATTGTGTTCTTCTTGTCATTTACCAATACGAGGAGGTCCCTATGCTGTGATCTCTGCCCAAACAAGTTGCCTTGCGTCCACGATTGACATGTTACCTTTGATCTGCCCTTTTAAGTCTTTGATGGACTTATCCTGCTCCTGGGCATCCTTGCAGAGATTTTCCACCTCTTTTTGTTGGGATGCAATCGTCTTCTGGTTTGCTGCTCTGGCGGCCTCAGACTCCTCTAGGAGCCTACGAATTGTGCGGGTCTCATCTTCTGACACCCTTAAATCGGACAGGGCCTTGGTGAGTTGTTCAGGGACAGTCTCGGGATCACATGTTATAGGAACCACGCATGTATGCCTGTCCCATTTGACTTGCCATTCCGACAACCTCTCTTTAAGTCTAACAATCTCCTTGTCCTTCTGGACATTCTCTTCCTGTTGTTGGGCAAGTGAGTCAGCGAGAAAAAATTTCTCCTTCTCTACCTGGACGAGTTCCTCTGTCTGTACATGTTCCTCACGAGACATGTTCAACTTTCATTTTAGCTCTTAGTTTTCCACTTCTACCTTGGTAAGAATATTTTGCAGTGCAGCGTTATTATCGGCCCCCTTTCCTCTTATAAATTTCTTGAGGTTATCCAACTGGGCAGCTGTGGCTTTGGCACTAGTTTTCTCTCCTTTTTGGTTCTCTTTTATCAGCTTTATTCTATGTTCAAGCTTCTTTAAAGCCACTGCATGTTTCACCACCTCGGTCCGTAGCGTATCCCCGATACACTGATGTAAATCTAGCTTGTCTAGTAGGGGAATGTTGCTTAGGTTAAAGATTATTTCCAAAGCTCTGTATTGGGCTCCAGAACTCGAGGGCTGCAACGCTGAGTGCGGAATGGCCTATATTAGTTGCTCCTTATCCATATCTAGCACTGAAGAAAACCTAGAATGGTGTTTTTCCACAAACTGTGCTAGTTCGGCCCTCATTTTTTCCCCGACGAACCTGTTTCTGGTATTGATCTCATCTCTTGCCTCCTGCTTGTCCATTGTGACTGCCTGCGAAAATTCTGAGGGGCCAGAAGAGGAGGCAGTGTCAAAAGAAACTAGAAAACCTAGCTTATCCTTGTCAACACCCTTTAACTCAGGAATCTCATCATAAGATAGCTCGAACTCTATGTCACCTAGCCCTTGAGTCCTCTATTTTTTACTAAGGTGAGCTTCTTCATCGATATCCATGACCTCGTGGCTTCCCGAGGGGTCCTCCTGTCCTTGTTCTTCTGTCTCAACTGACACATTATCACCTTTCCCTTTGGAAGCTGAGGACTCAGCCTCCATCTGTGCATCCAAAGGCCACACATCAAGGTTAGCTTTCCATTCAATAAAGGGCCTAGGTTGATGCGTATAAGCTGTTGATTTTATTTTATTCTTCCTACTGTTGAGGAATCCCTTAGGGTCATAGTGTTAGACGTCTCCCCGAGGGAGGTTCATCTCTCGCAACATTTTTTCCACGGTTGAGAGGGCACGCCTTGAGCTAATGGTGAAAGGGCCAATTGAAGCTGGGAGTTTGAGGATGTATCCCTTCTTCGCACGTCTGAAGTGGACCTGGTTGGCCTTCAAGACCTGTTAGATGAACTCGAGGGAAAAAACCTGCATAGCTAGAAACACCGACAGGTGGTAGGGAGGCACCTCTACATTGTAGACTTTGATCTCGATATGGTCATCAAACAGATACCAGTCACCTGTGCATTCCGCCTCGTTTAACTGTAGCCAGTCCTTCTGCTCAGAAAATATTCTGGGCGGAGGGCTGTCATGTATAATGGCATAGGCTATAGACATGAACTCATTAACAAAATTTGCATACCCCTTCCCCTACTGGCGAACTGCCATAGTCCACTCTAAAACGGATCTGGGTTGGGCATTTCTCCTCGAGAATATGTTCAGGCCTAGATTCTCAAATCTATCCATGTGCTCGAATAAGAACAGGTAAAAAACAAGGGAAAAATACCTAAAAGAACCAGTAGAGGAAATTTCCTGAAATTGAGCCTTGATAGCCGAAGCTAAGAAAGAGGGGATATCCAAAAGGATGTCTCCCTGCATCATGAGCCATAGGAAATCTATGCCCGTTTTAGTCACCTGATCAACCTCCTCAAACCCTAACAACCCCAAGATGACCGCTAAGATAGGTTTCACATTGGTTTGAAAGGTCGACAAGGGAATAGAGTCTGTGAGTGGGAAATACGACAAGCGAGAATCAGAGAGGACGTTGAGGAAACCGCTTTGTTTCTCCTAGGGTAGCTTTGAAAAATGACAGGAGATGGAGATCTCAGAGAATTCAACATAATCCTGGCTGGGAGGGTAACAAAGGGCTTTCCTTATGAGTTGGGGCGTAATGTGAAAAATATTTTTGCCCTGGTTAGAAAGGAAAATGTCTCTGCGTTCGTCATAGGCCTCCCCAAGCCAGCTAATGAATTTGGGAAAAGGGTGTGTGGTTGGGGTGATTTGGTAATACAAACCTGACTGGACGACCCTAAATATATCCTCGCCTCTTCGCTGGTAGTCGAAGAGCTCGACTCTGGTGCGGGCTACACTAAATAGGTAGACTGGGTCAAGAATTCGTACATGAGCATTAGTGAAAGGGGCAGGTCCAAGAGCAGTCCCGACCTCGTGGGCTTGTGGGGTTTTAGGCGTAGACTTTTTCGTTTTCGTTTTCGTTTTCTCCATGAAAATTTGAAAATAAAAACATAAGGGAAATAGTGAGATGGTAAAACAATGAAATACCTGACAGTGGTGAGGTAGCCAAGGGGAAAACGATGCGGGTTTTAAAACGACCTTGCACTTGAGTTTTAACCCGTTTTGCACGAGAAATCGGTTAATAACCAATAATTTACATAGTCGAGGGTAAAAAACATTCTTATATCAGAACGAATTTTACAGAGTACAAGACAAGGTGACACTTGTAAGGCTGGCGACGTAGGGACGTCGACAATGAGACACGTGGCGATGGATGATTGGCTGGCAGTAGCCGGGTTGGTGGAAGCCACATGCCGAACAAAGCAGGTACCGACCTTCATACTGCCATCCTAGACTTACCTTACCTTTTTATTCACCGATGCTAATTGTCATCCTCGATGGGCCCCTCTTGAGTTTCGGTGGGGTGCATAGGAGTTTTTGTGCCCATTTTCTAACCTCGCGGAATGCTTGTGATTGGCCCGAAGGAAGGTGACGTCACCTTTTCGGGGGGCCCAACTTCGGCCGTCTCATCGCTCGTTTGAGTCCGACGGAAAGCATTACCCGCGAGCTCTTTGGCTCATGGTTCTGCCGCGGAGCCATGAGCGTTGCCTTCGTACTGTGTAGTAGCCTTGATATTGAGGTCATCACGCCTGATCCTTGGGGACCCTCTCTCCATGATGGTTATCATTTATAAAGTCAACCATCCTTCTCAGCTTCTCGGTTCTTTTACTCGGTCGCTCCTTTTGTTTGATAGATGAGGTGACTTAACAACAGGTTCTAAGATGACAAATCACTTTTATGGTGGGCATTCCTCCAAAACCCTGAGCCCTAGGGCTTGGAGTACCTTCCAAGCTACGAGATTCAACACTTCCTCTTACCAAGGGAGGTACTTCCAAGATTAGGAAGTAACTTGTCATCATTTCCATTATTGGTGACACCAGCCCAACTCATGATGCCCATAACTCTAGCAAACCATGAAGCATGGACTACACCCTTCTCGGAAGTGTCATTACCACTAGAAGCCTCTTGGTTTTTATTCTCCTGAAATGATTTTAGTCCATTCCATGATTCCTTTTTTCCAGCTGTAGAAGCGTCCTTGCTCCCCATTGACCACACACTCTTCTTGGGTTGCACATTCTCTCTCTGAACCTGCAAACCTCCATTAGAACTTGACTCCCTCTGAACCTATGGAATCTAGACTTTCTCTTCCTTCTTCTTCTTATGATATATAGGCTTTCTTGTCAGCGTATATATACCATGCTCTCTAACTCCAATCACAAAACTTGAAGAGAGCCTTTGGGCCTGAGTCTTGCCTTTCCACCCTAGAACAATACCTCAAACCCCTTCTGCTCGATCGCTAAGATGGACAACACATTATATATGATATCTGGTACAAGAATTACATCCTGAATTTGCATCACCTAACCTAAATCCATCTTGAATGGCACGACACTTAATCGTTTGATTAAGTTTCTGACTCATGTCGGCCAACGCCATGTGCAAATTCAAGTCCCACTCAGATAGAGTCTTGAATACATCCTCCGACCTTGTCATATGCTTCAACGCTCCACTGTCCATGTACCATGCAACCTCGTCGATGGTACCCTGTGAGAAATGAGAGATCAATGCAAAGTCCTCACTCTCCAATCTCTTGGAGAGGTCATCTGCCTTAGTAGAAGTAGTGACACTTGCAATTGCCTACCCGTTCTTCTTGTCATCTCTCTGCTTCTTCTTAGGACACTTTGTCGAGTAATGACTAAACTCTCCATAGTTGAAACAATTGATCTTAATCAAGTCCTTCTTTTGCTTGCCCTTCATTCTCGCTGCAAGTGCTACGCCATCATCTAAATCCATCTTCTTCAGATGAAGATACTCATCTCGCAGCTCTTCTTGAATGAAGTTATCCCACAACCTGTTCTAGTTTGGCAACTTCTCTTTGACAATATTTCCCTTGATGAAGGGATTCCATTCCTTGGTGAACCCTTTTAAAGCAATCCTTACCATCTTAGAATCTAAAACCGTCTCACCGATGGCGACAAGCTCATCTTGAACCCAAGACAACCTCATCAGATACGAAGTCACTCCTTCACCTTGTATCATCTTGGTGGCCTTCAACTTATCTTGTAACACTAAAACTTAGTTCTCGTTCTTATTATAGAAAAAATTGTGAAGAGATTCCCACATTTCATGGGAAGTGTTCTTCCCAGACTGATGAAGTATTAAGGAATTCTTGACACCATCTAAGATTATCAACTTCACATTCGAATCCAACTCTTCGTACACTTTTAGCTCCTTATGGTTAGTGGGATTCTTGATCGCTTTCTCGGAAAAGTCTCGGATCTTGTTCACCATCAAAACCAACTTGATCATTTCCTTCCATGGACTATATTAGGAAAACCATTCCAATCTTTCCTCATACCATAGACCAACCTGCAACTTCGACATTGCTATGAGCCCTTCAACAACATTGTGACCAACTCCCTCTTAAGTTGTAAGTCACTGTGTACACTTTGATTCACTGGCCCTTCAAAGTAGCTCTGATACCATGTTGTTTTTCCATGGTACTAGAATCTAAGTTAGGGTCTTAGAATCTCTAACACTACCAATCCATACCAAAACAAACTACTTTGCACAATGGAACAAAATACAACAGTAAACCTACTAGTGCACAACATATAGGCAACGTTTTACAATTTTTCAATAACACAACTTTTTCATATTAACAAAATGATAATACAACTTTCTAGGGCTCTCGTACCAGGGATAATGACCCTCATACATCCACTGATACAAGAATACATGAACAATATGCTTTGAAGATCTAACTGATGTAGTGCACAATCACAACTCCTCTTGTCACACCCTGAACACAATTACTAGTCCGTCTGCTCCCAATTTGCAACTCCTGCCTCTATCAATGGTCCTTCTCCTTTAGGTCACTGAAAACGATTTCTCCAACTTCTCTCTAGTTAATCGTTAGTCCGTCAATGCATCAACACATAGAGACTACTGTTGAGTTGTTCACAACTTTGTTTGTGAACAACTCTTAACTACTGACTTCTGCTCCTCATCTCCTTTTGGGCTTCTTCTCTCTAATTTCTTCCTGTGTTTCTCCAATGAAGACAAACTCCGGAGGGCTTCCACCTATCACTACAAGATGTACTTCTCTTCAACAATGAACTTGAGCTGGCTCTTTTAGCTATCCTTTGTCCTTCAAGGTATCAACACTAGAGCCTCCAATATTCACCCTCCTTAGAATTGTCAATGTCCTTATTGGCAAGATAATCTAGGGCTACTTTGAGTACCTACTTGTTGCCTTCCAACAACCTTAATATTCCCAATGCAATTCTTCCCAATATGGACCTATCCTCTAACAAAAAATCAACAAATCAACACATCACAACACACCTTTCTGAGTTGATGTATGCATATTGTTAGGTTTGCAGTCTAGTTAGGCTATACTGCAGTCCACATCAACCCTAACTTGTAGCTCCAACAAGCCTCCTATAGCTACTGCCTCCCTCCCTTAGCATCCTAGTCCTATACGCTAGGACCTGGCTACTTTCCAACCCCTATTCACACTTCTCGACCCTCTTCTAGCTGTGATGCAGGGCTTGATACTTTGTCCAGATAATAGTACATGCTCAACTTAATTTTTGAGGTTCAACCCACATAAAATTCCTCACAAAACAACCCAAAAAACACCCTTAATCCTTAACCTACTCCATGAATCTCTAAAACTCTCAAGATAGTCATAAAATAGACAAACTAACCCTCCTTTTCCTTCCTTTGAAGGTTGCTCCTAATCTGCGACTAAAACAAATTTGTATCCATATCATTTGATGCTCCTTTTTTTTTTTCAGGTTTCAAGAAAGCATTATAAAATTTATTGTTGATTTAACAAATAATCAATTGAACATCAAATGGGAAAAAATTGAAAATTTTATTAAAAAACATACTGCACACAAATCAAGAAAATATAGTATTTTATTCGAATGATCATTCGGTTGGGAGGTCATGCAGTCGGGCGTTTTTTTATTCTATAATTAATTTGTTATATCTTGACCATCATTATACCATAGTCGGGTTTTGTCTTTAGGTCAAGTAATCAGGCAATCAACAGGTTGGAGATTTGGGTGGTCGAGTGGTTTTTTTCACTTTTTATTAGATGTGAACAATAACAAAGTATATATATGTTCTCCTTATTTAAAATTTGAAATTCAATGCACAAATTCATAAAATAATATTTTGGTTACACAGTTTGTTTTGAAACTGTTGCTATATTTTCTTAATTCAATGTTTCTTCGAACCATGTTTAAGAAAACCACATCCGAGAAAATAACTCTGTAATCTTAAAATTTTGTTTAAAATAAGAAAATATGACAGTTAAACTTGTTCATTGATTTCTTGTGACCAATTTGTTTTTTATTTTATTTCCCTGTATCGAGAAAGCAAGAGGAAATTTCTTATTGTTTTAACAAAAATTCAGTTGTACTTGAAACGTAAAATTTCCAATTTCTATATTAAAAAGCACATTGCACACAAATCAAGTTTTTTTTTTTTTTGGATGATTGTACAGTCGGGAGGTAGGATAACCACACATTTTGTGTTTTGTGATTCATTTATTGCATTGTGACCCCGACTATACCATACCCGATTGGTTTCATTAGGTTGCGTAGTTTCAAGGTCATGCAATGCTGAAGTTGGGAGGTCGCTCAGATTATTTATAAAAAAAATCACAAACGACAAGGCTGACTTCCGACCTCATAGCCATGCTCGACTTCTGACTTGTTTTTAGTAGGGACCACAAAACAAATATTTTTTTATAGTTGGGCATGTTTACAGAGCCGAATAGGTCGCAAAATGCCATAACACTGCTCAAAAGACAATGCCTACCTTCGACCTGATAACCACCTTGACCTTTGACTTGCTTCTGGCAGGGTCCACAAACAAACATATCTATATTGTTGGCCTCTTTATAATTTATTAGTTTGTTTTTTCATATAACATATTATTTAATAAAATCAGAGACAATTGCAATTTTAGATTTTGTTCTTGTGTGCTACTTATTTAATATTAGCAATAAAGAATTGGTTTGTCAATTTCTAAATAAATTTTTGGATTCTAGTTACTTGAAACTAGTAATGAAGGCCAGTTTCAGAAATTTCTAAATAATTGTCTTCATGTGTCATAGTTAAAGTTACTAATATAGACTATGTTTGATAATCACCAAGCAAATTTTTCAGGCAACTACATGCATGTTATATTTGTGCTATAGATAAGAACTATTCCTCCAAGTAAAATACAAGGTTGCTTTGACTTTTTTTCCAAAGTAATCAAATATATTTTTGGGATAAAAATGTTTGAAGACACTTTTAGTGAAATCAACAAATAAGAAGCATATCAAAATAATAGAGACAAATGAGTAATGAATTTTTTGGATTCTGAATCTCTGAACAAAGGAGAGTATACCTAAGAGCACCACAAATATCATAGTTATCATGTGTATCACTGGTTTCCTATCTGGTGGAACAAATTTGGGATTATTTTGCAGAATGCATAATTCCAAAGTCAGTAAGATGAAATTATGAACATTGAGTAGGTACATGAAAGGAAATAACACTTACAACATTTTCCTTTATTTCAATCGGAAGTGTGGAAAAGGAATAGGAAAATTGGATTTTGTTTAATGATTGGAGATATATATTGTGTCATTTGTTTACAAAATTATATTAATAAGTACTTTGATTCGGGTTGCATAGAGATGATTTCTATTTCCAAGTATCCTTAGGTTGAATTTATGTTAATCAATGTGTTTCTTATTCATAGGTCATTCAAGAAATATAATCTCTATAGATCTAGTTGTATTGGATCAAGAAATACAAACTAAGCTATGAAAAGGAAGACAAACCTGCAAATTTTTTTATGCTAACAGCAAGGGAAATAAAAGAGTATCCAGAACACATGGCGGTTCTAGTGTTTGAAAATCATGAAATCTCCTGCAAGGTTGGCAACTGAGGCAATATAAGCTTTAACACATGAAACATAACCATGTATACATTGCTTAATATGTGACGAAGAGAATTTTTTCATTGTTCATGAAAGCATGTTTTATTTTTTTTATTGTTGTATTACAATAAAAATAGTTAGATTTCACTAGATATTAATATCGAGCCGAAGCACATAGGATGACCTTGTAGGCACCTAGTACAATAATGAATATATCATAATTCGTTTTGTGAAAGAAATACCTTAGTGTGAATGTAAAACAAAAGAAGTTGCAAAAAGCACAAGAGTAAAACATGTTATTTATGACTTGTTGGTTTACCTAGAAATGAAATTCATATATTTCCTATTTTTTGTAGTTTTTGAATTCAGTGACACAACCTAACAATATGTAGCACTTTTCAAGTAGAAGAACAATATAATACGGAATCCATAAAAAATCCAGTAGAATGGATTATTTGCAAAAGAACATGATAAAAGAAATACTAAGGCTGAACATCACAAAATTATGGGGAAAATTATCGATTATGAGATTAATTATCATATTAACATTAAAATATTAAAATCTGCAATGCATGCAAACTAATTTCAGCTTCATAAATGAGTGCATTATTGAATGTATAATGATTATGTGGCTGCATAATACTGCTATACTAAGTACATCAAATGACATATGAGTGTACTCAAAGTGTATTTCATAAAACTTTCCAACAATATTAAATAATAGGTAATACGTGCTTAAAAAACGCATACCTCTTTATCCATAAATTTATACTTTTCTGTTCACTCAATCACTCCACTGTTTGGAGTGTTTGACATGTGTTTTGGATCGACATTGAGCTCAACTCATTGATTCATTCATAATATTGGAACAATAAAAACAAGTGGTTGAAGAGAAATTGTAGACACATTTTCTGCTGCATTCTGTAACTCTGTTTTAAAATGCTCATGTGACATATGTTTTTGATTGGTGTATTGATGGAAATAACAGTTTCTACCTCGAATTCAGGGCTAAAGGAAACTAAATTAACATTGAACATAGTTCTACCATTCTTAATGAATAAATGGATAAAAGAACTTGATTCAACGATCTAAGAGATTTCAACACTCTAGAAGTAGGTGTGTCGAAACATGTAAGTTTAGTGACATTTTTGTTAATCATACTTATTTCCATATTGTTACAATGAAACCACATAATCTAGAGTGACATGAGAGAAAAAATAAGAAATCAAGTTACAAATGCTTCAGAGATTATTTTACAGATATCTCAATCTCTTGTTTACAATATATCTATAGCACTAAATTGCATATGTTAAATAATTGAAATACAAAATACCTAACACAATATTGGTACAAAAAACACTATGGTAGTGAGAGAATAAAATTTGTCGCAATGTCCAAGCAAAATTGATTACCTAGATTATTGAAAAATTTACCATAAGAGCTCACAATTCAAAATAACTAATATATTTATTATTCATAGCAATGCCACCGTGCTTCAAAAAATGAATCATTGATTTAATAACACACATATTGTTCACCATTCATCAAAGAATCATTATCACAGGCCAAACATTGGAAACTATTAACATGTGCTATGATAAATAAATTTGCAATTGTATATAACTGCAACACAACACTACATAACTCAGAAAACATGGAAAAAAAAGCATGATTATCAAATGAATACTACATGAAAAAGAATTATACAAATAGGAAATTAAGGACGATTTGATCTATGTGAAAAGAAGACGAGAACATAACTATCTGTATTCTCCTATATTTCCTTATTTTAACACAGAGCATAAATGGAGCATATACAAAAACCAACACATTGATATACATGCTACCGATTTATTTCCTTTTTTTTTCTTCTAACATAACACAATTCCAGAATTTATAGCAAATGAGAATCCAAGTTAATATTATAACTGTGAAGAGAAAAAGATCGACATACATACATACATACATACATACACACACACACACACACACACACACATATATGGCATAATAAGCATTATGGAGTTACAATATATTACTGTGCAACTAAGATTTATTGTTCTTATTAACAAAAACGAGACCAGAGTGTCATAAATTTTTTGATATAACTAAAATACTATATTGAAAAATGTGTTTCTTGCTTTCTGTTTTCATTTGTTGCAGGAAAATCTCTTTTATTCAAAACTTATAGGAAAAAAGAGAAACAAGAACTAGCCATTTTGAAAAAAGAAAAGAAAAACAAAGAGGAAAGGAAAATATTCTTGATTGAGGTATCATAGCAAATATTCAGAAAGAACTGATTTTTTTTTTTTTTTTTTTTTGTAATTCTGGAACCTGCAATAAAAGAAAAACTATATTTTAGTGTTATTGCAAGTATTTATGAATTATGAATTAGTGGAATAAATAAATTAAAAATGGAAAGAGAAAAAATATTTTAACTGTCAAAATGTATGATCTTGATGTAAGAAAGATTTTTTTTTTTGCTAGTCACAATACTTTTATCTCAGCGATAATGTTGTTAACTATTTAAGTAAAAATTCCTTGAACACAAAGTTTTCTTAAATTGAAAACTGTAGATGATATGCTTTGCATGTATTCTTGAAAGTTTGGCTAAGCAATAACTGGGAAATGTTATTTTAGTTGTGGCATCTACAACATACAATCAATTTTGCCACTTTCTGTTTCCAATGTGCATTCAAAATTACAGTTCTCATAGTTAAATGTTGTGTCATCTTTATAGATTGTGCATTTAAATGTGTTTTCATAGACAAGTTGTTTTCATTTAATACAAATTCGCTGAAAAGGAGGAGATAAAACATTTTTGGCCTTCAACACTCCTTTGATCTGAGTTTTTTTTTTCCAGAAAATTGAATTGTTAGGTTCAAATTTGTATTATCAAAATGCAAGATTTTTTATATCAAACTAAAACTATTGTTACTTGAACAAAGAAGCTGTTACACCATTTTTTTGGTCATCTAACCTATTATTATTAGATGAACCCAAGTACACCATGGAAGACCAATTTTACCCTAAGTAAAATTGCTTTCACCATATAAAATAACTTATTTGGTCATATTTAACCCAAAACAAAGAAATTAATTAATTAAATCATTATTTATTTAATTATTTCCTAAGAACAAGTTATTTAAATCATTATTTAAATAATATTCTTAGTTAAATTTGACTAAATCATCCATAAATAATTAAATAAACCATTATTTATTTAATTATATTCCTATCATTCCCCTAAAATGATAAATAAATCATTTATTTATTTATTATTTATAAATAAAGGAATTGACCCAAGTCAAGAATCCTTTTCCCTCCAACAAATATAATAAAATATTCCTAAAAAGTGCTTCTAGAATTCGATTAATAATATTTTATTCATGCACCGAGTTCTAGACCGCCCCAATATTTTGTTATAAATAGGGGGGTTTTCCCCATTCATTAGTCACCTTCATTGCATTAGATCACTCTGGATCTTCTCTTGGTCACCATTTTTCATTTTGTTTTGTGAACTCCCATTGAGTTCCATGTTTGCTTTTCCACATCCATAAGAGAGAGAAATGTTAGATTTGAAACACTGAGGACTTCCAAGAACCCATCCCACTGAGGAGAACCGGAAAACACCTTTCTTGTTTTCCTCTCAGGTGCCCCATTCTTTAATATAATATAAGATTCTTTTTAAATATATTATTCTTGTCTTGTCCATTGGATGCATGGAGCCATTCTATATTTTATCTGCTTAATGTCTTTTGTGCTTAGATCTAACTTTATGCAACAAACTTAAAGATATTTTGCAGCCATTATTGATGTTAGGGCTACTCGGTATGCGTAGCTAAAGTGATCTTTTACGACGAAAGAATCATACTAACAAAAGCTATTAGTAAACATACTTGCATTCTTGACATGCGAAAAGATAATAAATTCACTATTGGAAATTCATCATTCAATGTCTCAACAAAAGTTGCTAATCTAGATCGTAACTGATGACTACCTTTCACATCATTTTTGACATTGTTTTTGAACAAATAGAGCAGAGTCGTATTTGATGTCATTTCATTCTGTATTTTGAAAAAATGTTCTCTATGACTATCATTCAATAACAACTGCAATGAACCAGATAACATTTTTTTTGGTTAAGTAATCTGTGCAAGAAATAATGTGAAAATTTCTAGCTTGATAA
The DNA here is from genome assembly GCA_034641835.2 of Pinus albicaulis. Classification (NCBI taxonomy): domain Eukaryota; kingdom Viridiplantae; phylum Streptophyta; class Pinopsida; order Pinales; family Pinaceae; genus Pinus; species Pinus albicaulis. The sequence goes on from CM076581.1 coordinate 1,476,906,805, forward strand.
CAATGGAAAAAAAACATACAAAAGTGCAGTTTCAAAGAAACTATTAGCTTTTGTTCAAAATTCAAGTATAGTTATTCTAGTAGCAGACTTACAAGTGCATTGCCCTCTGCAACTTCACCATATTTTATATTGAGTTCAAGTTGCTTGTTATTTTGTTGACAACCTAATACTATTGCTCGTATTGAACCAACTGCATATATATCATTTGAGACAAGAAGACTGTGTATTGTTGTATCTGGAGCTAGTGTGCGTTTTTTGCAAACCTGTGCAATTGATTCAACCGTGGTTTTGTCCTACAACACTATGCAACATTTTGCATCTCCTCGTTCATAAATACTGTTGTTTCTTATCACAAAATATGTAATTCGAACACTGTTTTCTACAGTGAACATGTTTTGGAAACACTCTATAAGATTGTTGCTCATGTTCACTATGATAGTCATTTGGCTGTGGCTATGAACCAAATCGACATGGAGCAGTCGTACCTTTGCATGAGAGTTAGGAATTTTAATTTGTTTTGGTCCATAAATAACCAATATATCACCTTCAAAAGTCTTTTCATATGCTCCAGAGCATATTTCAATGATTTATGAGGTTGTTTTTTCCATTGTTTTTGCTTTGTTTATATGCAAAGCTAGAACAATATTCTTAAAAAATCATTGAGATTGATTTGATGCAAACATGTCATTTGAATATACAAACATTCAGTGCAACATAAACCTAACCTTTTTGGATTCTCATCTTCCACCATTTCTTCTTCGAATAATTGTTTGCTAGAGCTAGATGTTTCCATGATATTTTTCCAAATGACTGGACCAATCATTTCCAGAAAATGGAAATGAAAGTCATCAATTCCGAGACAAGTGTATAAAAAAACATTTAAAACAATGTATGCTCTATAGTGATACATTATATACTAATGTATGATGTTTTTATAGTACTATTAGGAATTCCCGGTGGCTATGTAGTAAATGTGCATCAGTTACAATAAAGAAAATGTTTTATAGATTTCGTTGGCAAACACACATATAGTTCATTTATGGAAATGTGTTATTAAGAATCACTATGGTCACATTTGTTTTGTTTTGTTTCCTAAGGCACTTGCACAAGAAATAATGAAATATGAACCAAAAGATATAAAAAAATGATATTATTTAGTATATAGAAAAAAATGCCACAAAGTGAAAATGAATATGTGTAAATTGCATGCTAACCATGACATAAAAATTAATAGTTATACAAAACAAATTGAAAAAATCTAAGATGATGGTTCAAAGATTTACCAGAATTTGATATTTTGATGTTTTTGTTGTTTTTCAATGTTTTCAAATCAAAGCATATGTCAAAGATGCACATTTGCAAATGTGACAAATATTGTGACAAGTCAATAATGAAATTGGAGAATATGAGCATTGGAAAAATGACTCAAGCCGATAACAAAGATATGGTTAGACAAATTGCATGATGATCTGTCCAATAAGAATCAAAGGCATGGAAAGAAATAGTACTAGCTGAAGAGTTTGTCCAAAAATTATATAGCTTTGAGCTATAGTCAATTGTTGGTTTTTTTGTATGAAAATTGAAGCCATTATTTTGCATAAATAAAAGTAGTATTTTTTGTTGATGGCTAGTTTGCAACATGTCCAAATTGAAATCACCAACAAGCAAAATTGGGTAATTGTTGCACGTGTGCTCTAAAATGAATCCGATGAAATTAATTATTTCTTTAATGTTTGTATTTGGTGCAATATATATATTTGCAACTATAATAGTTTTTTCTTGAACATGGAATGTTGCAATTGTTGATTCAATTTGGCTTTTTGTATAAGTGAAATGATTCTCAATCACAATATTTTTTCTGTAGTATGTGAGAATTCCATGTAAATGGTATACGTGTATGTAGTGATATTTGCTTGATAATAATGGATTCGATGGAGCTGATTTTTCTTTTGTTTCTAGGAAACAAAGAATGTCAACACTCATTAGATCATAGTCAACAATGACATATTCAAAATGCAAAGATAAAATACGAGTGTTCATTGAACATACTGTCAAATCGTCAATTGTTTTACTTTGATATATGCTATATTCAAGATCATAAGAGGCATTTTTTCTAAGTCTATTTAGCTCAATAAAAAAATTTTCATTGAGGGAAAAGTTACTATGTACCATTTTGTTTAATAAATACAAGGATTTAATATCTTTGATGCGAGAAAGTGAAGTATAAACAAGTCCATGATGCCTAACTCCTTGATCAATGTATAGTTAGTGCACATGCAAGTTGAACAAGAAATTTTTCTATTGTAAAACTAATTTTGTTGTTTGATTCATTATTCCTACAACACCTAGTAATAGGTGTCCACGTAGACATTATTCCATCTTTGTAAAAATGTGCCATTTTTTTTTGCTGAATAGTTCCGACAATGGGATAAAAAAATTCGATCCGAATTGCACCATTTTCAAATGCCACTGATGCTCTAAAATTTCCTTTAGCATTATTGACCAAGCCATCCCAAATATTATAATTTCCGCTAATTAGTCAATACACATATTTTATTTGAGCACAATAGATGACAACTACATTTTGATATGTTTATTGTGATTTATATTTGTTGATTCAATTGTTCTATCATATGCCTTTAATGTATTTTCTTCTTTGTTGATAAGAGATAACTTTCTTTCATTTTGTTCATGTACACTCTTGTTCAAATAAAAGAGGTATGGAAAAGTTGGATAATTTGGTGCCGATATATAGCAATGTTTGTTCAAGAATTCAAGATCATGATTTGTATGTGAACATGTTCTTATTCTCTTTAAGATGGATAAAAATTGTTTATTGTTTTGTTGCATTACTTGTTTTAGTTCATAAGCTCTCACATTTTCTTTCCAAAAGTTATAAGGAGCACTAGTTCCTTTAAGATGCAGTTGCTCAAATATCCAACAATCACGTACATGATGTGCTTGACATAGGTCACCATAGAATATTATGTCAAGGTTTCCAAACAGGGAAGCTGGAGTATGCATAATTTCACAAAGTCGCTTGTTAATGTTATATAAAAATTAAGACCCAATTAATGAAACCTCATCTATCAATATAAATTTAAGTTCTTCATATTCTTTGCTCAATATATCAAGTGTGTTAAGAATCTAATGGCACTGTGTGACATGGTGAAAGTGGAAAATGAAAAGATGAATGGAATGTAACACCATGTGAAATATATGCATATTTTCCAGTAAATGCAAGTATTAGACCTTTTTCTTTCAAAAGGCCACTTTGTAAGTCTTTGTTGTAAAGATGTACTAGTGCATGTTAAAGTTCCCGTGCAATGAATTTCTTTCCTGTACCTGCACCTCCAGTGATGAACAAATATAAGCGCTTACTAGGATTATTATTTTTCCATAGAACTATTTGCTTGATTATTGACTGTTGCTCTTGATTTAAGTGTCTCATAATCTCATGGTATGCCAATGTTCTAAAACAAATGTGCTTAATGAATTCATTGTTTTTTGTATATTTAGTTTGCATGTTTTTGAATTTCTTTTTCTCTTGAAAATCTTGTTGAATGCCATATTTTTCATTAGAGAAAGGCCTATTGTCAGTTTTTAAGGCAAGTGAAGCATAAATATCTTGTCACTTTAGGATGTAATTGTAGCAGAAGCAGTTTCAATATCACCCGATGGTGTGATTAAATGAGAAAATTGTTTTCTATGACATCGATAATCTGTTTACGTGAAATGTATACTTCAAACCATGTTTCTTCATTTTTATTTAATCTGTATTCAGACTCTCTATGGATTGTAAAGAATATTTTTTTCTCTATAATGGTTTTATGGGTCCATGTGTTCATTTTATCGAATGAATATTATGCCACATGAACGATTTATTTTTTTGATGTTGTTTTTGTGATTGAATAAGAGGAAACATATTCTTCCAATCAAACATGATCAAGAGCTACAAGAAACACAATATATCTATCAACAATTGTCATACCAACAATATCCTCATAATTATTGGGTTCTTTTTCTAACAATATAGGTCTTTTTAAAACATATATTTGTTTTTCAGCTGGAGAAATGTTAATGAAAATTATTTTTCTAGAAGTTGAATATGAAGGCAATGGCAGAGCAATGTGAATATCTTGTCGAATTGACATTTGTTTCATATTTAACAATGTGTTTATAATCTTACGAATAATTTCCATTTTGTTGTCTCCACAATATATGGAATTTTATTGAATTTGTTTAAATGCAGTTATCACGGATCGATCCATTTTTTTCATATAAGAACTGCAATATGCTGTTGTAGCATAAGCATCTAAAATAAATTGAGCATCCGTGTTTTCTTGCCGTAAGGAAGGTATTTTTTTTTAATATTAATTTATCCACACATCACAAAGATTTATTTTGAGCAATTCAATTGACTGAGTAATCCAAAATCGTAACAACATGATGTATTATTTCTTTGTAATTCCAAGATCGACTAAAAACATTGCAAATGCTATGTTTTTTGAATACGATTTGTCTTGCAGAAGAATTGCAATTTTTTTTTTTTTTTGAATCATTTGGTTCTCATTGTTTTCATTGCACAAAGGATGAAAAATACAAGTTTCATCAATTGGTGGGATAGGGAAACCAAATCTACAAGTATAATTTTTATTTTCTCTGCAATTTTTTGTGTGGTAATGAGTTTGAAATTGAATCATTTGATTCAACACAAATTTTGAATCACAAGTCAAATATTAATCAATAAAAAATATGACATTGACGTCAAGGGATTGTTGATATATTGGCCCATTTTGAATCCAAAGTAATCCATGGTCATGCTCTATTCCCGCTTTGGAATTCTGTAATTAAAAAACAATCTTGCACTATTAATTGTTTTTTGTTATCAAGGAACAAAGTGACGAAATTCTATGCCTATAATATCGACTACATGTGACCGAATGAAATTTTATCAATGTTTCAATGCATTCATCATCAAATTGCTTTTCCTCATTTGTTATCGACTCACTACTTTGTATTTTTAGTGCATTTATTAATGGTTCCCAAAGATGCTCAACATTAGTGAATGCCACAAAGAAAGTCAGTGGGCCAAGCTGTCATATCATTGCAAATATGTATTTTCATAAGTGTTAAAAATAGTCAGGCGATGTGCGAATGCTTCTTAAACATTGATACACAATTGGTGATTTTAATAATTTCTGAAGATTTCTTTTATTTTTAACATCTTTAGCAACTAGTTTTTTACCTTTCAACTCTCCTTTGCGAATAGAAATCCAAGTTGAGTTAGAAACCTGGTTTATCAAAGTATGAATTGATTTAAAAATTACACTTGTAATATGTGTTGAGAAGTCACCGAACAGGTGCAAAAATTCCCATTGTACAATTTTTTGATACGAAAAGTGGCTGATAACATCAATAGGGCGACTTGTTACAAGGAATAGTGTTGGGAAGTTTAGTTCTTCAAAGAATTGATTTAAAAATTACACTTGTAATATGTGTTGAGAAGTCACCGAACAGGTGCAAAAATTCCCATTGTACAATTTTTTGATACGAAAAGTGGCTGATAACATCAATAGGGCGACTTGTTACAAGGAATAGTGTTGGGAAGTTTAGTTTGTCTTAAATGCCTAGGGGACGAAACCATTTAGAAGGTGAAATTTTTATTATCCTTGTATCATGAGCATGGATAAGGTGGGTCTTTGAATAACCATGTACATGTGTTTTAGTTTCTAGTTCTAGATCATTATCTGCATTTGGCGAGTCCAGTTCCTTCATTTTTGGACTATCGTTTTGATGATCTTGCCTACTTTGATCAAAATGTTTTTTCCATTCATAGTTAAACGATATCTATTCTCTCTTGTATAGAGATGTGTTGCATAAGTAATGTGTTGCAAACATCACTTTATTTGGTCAAATATTTCAAGAAAAAGAGGCATTCTTGTATTCCAATTTTATTTTTAGCATAATTCCCACTGCTATATTGTCATCAATATCTCTAGGTAAAGCTGTCTAAATTCTATATAGACTAGAAGGAAAATTTATGATTGATCATGTTAATCCAATTTGTGATCTCTTGTAACCAAGTTGTCTTATTTGTGCAAAATCCATCCTTGGTGCCACTAATGTCAATTATGCAATCAAGATCAATTTTTCGTTTCGTCGAATATGAAGAGGTAATGCAAATGAAGGCACTTTCTCATTGAGTATTGCATTATTATAAGATTTGCATATTTTTTCAATGAGTTTAATGGCTTTGAAGTTTGAAGCATGGATCAAATAACAAATAGTAGATAACATGACTTTGTTAAATGATTGCATGTCCTTCCCAAAGGACAATCTTATGGAAAAATGCAACATGCATATGTAGGTGTGCCTTGGATTGATTGAAAATATGCCTCAATTTCTTTATTTGAATTTACATGTTTATTTTGTGTTTTTTTTATTATAGCACCTTGTGCTCGTATGGCAGATTTCAATTGATGTAAATGAGTATACCACTTACTATATCCATTGGAGACAGAAATACATAATTTGTTGTTATTTTTTATCTTCATTGAAAAAATATTATTGTTCTCATTTGATGGTGTGAAATCCTTTGATAGTTCAACAATTTTTTTTTTGATATTTTATTGTCATTTGACAAATACTTTGATTGACTAGAACATCTAGTAAACCTAGATTCTTTGCTAAAAAAATATCTACAAGGTACACTTGAGAATGATTTGCAATCTTATCTTTCTGAGATTCTTTGGAGAATTTGTGGTGTCTTGTCATTTCGATTAATATTTTCAACATCTTGAACTTCCAAAATTGTATCCGATGTATATATTGGTATATGCATAAGGTACAAGACTTTGGTGGCAAGTTTTTGTTGAATAAAATCTCAAAGAAATATCTTTTGTTTCTATATTCCATATATATATGTTAACACCAAGGAGTTCACATATCCATTGTATTGCAAAACCTTTTCCTTTTAAATGTCCATTTGCATATGACATTGATAAGTTTATAATATAAGCTTTCCAATCATTGAGACATTTCTCTTGTTCAATGTTTCTAATATTCAGGTGTTTTTGTAAACAATTGATATATCTATCGTGATTTCAAATGAAACAATTGTAAAAATGTTGTGCAATTGTTTTTCTCATATTAGACATATCAAACCAAGGTGCAAGCGTGAAAATAGACTCAAACAAAGAGTCATGACAATCATTGAAAATTTGTCAATAGATCAAGAAGCCTTGTTCAAATAACATTTGCTCAATTGACAATATGTATAACTGCCCAAGTGAGAATTGGTATGGAAAAATGCATGGACCAATTTTTCTATCTATTGAAGCTACATTATCCACTGTTCTATGTAACAAGGGTGGTTCAAAATGTCCACATGTATGATTTTGGTTATGTAGCAAAATATTATATTGATAACTATCAATTTATGATTTGAACCATAGATATGCTTAACCATTTGTAAATAGCCAAACATTGACTGGAGCTAACAACCACTTGAAGAACCATTTGATACAAAATGCATCCCCACATAAGCTAATTGTAGATGAAGAAAACATAAAATAAGGTGTAGACAATCCTTTCAAGTAGACTTCAAGATCATTAACATGAAGGAATTAAAAGCAACATCATATCCATGAGATAAGCAATGTCGAAAATGGTTTACAATACCATGTCGTATTTCAGCTGAACTATAGCGAAAGTGAAGAAGAACAAAAAAAGAATCAAATAACCAATCACTAGGATAATAGAAGAAATTCTCTAATATATGTAAATCAAATTTTAGATAACTTGTGATCAAGTTCTTTCATTTTTGACCCTTTCAATGCAAAACTATTTTCCATTTCCATAAAGTATACTGAGACAATGTGAGAAACTGTCCAAATGTGACAATGATTTATAACATTAAGAGCATGGATTGCAATGAATGTTCAATCAACACATATGATACTATAAAATTTCTAGACCTCATATATTATCTAGTCTACATTGTCTTTGTCGCTATCTTTTTTCCCTGTTTTTTGTGTCACAATACTTCGAAAATGAGTACCTAGCACTACGACAAATGAGTAGACAAAATTGTAATAAGAAACCTTGAAGATTGCATTATTTTTCAATTGAAACATAATTTAAAACTAAATACATTTATACAATTTAAAATAGTAGCAACAAAAGCGCTACTACCATTTTATCAAATTTCAAAACACAATATTTAATTTGCAAAATTCCATAACTTTTTTTGATAATTATTGTAAATTATTTTCAAAATGTATAAATCAAATAGAATCCAAATATTGCTCTAAAAAAAAATTTCAATATAACTTCCTATAATAAATAATTTTAATTTAAAATAACAAGCATAAATCTATTTAAAACATTAATCATATTCAATAGTTTATTGAAATAATAAACATATTCAAATGCTTATTACTATAAAGATATCAATTGCACCATGTCTAAGTTACTAAGCTATTGTTACATTATAAAGACAATATGCTATCAAATAAAATGTAAAGTATTTGGGTTGCTAGGATAATGTAATATTTGTTTTTTAAGACTTGCTACAAATGGATATAGTTTCAATTAATTGAACATACCTATGGTTAAGACATGAACACCACAATATTTTCACATATGGAAATCATAGCAATTGAACAAATTCTCATAGCTAGTGTGTACATATGTGGGAACAAAACCCAAACATAATTGGTGGACAAAAAACAATGCATAGAGTTAACGGAAAAAAAATGAAAACTAGAAAAACTAATAATTGATGTTTCTTTGTATCAAGAAGCACTAAAGAAAAATTGCAAGTGTTTTGATCAATAAAGCACACCACACATTGTTTTTTTTTGTTTGAAAAATACTTATGCAATTAATTTTGTCTTGCAAATTCTAGTTTATTTGCTACATATACGATTTTAGAATACTTCTATCTAAATCATCTCTCTATGATTTATGACACAATAAAACTAATTACATTAGTTATATATACTTTTTCTTCATGCGTTTCTTATACATAGTTTAAATGTATTCGTGATCATCCACTGATCATTAAGAGAATGATATACTTAGAATGAAACTACATGAGAATCACCAACAATTTATGCAAGCTACAATATTATTATAGCACCATAGCAATGAATTTATGAAAGGTACACAACACTTGTGTACAAAGGAAAACTAACATTGCATTCAATGATATATATATATATATATATATATATATATATATATATATATATATATATATATATATATATATATATATATATATATATATATGTATGTATGTATGTATGTTATTTTGTGAAAATAACAGTGACCAAAGATGGGTAATGTGATTTTGTATCATATTGTTTTCTAGCCATTGAAAGCATTAACTACTATGCTATAAGTGACACACAACATTCTAGTGACATATGGCTAAAAAAGCGCAAAAAAAAAAAAAAAACATTTCCTAGTTGTAATCATAGCACTATAACTAAATTAAATTGCAAATCAAAGTGGCCAATGTGACATTGTATCATATTGCTTGTAATCTATTGAAATAATTATCTACTATTCGATATATAACAAATAACATTCTAGCCATATATGATTACAAAAATTGCAAATAAAAACCATTGCTCAATATTAATCATAGTTCTATAAGTACATCAAATTGCATATGCACTTTAGTAAATGTTTCAATTTGAACAAAAGATAATTCACCCAAATTTTCTAGAAATGTAATAATTTAAGCTTATAGAATCGCCCATCTTGAAATAAAGATTCCAAGTAGACATACACAGTAGGAACATATATGAGATTTAAAGGTAAATGTAATATCTGCTAATTTTAGCATTATAATCTTCCAACATTCTTTCTCAAAGGAGACATAGTGAATCAAAAAATTTATCATTTAAATCACACAACAAAAATTGTTGGATGTTGCGCTTTAACAATCATTAGCTGTTCTTTGCATTTGAACAAAGATAATGCATACAACAACAAAAACATTTGCACCATTTAAAACTGCAACTAATCCACCTGCCATAGAAATTGCATCCAAATCACTCGTTGTTTTTCCTCTTCTCTGTTTTATTTGCAGAATCTGATTTATGATTATCAGTCTCCTCATCCTTTATAAGTTGTTGCAATGACTTGGATAATTTCACAACTACACATTCCATGATTCAAAATCACTCACAACTTTATAGCACTGTTTTTTAACAGATTCCACCCAAACTAGTAGACATTACTTGAATCCAGTATATCATCAAGTCAAATAATGATTTAACAATCTAAATAACACTACTCTTTAAATGTGTTTTTAGTATCAACTACAATAAATAATATTGGGAAAAAGTGTTCTAAAAACTAATTTTGTTAGTTGGAGATTTTCAATTGTAAACAAATTAGACGCCGAACTTCGAATCATACCAAATGTAAATTGACGAGAAAATTAAAATCTAAGTATCTAAAAGTATTCAAAAAACCTTATAATTGTCTTTAAGTGTTTAGAAATTAAATTCTCTTAAATACAACAATTGTAAATAACAAAGGCTGTAAGCTTATTTAATTCCTTCTAGTTCCCATTTGTCTTTTATTGCTTTTCACCTGTTTTGAAGAAAAAAAAAAGCACATAATTGCTACATAAAAACACTAATATTATTCCGTAATTCAATAATTTTACAAATTTTTAGCTTGCAACCTAGACATAAGTAACGTTTAATTTAACCCCAAATGAATAGACAAGAATAAAGTTCATTTAAAATTTCAGAAAAAATCTGTTAAGTTTTGGATATTGCCTTCCCTAGGTAAAAGTATTTAGCACTTTAAAATTCAGAGCAAATTCAAACTTGCACAAATGTCTAGAACATCTTAATCATTAAGATCCTATATCTATGAAATAAAAAATGTACATGCAAAACCAAATATTTATGAGCTAATATAGCAATCACTTTATCAAATCCTAAAAATATATATTTCAAAGGTCCATTATAAATATTATGAAGGCAATAAACTAGTGCATCATATATATACATAAAGCACCTAGATAGAATAGTTTATTTTAACGATTTGTATCCATGACTTTATATTTTTTATTGCTAAAATCAATAATTTTTTTCCTTAATAACGTCTGTTCATTGAATATCAAACACTACATCATAATCTGCAAAAACAACTAATAAAAATAATAAAATGTTTCTGACTATATGTCATTAAATAATAATAGTATTAATATATAAGTAAAAAAATAAATATAATATACATATATATTAAATGTGTAATGAAATATATATATATATATATATATATATATATATATATATATATAAACTACTATAATATAATACAATAAAATGTATTCTTAACTATAAGATTATTGTAATTTTCATGTTTACATATATTTTTTTTCAGTTAAATTCAATATAAATGAAACAACATCAAAATGATGTCTAAAAATTCTATTGAATAAGTAATTTTAACATCTATGAAATATATATATATATATATATATATATATATATATATATATATATATATATATATATAATAACTGAATACTTTATTTATTTATTTATATATAAAAACAATTTTGATAATCATTATGTAAACCACTAAAAAAAATACAATATATATATATAACTAATTTTAAATTTAATTAATTGTTTAATATTTTAAATAACTAATATACAAAATATATGAATAAAATAAAATAAAATAAAATTCCCTTTTACTTTTAAGAATTTTAATCAAAATAATTAAAAGGTTCATTGAAATTTTAATTCATTTTGAAACCATCTACAATCTTAAGCAAAACCAATAAAACTTACCAACTTAATCACTTGGCATAATTTAAAACAATTAGGACAAGGAAAAAAAGAAAAAAAAGAAAGACAAACATTACCAACAAACAAAGCAAAAAAATCTTGATATAAGATGTACTATAAACTAAAGGAGATAAATATAGTACAAAACTGTATTTTAAATATAATTTGATAAAAGTATAAAACACTTTAATTGTTCTATATACATTGTAAACTAATTTGGTTGTATATCTTTTTTTGACAAGATTATATATATATATATATATATATATATATATATATATATGAATTTATTCTCATTTAAATAAATAATTTTGAAATTTAAAACAAAATTGATGTAGGTAAGAAAAAAAATCTCAAAAATAAAATATTTTTTTTTACGTATTTATATTTATAAAAAGAATTAAAATTAAATTTAAATCAACCATTTTTTTCCCTAAATGTCAAGCAGTGAATGTATAAATACAACTAGTTTTAATAGATATCTAACTTTATATTCATAACATATCAACTAATGATAGACCTGATGATAGAACTGATTTAAGTCATTTATAAAAAAATAATAATAATAACAATGAACAAGTATTCTAGAATACAAAACCCAAAAACTATGTTTTCAATCCATATTGAATACAAAAGTAAATTGCAAAAATATGTATCAAAAGAGAAATAAAACATGGACGATAGAATAAGATACAATTTGCGAGTAAAATGCCATCATTACTCAGAAATATCAATACAAATGATAAACACCATGAAGCAAGATGATTTGACCATTGTTGTTCATTTCCTCGTAAAACAACAGAGTACGTTAATCTCACATAATATGAACATTAATGTATATGCAAATAATTTTGATTAAAATAATATTTAAATATAATGCATATGGCAACTTCTATTCAATTTGTCAACGCTTGTACCAACATGCATGTACTATTATAGCTGGAGACGATTTGGTCGGGTACTGTCAATAGTTGTGAGTGTCCATAAACTCCATTCAAATGACAAGGACGACTTCTCACCTCATAGCCACACCCTACTTCCGAATTTATTTTAGTAGGGACCACAAAAAAATATGTGTGTATAGTTGGCCTCTTTATAATTTATTATTTTGTTTTTCATATAAAATATTATTTAATAAAATTAATTTTATATATATATATATATATATATATATATATATATATATATATATATATATATATATATATATATATATATATATATATATATATATTTATCAATAAAAAAATTTGAATAAATTTTTCTTATAAGATAAAATGTTTAAAAGATGAAAACCCATGATCCCTTCTTTAAAGAAAAAAAATAATGTGTATACATATTTTTTGTTTTTGTTTTCTAATGATACAAATCAATCAATAATAAACAATATAAATTATTATAAAAACTATTTCCTTGTCTAGTTATATTTATAACAAAACACAAATATTTCTACTTTCAATTTATATTAAATAAAAAAAAACTAAAATACCAGCATAGTATTTTAATCTCAACTAATATCAACATTAATGCATACGTCAATAATTTTGATTAAAATAATATTTAAATCAAATAGATATTGCAACTTGTGTTGAATTTTTCTGACCTCGCACCAACTCATGTGAATTATTGAACCTAGAGACAAATTGGTTGGGGAGTGTCAGTAGTCGAGAGTGTCTAGGGAGACCATTCAAACGAAAATTCCAACCCTCGACGTCATAGTGTGGGATGACCTACGACTTTCTTTCAGGAGGGGCCACAAAAGAAATATATGCGTATAACCATGCATGCTTACAACCACCACCTCCGACCTCATAGTTGATCTCATCACAAGTCGAGTACTACTCTAACCATCGTGTACGACATGAGGATATTTTAATTGAATATGGCTTATACAGGTTTAAATGAGCATGTTAATCCATCGATTACAGTGCATAAACACATAAACATAAGTAAATGAACTTAACATATCAAGAAGCACATGCACGTAAGTAAGAGAGAGACAACAAATTGGTAATGGAGTTCACCCCTCCATCTCTCTGGGGCTACATCTCTAGATCTACTTCAATTGGAATGCATGTCTTCTATATTCCTTCTTCAAAGTAAGCTCTCCAAGCTTTCTTACATTCAAGCTCTATGGCCGAGCATTAGCTAAGCACTATGGTTCTCAATAGATAAACATTCTCTCCTTTCTTCACCCCTTCTCATGGATCACATAAGGAATATATATACTTTTCCCTCACCCACTCTCCAACAAAGAGAATTAATTACAAGACCCACAAATGTAGGGCCTAATTACAAGGAAGGAAAAACAAGATCCTTGAAAGTAGGATCTCCAACAATCTCAAGCTCATAATTGGGAAAAGTCTCAAAACCACCTAAAGAATATTCAACCATGCCCTTGATTTTCTCAACCTACAATGGAGAAAAATAGAGAATTGGTGTGAGGTGGTTTCTCACATAAAATCCAATTTCCCTAATTACATTAATTGAATAATATGTGAGACAATTTTTCTCTCACAAATATTGATCATTTATATCAAAAGTGAATAATAATGCATGGAATTAATAAAGGCTCATAAAATGCATAATTAAATGCATGAGCATAATTCACCCACTTAAACACTTTGTCACCAACTTCAAATCGACATGGCACAAATCTCTTTCACGTGTGAAGATCCTTTCGGATCACACCTCCCCATAAAAAAACTTTTGGTCTCCAAAAGTATCAACTTCAATCCATCATCAACTATATGGAAATGTCTCTGAAAGGCACATTCCCACATGACTCCTTCACCTGATGTGCTTCAGAATCATAACACAATGCCAACACCTGCAACTGCTGCAACACAGATTTCTGAAAAGGCACATCCCTTGAAGACTCCTTCATCCAACGTACTTCAGAATCAGGATGCAAGCCAACACTTGCAACTGTTGCAATGCAAATGCCTGAAAAGGCACATCCCTTCAAGACTCCTTCACCTGACATACTTCGGAATCAGGATGAAAAAGCCCACATCTGCCTAAAGCTGCAACGCAAATGTCTGAAAAGGCACATCCCTTCAAGATTCCTTCACCTTGGTCCTTTAGAATCAGAATGTGAAAGCCCATATCTGCCTAAAGCTGCAACGTGTAGTTGATCATACCTGTTTACATCTTTTGAAACACTTGCAAAGAGTTCATTGGTAAATTTTACATGCCAAAATGGCTTAGGAAAATCACCTCATTCAACTTGATTACATAGAATCCAACAAGGCTTAATGCACAAAAATACACCTCTTACTCTCCCTCACATAAGAGTGGCTAAAACAAGCGTTTTACAATGCTTCATAGTCATCTTTCACATTACGACTTCATGGAAACCATGGCCTTTGCATGGCATTTCATTAGTTACATGCCAACTTTCTAATGTCAAAGTAGCAATTACATGGAAATTCAATGTGCCAATAATGTTCACAAAGGGAAAAAATACAAAGTTATCAAACCCCCCCTTTTATAATGTGTACATAACAAAGAGCACTAATGGTGGAAAAAATAAAAATTCCACCCTTTTACAAAATATGTGCCAAATATCATATTCACTTGGAAGGTGAAAATAAGTCAAATCCCCCATTAAAAAACATGGGCATCATAAAAGTGCCCCTCCCCCCCCCTCCTTCAATTTCTAGGCATAGGGCTATTAAGTAGAACAAATCGATTTATTTTCAATGAGAAAACCACATCTATGAGGTCAAATTTACTGTAAGGAAATGCAAATAAATACAGTCGAATCCAATGCCTACCTCTGCGTTTAATATCAAAATTATAAGATGATTTCTGAGTGAAAATTCATGCTTTCAAGTACAGTTCAGAGGGAACATTTGCAATGAAATTGTCCTTAGCTGAAATGCTGTTCTCTGCATATAAAATTGCAAATTATTCTGAACCAGACATGAAATTCCTTCCATCAGCAAGCTTGATATTCTTGGAGGACCCACAATTAATCAGACACTGATCCACAGTAAGGAGAGAGGCCACATAGGATACATCCATTTGTGGACTAGCACCTTGCAAGTTGCTCGAGGGGTACAAGAAGAAGTCTCCATCGCTGCTGAAGAGGGTTCGTGGGAATGAAAAAGACCCACAATCGTTCTTTTTCTTGAAGAACATTGGCCTCACTAAGACCACTGAGGGACTCCTCTCTTGCAACATTCTAGATACCCAATCAAAATTTCATGGTAATCAAAGTTGTGATGTGCCGTATGTTACTGGCTTGACAGACTTCCTTAGCAACAAAATAATTTTTCGTTTAAATGATAACACCATGCCTCTCACACACAGCTCCACATAAAATTACATTGATAAGATTCTTGGATGTAATACGCGGCACCTTAATTTCCGCACCAATAAGACTGCTTCCTATTGTATATATCAGCACTCAACGCCCAATACAAAAGCCCCAATCACAATGCCAATGCCCACAACAGAATACATGTAGGGAGATATCTATACCAGCACATGTGACCATGAAATTGATTTCTCCATTATGATGTTCGAATTACTTCGTACGTGCGTCAAACCTTATAATCATCGACCTAGTCAATATGTTTATTATCAATATAAACTCAATTTGTTCACAGTAAAGCCAGATCAACCTAAATATGAATCAAATTGAAGCCAAAAGACCACTGGAAAACCAAGCCTTTCAAAGGGAAATGAGATGGCCGTCCAGCTAGATTCATAATCAATAGATCATATTTAGTCCCTTCGTCAATAAATTATGTTTACTTCTCAACGAAGCCATTAGTTGCCCTCGAATTATTTCCTTTCATGGGTAGAAAGGGCTCGGGCATGTGGTTTTGGGTGGACAAAATGCTCCACTATTGCTCAAATCCACGATTCCTAATAGATCAGATGGATTAACACACCAGCAGATCTGATCACTCTGCGTACCAGCATCAGATCGCTCACCACACCAGCGGAAAAGTGACTATGGCCATCTGCATCCTCTTGTTTTAGCAAGAAATGCATGACCTAAACTGAGCACAACCAGATTTGGTGCCACAAAATCAACATTATGGTGTTAAATTCGTGGAACAATACCACCAAATCTGTCGCACAATCTTCACCTGCTCGTGTGTGTAATTTCTGGCTCGTTGTTAGGATCTTCAGTACATGCTGCCAGGAGCTCGTGTATGGAAATACTAGGATCCAAAAAACGGGCTTTCAACAGGAATTTTCACACACAGTTTGTGTCTCTAGCTACGATGGTCACTTTATCATATTCAAATGCATTCTCGAAAACTATAGGATTGAAATCTTGATTTGCAGGACCTGCTATACTAGCCATTTCTGCAACAGTTGCTGCAATTGTTGCACCACCTTGTACAACTAATCAAACTGTGGGTAGATCCATGCTCTCGGCTCCACAAATCTAGGTATCTCCACAGTAAGGACAAAGGAACGCAGAGGAAATCGAGCAACTGATCCCAACAGAAAGAAATCGGCAAAGTTTCTGCCTAGAACAAGTAATATTAAAAACTGCTCTTTCTCAGCAACCGCAATGCAGTCTTTCCAATCGCCAAAATATTTCCCGTAACTTCTAAGAGGTTTCTAATATAAATAAATTTGTTTCATGAACTGCCAAAAATATTTACAGATGGTCGCCAGTTTACGGCCTCAAATCGATGAATTCTTGCAAATAAATGAAACCGTCTCCGCCGCGGTCCACTTCTTGATCATCTTCTTCGGCTGCCTTGCAACCCAGGGAACTCAAGATCAACTCAGGGAACACAAGATCAACCTAAGCTCTAGCCATGGTATCTTTCGATCTCCGTTAGCGTCAAATTTCTTGAAAACATATTCTATATCTTTGATAAGTTGGGTGGATGCAATGCTGGAGTCAATGTGATTCGATCAGAATACTGGCCTACTTCACATAATTATAGAGGCCAGCTTAATTAGACACAACCTTCATAGCCAATATAAATCCTCTCCATCTACTGCATAAGTCCACTACCAATGCCCTTGCATATGACATTTACAAGACGAATTTGTCGGATACGAATCCAATTAACGTTGTATTCGTCAATATCAGCCACAGTGATACACAATTCTGTGTTGTGGCCTTCTTGAAATGTCATCTGAAGATCCCTCTCACCTGCATCTAATAGATACCTCTCACATACATTTGACAAATATTTAGGTGGTAGAGACTTTGACGAAGTTATGTTCAATTACTTTGTCACAAAATTTAGAGAAGACTGTCAAATTAACGTAACTGCAAACCTCTGCGCAACACAAGAATGCACACCATCTGCGAGAAGCTCAAGAAGGTCCTTGACCAGATTCTCGGCATTATGTGGGAAAAAAAAACTGGAAAAAGTACACCGAATAACATTGCGTTTGGATGCAACTCTAGAGATCGCATCACAACTAGCAACCTTGAAATCGAAGGAGCAACAATGTTTCTTAACATATCGATGGGTGCCATAGAAAGTAAACCCAAATCAACACTCAAAAGATTGACAAATCTACACACAAACCTTTTTATTTCCTTGTTTTGACAAAACTTCAGGTCACAATAATTTTTTCATCCAGAGGCTGCTTGACGCAATTTAAGCGTCACTGGACTCCTCTCGTCGAGCTCTTCACAATGGTATCATTATTTTTTGATTCCAATTTGGAAACATTTTGAGCATTTTCCATCAAAAGAGGGATACCTGCCCCCATAAAACTCAAAATTTTGCAAAAGAGCAGAAATATAACTTACAGAAACTTCATGAAATTCTTACCAAACTGGCACCAAGCACTTCTTCTTGTAAGCATGTTGTTCGAATGGTGGATGGAGCCTCCTTCTTCACGTGCTCTTTTACGATATTCTTGCTTGATTTGTGGTGAATTTCGGGGTGCAACTTCCAGCACTTCTTCTCCCAATGGCCACTGATCTTGCAAAAACTGCAGAAATTATGTCGTTTCCCGTTCAACTACGTCTTCATGATAGGAGGATTCAGAAGGTTCTCATTCTTCTCAGTATCACTTCTCGTGGACACATCTGTTTTATTAACCCACACTTTCTTTGTGTGATGCTTAATTATATCATGATTAGAAGATCTATGGAAGAAATCATTTCTATTATATGTAAAAGAAGAATTGAATGACTGTTATACCTTCCTGACTTGTCCTTGAACTGATGGGGACTTGGTGGCTTGAACCCCTTCTTGGAATCGAGTGATGAAGAGACAACTTTTGCTTCAACTACCTTCAAGCATTCTCCTTTCTTTTCTTGTCCATAACCCAAACATATAAATGGTTATCTTGGTACAACCTCCAATGGTTGGGTGACTCCTCATTAGGGGAATTTTGAGGTCTAAAATGGACCTCCTAGGGAAATAATAAAATAATAGTGGAAATAATAAAATAATATTTGATTACATTATCAAATTTTAGAGGGAAAAAAGAAAAAACTACTTTTTCAACTCGTATTTTCAAATTATCTCCCAAAGTTTTTACTAAAATTTTGAGTGAGAGTACTCGTTGGAGGAAAAATTTAATTCCTCATCTAAGGAGTACCCATGTTGCATACTTTCGATGGACCCTACTACACGAAAAAAGAGAAATACATGAAAAGCGTGATTGCAATCACGTATTTTCATGTATTTCTCAATTTTCGCGTAGTAGGGTCCATTGAAAGTATGCAACATGGGTACTCCTTAGATGAGGATTTAAATTTTTCCTCCAACGAGTACTCTAACTCGAAATTTTAGTAAAAAATTTGGGAGATAAGTTGAAAATACGAGTTGAAAAAGTAGTTTTATTATTTTTTGATCTTTTTACCCTTTTACTTAAAAAATGGTGAATCATCCCCCATGGTTGACATCATCATCTTGAATCTTATTGGTTCTTATAAATTTTATTTTGGTTGTACATTTTTGTTAGGAGGGCCATTTTAGACCTCAAAATTCCCTTAATGCGACCATTCATGCCAACATTAGTTTCATATTGAGAGAGAACAGAACATGAAGTAACATCATATACCTCGGTTTGAGATGCAACAACCATTGTTTCAACCTTCTGCAACTTATCCAATAACTTCTTTTTGGCTCGTATCATCTTTTGAAGCGCTTGCTTATCCCTTTCAGTGACCTGCAACAGTCTTCGCAATTGTGCATTTTCGGCTTGAGTGTTGTCATTTATCTCTTGCAACTCTTACATTCTTTCAGCATGCTTCGCTCCTCTGCCCTTCCTACAAAGCAGTCACCTGCTCTGATACCACTTGATCCGATCATGGGTCGAGTACTACTCTAACCATCGTGTATGATATGAGGATCTGTTAATTGACTATGGCTTATACATGTTTAAATGAGAATGTTAATCCATCGATTATAGTGCATAAACACATAAAAATAAGTAAATGAACTTAACATATCAAGAAGAACATCCACGTAAGTAAGAGAGAGACAACCAATTGGTAACGGAGTTCACCCCTCCATCTCTCTGGGGCTACATCTCCTGATGTGCTTCAATTGGAATGCAACTCTTCTATATTCCTTTTTCAAAGTAAGCTCTCCAAGCTTTCTTACATTCAAGCTCTATGGCCGAGCATTAGCTAAGCACTATGGATCTCAAAAGTTAAACATTCTCTCCTTTCTTCACCCCTTCTCATGGCTCACATAAGGAATATATATATATTTTCCCTCTCCCACTCTCCAACAAAGAGCATTAATTACAAGACCCGCAAATGTAGGGCCTAATTACAAGGAAGGAAAAACAAGATCCTTGAAAGTAGGATCTCCAACAATCTCAGGCTCATAATTGGGAAAAGTCTCAAAACCACCTAAAGACTCTTCAACCATGCCCTCGATTCTCTCAAACTACAATGGAGAAAAATAGAGAATTGGTGTGAGGTGGTTTCTCACATAAAAACCAATTTCCCTAATTACATTAAATGAATAATATGTGAGACAATTTTTCTCTCACAAATATTAATCATTTATATCAAAAGTGAATAATAATGCACGAGATTAATAAAGGCTCATAAAATGCATAGTTAAATGCATGAGAATAATTTCACCCACTTAAACACTTTGTCACCAACTTCAAATCGACATGGCACAAAGCTCTTTCACATGCGAAGATCATTTTGGATCAATAATCAGCCCGACCTCCGACTTGTCCGTACAGAGGCCCAAAAAAGAGACATATATCTATAATACATTGTTTTTTATTTCCATATAACATATTATTTAATAGATGTAATTTAAGAAACTTTATTTTTTATCAATAAAAAAACAAATTCAACATTATTTTTATAAAACAAGTTCATTTAAATCAATTCTACAAAAAAGATTATTATTATTTCTATCTAAAATTTTAACATAAAAAATTCAAAAACTATGTACAAATTAAAAAAAAAAAGTATTAAAATGTTTAAAAGATATGAATCCGTTATCCCTCGTCTAAAGAAAAAAAATGTGAGTATGGTTCAAAAATTACAAAAGTTAAAAACAACCAACTTAAATGCCATTTGCAACTTCAAGACCACTCGAAACTTTTTATTTTGCAAGATTGGTCGGAGATCAAACTTTTCCTTATGTTTCTTTTCCACAGACACTCCAACTGCCCGCCCACGAAGTCGCATCCGACCTCAACTATGGGTTTTCTTCGACTCCGAAAGAACCCAAAAAAATAGAAATGGAGACCCATCCCCTTATTCTAAATTTGATTTTTTTTAAAGGTAGCCTTACGACCATGACTCAAGCATGTTCATCTATGCATAAAATTTAGGAATAACCTACATTAGAAAATCCCACCATTAGAAACTCAGGATATTGGTAGCATTGGTCTCAAAATTTCTCCAATATGCTTGCAATTATCTCATATTGTAATTTTCCGACAGTTAAACTATAACTTTTATTCCAATAAATTTAGTATTTTGAAAAACAAATTAATAGCACCAATGTGTCATATGACAATGGGTTGAACGTAAAATAAATGAGAAAACTCACATATGCAGAATCAAGTTTTGAACTGTAAATTAAACAATCTAACAGAGCTCATTTATTTTATTTCAATATATTTATTGCTTAAGGGGCTTGGGAAATGGAAATATCAGTCAACTTCTGACACCGCAAATTTTAGAAATGTAAAACACTGCGTCTACGCGTCGAGACCAACTAAGGTCTGCGTTGTTTCATTCGCCACTTATATATTCATTCCAATAGATATCCAACTCCCCAACTATTCAAAATACCATGATATCGAGTCCACATCAAGACCTTGTCCACGAGTCTACTAAAACAGGAACATGCATCAACTTCCGACATCACAAATTTTAGAAACTTATTAATTAACATATCCTTGTGTCTATGCATTGCGCCTGACTAAGGTCAAAATTATTTTCTTCCGGAGCTACATGTTTATGTCAATAGAACTATGACAACTCAACCATCTAAAACAACACGATATGGAGTCAGAGCAACCACCTTGCTCACGAGCCTTCTGAAAATGCAAACATTTCTATACTCCTGATTTCACAACTCTCAGAGTAAACGTGAAAACTGCACCGTAACCGCTATAGAAAAGCATGAAATCACGATCGAAAGATAATTTAAAACCATATCACATGGAATCAAGGTCAACACCTTGCTCACAGGACTTACGCAAATGAAAAGATGGGTTGACCTTCAACCTAGCCATGCTTAGTTACTACTGGTTTATTCCTACAACATTACATCCAAAACATCGAAACTCGACCCCACAATGTATTTAGCACTTATGTTAGAAAATAAAATCACCCATTAAACCAAATTTTCTCGCAAGGATAGCTCAAAAACTCACTAGGTTTCCGTTGCTAGAATCCAGTGATCCACTTACCTGAACAACTATTATGCTTTAAATTATAAAGTATAATATGCAAATTCTGTGAAACAATGAACTGTTAGAACTCTAAATTATGCACAACAACAATTAAGACACAAAATAATTTCCACAAATTTACCTATCAAATCGTTGTCAAGGAAGTTGGCCATCCTGCATCGTGAAAGTGCATTGCTTGAACATTCCACACAAAAAGTTCACTGCTTCATCATTCTGCACAAAAAATTCACTGCTCGCATTTGACGAAGTAAAAAAAAAAAAAACCCACTTGGTAACAATGGAACATTGACAAATAGGAATTATGTTGCAAAGAAAATGGAGGCATAGAAATAAAAAATATAGCCTCCACCAACACTCTTAAAATGAAATTTACAACACCAGAGCTCAAAGTAGCCCAAGTTAACTCCCATATGCATGAACAATTTCCCTTTCCTATACCTACATTGTACAATCGAGTCAACCCAGGACTATCGTGCATGCCAAGATGACTTCGACCTTTGAAATTTGGAGTCGAGAATGTAGCGACGGGCTGACATTATCCAAAACTTTCACTAAAAATCCTAATGTTAACTATAGAGAAATGAAAAATTACAGCAGTACAAAAAAACTATTAGCTTCAAACCGATCATAGATGTCACTACATGAGCAGTGACATAATAATAATACTAATAAGTTGTATTTTTATTAATTATATTTAAAAATTTCATATCTAAATTTAAATAATAAAAATATAAATACTTAGTATCTACATTAAATTCTCTATATATATATCAAAAAGTTAAATTAAATTATATATATATATATTAAAAAATTATAAAACATGTTAGATAAAAATATTGCCACCAGAGTTAAATAAAATTAAAAATAAAATATTTCTTAATAATATTAAAATTAAAAATATTTATCTTTATATGTATAGAAATGTGAAATTTATTTATAATATAATTTTTTTTTTTTCACATAATGATTTATAAATGAAATTTAAAAAAGATATCAATAAAAATAAATTATTTAAATATTCCCATAAATAAAATATTTTAATATCGGCGTGAGTAAAATTTATATGAACTTGTAATTGAAAATAAAAAATCTGTATCCATCCATACATATATATATATATATATATATAAGATGTTTAAGTCGTTCACTTTTGGAAATGAAGTGGACTTACTTATATATATAAACAAATACATAAAAATAAAAATGTTTCTATATTAATAATAAATTAAATATTTAAAAAAATTAAATATTTTAATATCAACTATATTTATGTATATGTAGAAAGTAATTTAAAGTAAAATAATTCTTATTATATGATAGGTATTTTTGTGTACTCGAGAGTTAATGGTTTGGAATTCGCGGATGGAAATCTAACAACAAACATAATAAAAGAGAGTGGCTTGGTGTACATAGAACCTTAGGATTAGTCAATATATGTAGGTCGTTTGGTTGGAGGGGTATCCTCCCCTTTTATACCGACGATAGTTTCTCTCCAGCTGTACACTAGTCGGGTCTACAACCAACATGTTTCCTGAGAGTTTTGGTATTTAGGTTGATCTGTCGGTCAATAAGTCAGGTTTTCCATGGGGGAAGAACAAATAGTTGATTTTTAAATAGAGGAAGGGAGTGACATCCAAATATGATAATCCATCTAATATTTAGAGTCTAAGTTGGAGGTTGAAAGGCCAGAAGTCAGGCCATAAATTGAGCATTAGTCTAGCCCCTTTCTAGTATTAGTTGTTTTAGAAGAGAATCATGCTCGAGATGGATGGTCAACAAAAGCATTGTCAATTGTGGCTTTGTTGGATGTATATATGCAGTGGATGTCAAGCTTGGTCCAGGAAGACTAGAGTTAGGCCTATGCAGGAACGTCATGGCGGTTCCCAAAGGATCTTACTCCTTCCCTGTCTTAATTCCTTCCAACAATCTTTGCATTAGGGCTAGACCATAAGAAATTCTAGGACTTGGTAGAAGCCCCCATGGAACCAGGTCTCTGTGAGGGTCTCTTCTTTGTAGGAGTCCCACTAATCTCAATCCCTCTTAAGGAGAATTCATCTGATTATTATAGGAGCAGTTTCTTAAGGGATATGTTTTTCTCAGAAGAAGGCTAAGGTCAAAATCTTAAATAAAGTAGCAAAAATAACTCAAAGGAAAACCCTCTGGTTGCTTCATATGGAACCCTAAGTTAAAAATAGATGAAGGAGAAGGGAGAAAAGAAGAAAAAGAAGTGATGTATTAAAAATACAAGTAGAGCTAGATTATCTTTGGTTATGGGGGTGGATTTTATGTTGAAGAATGTTGATGAAATGATAGACAAATCCTTGGTTAGATGAGCGAGAGGTAAGAAATTTAGTAGATTTTTCATAAAGGCATGGGTGGCTAATGATATATTTCTTGCAATTAAGAACCCCTTAGATGTTTCTCTATTGGCAAGGGGATGGATCCACTTGTAGTTCATGGAATCATTTGAGGAAAAATAAGTTCCACAAAAGGTTTGGAAGATGGTCTCCACCCCAATCATATTCAAGTTATGGCACCCATTGTTTGACACCAAACGATAAAGAATGGATGTTGTCCCAATATGGGTGAGACTCCTAGGCCTTCCAACAAATTATTAGGATTCCTTAATAATTTGAATCATACTATCTAATGACATGAGATAGGTCTCTAGCTTGCATCGTGGTAAATATTGATCTTCGTAAGGGGCTTCCTATAGACATCGAAATTGAGGAGGGGGTGGAAATAATTCAAAAGTAGACGATGAGGGGGTTCCATTCAAGTGCAGAAGGTGTCACAAGTATGGGTTCCTAGTAAGAGAATGAAAGCTTCATTTCCACAAAAGGGGTCACACAATCCCCAAGAAGAGAAAGGAACCCAATCCAAAGAATAAGGTGCTAGTACACATGGTGGAGGATCCAATTGCACAACCTTAATCATATTTCCCTAGGGCGAGAATAATTGAAAATTTAAGGGGATGAGTGGAGGCAGAGAAGCCAAAACTTGGATTGGGATGGATCAACAAAGACAAAAGAAGGTACTTACATGACTCCTTTACCGAGTTCCATTTCCCTTGGTATTATCGATTCAAATGATTCACACTTTAGCTACATATGATGAGAATTATAGGGCCTTTCCGATTTTAGTATTTTCCCTTCACATGTCACCTCCCCCACCCCTTCCCTATCCTTTGACTAAAGGCCTCTACCCCTTCCCTCAAGTACCAAGAAACCACTCTTCACCTATGATTTCAGTGTCCAAATCATTCTCTGAGAACTCAAAAGTAGATGAAATGTTGTACAACCTTTGTTCTTGTTCTATTTTACCACATCCTAAAGGTTTGATGAAGGGATTAGGAAGGATTTTCATCACCATTGGTGAAAGTAGAGAAGGGGTAGGAAATCCCAATCAAAGAAATCAAAAGAGCAGGCTCAGGATGAGCTATCAGTTGGTAAACAAAAAACTATTCAAGGGGCACTTAGTGTAATGAAAGCCTTAGGAGGGGATTCCAAATGGAGCTAATCTCTCTTAATTGTAGGGGGTTAGCATGTCCACCTAAAAAGACATGTGTTGAAAAGGATAGTTGATACTAATAATCTGGAATTAATTTTCCTCCAAGAAACACTAGGAGAAGGAAATTCCATGGCCAAATGTCTTGAATCTCTACTAGGGGTGGAATTTCATAAGGTTGGATGGGAGAGGAAGATCAAGAGGATTAGAAGTGGGTTGGAAAGAGTGGGGTCTTCAAAAAAGTAATTATGGAGTGTGGAGCATGGCTTAAGAATGGAAGTCCTCTTAGAGGAACTTGGAAACATTGTTTCATTCCTAAATCTAAACAACCCCCCTAAAAATCCAAACCAGTTTTGGGTTTGAATTTTTGACAATTCTCTCATAAATTAAAACAACCTCATCATAGGATGGAATATAAAATTCTCTATGAAAGAAGCTAAATTTTGGAGCCCCAAGGAAAGGTCTGACATGCTCACTAAATAATTCCTTGTTGGAATAAGGAATTACTTAGAGGGGGGTTGAATTAGTAATTGTGAGATTCTTTAAATTCTTTTACTGAATATGTTTTTTAGTTCTTTCCTCTATTGTCTGATACTTATGAGAGCATTAATTTATAAAGAAAGTGAGTAGAAAAATTAAGCATTCATATGTTCAATCAATATTTCACATGAGAAACACACATACATATTGCCATCGGTATTTTTCATGTGGAAACCCAAAGAGAAAAAACCCACCAATTTGTTGTTGTTTAAGATATAAATTAAGAACCTACTTAATTACATCAGTTTTTTTGTGAGCACCCACTCATAGGAGGCACAAAACCCCTTTGGATAGCAAGCACCTACTTTCTAAGAGGCACCAAGCTCTTTTGAATGTAGGCCGCCACCTTCTCTTGCCACTGTTAAAATTTTCATACAATTTTCAAACTGAAAAAAAATGCATATACAAATAAAGAAAAACACTAATCTGAAGGGTCACAAAATAAGCTTATGCTCTTGGTCCTCCGTTGATCCAAAAACTCCTTTGGTCTTAAAAAATAACACTTCTATCCTATTCCCACAACATCATATGCTCATCTCTCTTCCCTCTCACAACACACTCTCTGTTGCATTCCTTTCAACTATGCTCCAAAACCCATTTCAAAACCCTCTCACAGCTCACATTCCTTAGCTGATTCAACAATGCTCTCTTGCCCCCCCTTTGACTGATAGAAATCAATGGTTTTGATCCTCTACTACACACTACACCATGCTGTTTCTGCTACTTGTTTCAACACTGCTCGAGTGTATCTTTGCATGGCCTTCCAGTTGCTGTTGCGCATGCAATTGAATTATGTCATGGTATTAATCATAAGAATGGGTTACTGAGTAATTTGCTAAATACCTATGTAATACTCCATACTTAGATTTAATATTATTTTTCCTGTACAATCTACCGTGACTTATCATGCTTATTTATTTCTTCCCAAAGCTCGATAGTTCACAAAAAATGGAAAATTTGTTTCTTATTTAAATTAACAAGACGTGCACGGGACGAAGAACCTGGTTTTATTTTTCCCATCAGTTCTTCTCTGTGAACGATTTTCCTCGTTGCCTTGTCTCAATTATTCCTACATGTTTACTAAATCCAAATACCATCTTTGCTGCTTTGCATTTAATCTCCAGCTACCGACCCGTTCATTATTTTAATTAACTATAATGTTCCATCGTATCCACAACATATCATAAATCAAATAAAATGAGTGTTACAAAATCACACAACTTCAAAATGATTTTAGCCCCTTGGTGCTTAGCACTTGGTTCCTTTGGTCTCCACACAACCATGTTCCAGATAATATTAGAGCCCTTCTATTAGAAAATGTTTCAAATGTCGTTTTCATTGGAGTTATGAGGTCATCATAATCTGATCCCGACCTCTAATATGATGTCATTCTTACGTCATCCCTCCACGTGGAGCCTCCTGAGTGATGACACATGCCACTCTGATTTTCCCCATTATCCACCCAAGAACGCCACAACCAGCTGCCACATTGACAACTCTTTCCATGTCATGCTGATGTCATTTTCCACTTCAATTCTTAAGGACCAATCAGTTGCAACCATGTGTCTATTAGGAGGAGAGAAAAATGGTCCTCATGATCCTTGGTTCTTTTCAAAATTCCTTTGTATTTCTTCTCCTTTAAAAACCTCGACACTTTCATGGGTTTGAAATTTATAAGACTTACGTGATTCTGAGGGTTTGATTTTCTCCTCCCTCTGATATAACCTGGTCCGAGGTACTGATGTCCTCAGACCCATGATATAGCCTGATCCGATGCTACATTTCTCTGAGGTTTAGATGTTATCATACCTCCAATATAGCCTGCTCTGATGTTCATATGTGCTGATGGCCTCCCGCGCCAATGCTCTGAGGTTCCGTTTTTTGGTCTCCTCTTAATTCCTTCAAGCTTCTTACTTTAACAATCAGATATTTTGATTTTGATGGTCATTTCCAGATTTCCATGTACCATTGGAAAACTTATTCTCAACACTTTCTGTTGGAGACATTCTGATGTAGTATTTGAGCGCATTTTCAACCTGAAATATGGATCCAAACCTGAAGGATGATGCCAAGGACCTAGAACCCCAATTCACCATAGTCTTAATTATATGGCTTTTCAATAAGCTTGCTACTATGGTGATTCTATATTAGAAACCTACATTTATCATTGGATTCCGCCTGGACACTTAATCACCATTGTCATCCAATTGACATCAATTTCAATACACTCACATCCAATAGCCATAGAGATAATGCCAATTGTCTGACAATCTCCCCCTTTTTTATTGATGGCAACACCATTAGCTCCCCTTGAAACTAGGCATGGTCTTCTTCATTGCTCCCCCTGTAATGATGCCCTAATAATTTTCTCCCCCTTTGGAATAAATGGAAAATAATACTTCTTGAATATTCCCCTAAACCACTACAACCTACTCTTCCACTAATCCCACATGTTGAGTCACAAATCCTGTAACCATAGGTGTGCTCATTGGCTTGCAATATTCCAACCCTAAGTTCTTTAGAGTTTCTTGGAGATATTTGGATTGGGAGATAAACTCTCCTTTCTGAGACTCAGATTTACAATCCCAGGAATAAGGAAAACTCTCCAAGCATGGGCATTTCTAACTCTGTCTGCATACATTTTGTGAATTTATGCCCCAATTGTTCCAAGTCGTTGCCAAATATTATGTCATCGACATATAATACTACAATTAATAGATGGATTCCTTCATATTTTATCTATAAATTGCTATCAACGGTACCCCTTCTAAAGCCTTGTTGCTGTAGGTATTTATCCAACATTTCGTACCAAGTGCTAGGACCTTGTTTGAGTCCATATAGGGCCTTTTTTAGGTTGCACATAAACCCTTCATTTATGTTGAGAATTAATCTTTCTGGTTGCTCAATGTGAAATTCGTCTTCCAGATATCCATTAAGAAATGCAAACTTCACATCCATCTAATATACCTTGATGTTTTTATGACTGGAAAGGGAGAGAAAAATTCTTATATCTTCTAATATTAATGCTTGTGCAAAGGTTTCTTCAAAATCTTCCCATTCTATTTGGGCATACCCTTTGCAGACCAATCGAGCCTTGTTCCTGATTACTTGAACCTTCTCATTTAGCTTGGTTTTGAAAACCTATTTTTTCCCAATGAAAATTTTCTCTCTAGGTCTTAGGACAAGCTCCCAAGTGTCATTATTATCAATTTGGTCAAGTTATTCCTTCATAGCTTTCACCCAGAACTTGTCCTCTCTTGCTTGGTTGAGATTCTAGGGTTCAATCTGTGACAGTAGAGCCAAATTTTCCAACAAGTTTCCTCCTGGTCTAAACACCACGTCTTTGATCTCCAAGTATTTGAACCTAAGGATCTTATTTATGTACATACTTGGAATTTTTTTTTGGCGTTGGAGTTGTGATCGACTCCTCGCCTTCACTATCTGATCCTATTTCTTCTTGTTATGAGGACCTCATATCTAGATTTACTTCCCCGTATGAGTTTATATTTCTTTTAGAGAACTCAGGTTTTGAATCTATTTCATAAACTATTACATCAATGCAATCCTCGATCTTGTTTGTCCAGTTGTTGTAACACTTATATCATTTTCTTTGAACATAGTACCCGATTAATGTTCCCTAATCAACATGGGAGTCAAAATTTCCAGGATTTTTATCATTCCTTTTGATAAAACACTTTCTCCCAAACACTTTGAGGTGTTTAAATGCTACATGTTTTCACTTCCACAACTCATAGGGAGTTTTATTACTATTAGGCCTGATATGGGTTCTATTTGAAAGATACACTACTTCTTGTGCTGCTTCTCCCTAGAAGATGTGAGATACATCTACTTCATCTAACATTTCCCTGGAAATTTCCTAGATAGTTATGTTCTTTTTTTCCACTACCCCATTTTGCTGTGGAGTTATAGCCAAGTTGAATACTGCCTTGATGCCACACTCTTCACAAAATTATTCAATTTTTTTTGAAGTGTATTCTCCTCCTCTGTCTGATCTTAAGAATTTGATCTTCAGATCTTTCTCATTTTCAAATTGAGCTTTGAATTTTTTGAAATGTTTAAATGCTTCCTATTTTTCTTTTTAGAGAATGATCGAGGTGGCATTGGTAAATTCATCAATGAGAAATATAATGTACCTTTCTCCTCTTAGGCTTTTCACTCTGATTAGGCCACATATATATGTGTGAATTAGCTCCAGTGGTCTAGATGACATGAAATCTTTTTTTTTTAAGTGAGTCCGAGTCTGCTTAACAAATTGACATGACTTGCAAATCGAGTTCTCGGGTATTGACAATGTTGAAAGACCTCTCCCAACTCCAAGTTTGTTGACTCTTATAAAAGCGTAAAAAATCATATGGTCAAGTCTTATGTTCCATAACCATGATTCATTTCTCTTGCTTAGATAACAACTTACTCTGGAGTCATCAAACACATATACATTGTTGTTATTTCTGATTACTTTTCCTACTAGCTTTCCATCCTTCATATTGCATATCTCATAGTACTTGGATCGAAAGGTCACATCATATCCATTATCACACATCTGGCTCACACTGAATAAGTTGTGCTTGAGACCTTATACATACAACACATTTTGTGCCTTTATGTTTTGATCAATAATTACTATCCCTTTATCCTTAATTCTTGGTAGAGCATTCTTTTTGAAGGTGAGATTGTTTCCTTTGTCTTTTTCTTTTAGCGAAAAAAAATTTCTTTTATCCCTAGTTATATTCTTGGAAAAACCTCTATCCACATACAATATGTTCTCTTGATTTTGAGCTGATAGATCTAGTCTCACACTACATGTTTTTGCAATATTTCGTTTCCACCTCCCCTTATCCATTTGAGTAGATGATTGTCTAATATTCTGGAACTTAGATAGGTATTCAAAACTGCTTCTACACTCACTTTATTTGTGCCAAAAATTATTACATTTGAAACATTCAACTTCATTTAACAGAGGAGAGAAGACATTTTGGTCTCTGAGAGGTGGATTTTGAGATCTAAAATTATGATACTTATTATATCTAGTATTTTCATCTCTTTCAACTTTTATTATTCTACAATCAACAATTTTATGTTCCACGA
Source organism: Pinus albicaulis (assembly GCA_034641835.2). Lineage (NCBI taxonomy): Eukaryota > Viridiplantae > Streptophyta > Pinopsida > Pinales > Pinaceae > Pinus > Pinus albicaulis. The sequence goes on from CM076581.1 coordinate 1,476,938,643, forward strand.
TATGAAACTTATAACAATGACCATAAAATAATAGGCATGCCTATTATGGGAAGTTTTATGAGTTTGTGCATGAAGGTGCCTTGGATGCCTGACTGATTGATTCATTCCCCATTGATGATCTCCTCTTTGTCCTAGTGCGCTCTTATTTTTATTGATTCGTTCTTGATGCTTCTTAGCATAACTATGCGGTTCTTCGAATCCTATGGACCTGAAGTTTATCTTCCCCATGGAATATTCCTATTTCTTTGAGTATCCTATACCTATTTTTATTCCCGAGGGCCTTTGGTAATTTAGATTATGATATAGTTTTCTTGTGCCTTATGCAAATTTCTCATTTCATTAGAGGAAATTTTAGCCTAAAATTACCTATGAATTTTTCACGTAATTTCCATGTCATAATATGTAAACCGATCAAAATAATTTAAATTTAAAAAGAGGTACATGTAAATATTTTGGAGGGAAAAGAAGAAAAACTACTTTTTTTATTTGTCTTTTTAGCTTATCTCCTTATAGGTTTACCCAAATTTCAAGTGTAGACACTTGTTGGATGTGAAATTAAATTCTGCATTGAACAAGTACCCATTATCCATACTTTTGAGAAGGCCCACATTGACAAAAATTCAAGATACATTAAAAAAAGTGTTCAATTTTTGTCATTGCGAGTCTTTTCAAAAGTATGCATAATTGTTACTCGTTGGATGTAGAATCTAATTTCGCATATAACGAGTGTCTACACTTGAAATTTGGATAAACTGAAAAGGAGATAAACAAAAAATACAAGTAAAAAAATAGTTTTGTTCTTTTCCCTCCAAAATTTAGAACTCTTATTTTATAATTTTAACTATTATCTTATTATTTTTAACTTTCAGGTTAAAATTTCCTCTAATAAGACCTCTCTCAATTTTTATTCAGTCAAGATCTGTGGATCAAATCTTCAAGTACTTCTTCCGCTCGTTTAACTTCTTCTAGTTTAACTTTCAAGGAGAAAATCTCATCTTTTTATGTTTTTGGGATCATTTCCTTTCTTACCTTGAGCAACTCCTGTTTTAACTGCTTTTTCTCTTCTTCTAGTTTCTCACATGGTCCTTGTTTTTCTTCTAGAAGAAGGAATAAACTATCTTTGCTCTTATTAGTTTCTTCAATTTTTTCTTTTTGATGAAAAAAAATACTCATTATCAAAGTTATACATACCTTCTTCAACACACTATATTTGTTCCTTCAACTAATTATTATTTTTCCTTGCTTTCTTTAACTCATTAAGGACACTAATGAGTTCCCCTTGAAGGTTGACTACTCCTTCTTCTTCTTCCTCTTCAGATTCAACAATACTTTGTTTCTTGGAGTCTGTTCCAATGTCCATAAGTGAATACTTATCTAAATCGTCCTGCAAAGAATTTTCGCTATATGACTCTATTGATGAGATATCTACTTTGGAGTAGAACTCCTTTTTCTTATAGAACCTTTTCTTCTGTTGTTTTTGAGATTTTTTCATAGGTTTTTTATCATCCTCCTTTTCAGCCCTTTCTTTGTAAGGGCATTTGGATGAAAAATCTCCAACTCTTCCGTAATCAAATAATTTAAAGGGAAACCTCCCTTTATATTTTCCTGAGCCACACTTCAGTTTCATAGCTAATTGAGTCAACTCCTAATTAGATTCACAGCTGGAGCAGTCTTGATGATATTTGAGCTCCTTGGCCTTTCTGGATACTTTGGATGCTACTTAATTCAGTTCAGACTTCTCTTTTCGTACTCTCATATCATAAGCTGTGAGATTACCAAGAAGCTGGTCCATCTTCAGATCTTTCAAATTAGCTATTTCTTCAATAGCCAAGACTTTGGAATTAAATATCATGGGGAAAGATCTTAATATTTTATGTACAATCATCTCTTCCTTGACTTCTTCACCTAACCCTCTAATCATATTGGTTACCTCATCGGCCCTGAGGAAGTATTATGCTATACTTTCATATTCACTCATTCTAAGGCTCTCAAACCTCATTATAAAGGCTTGGAGTTTGACCTGCTTGAATTTTTCATCCCCCTCATGAATCTAATTAAGATTCACCCACACATCTTTAACAAATTTACAATGCATAATATTTACAAGTTCTGATTGAATCATACCAAAGAGAATGGCATTCTTGGATTTAGCATTATTTCCATACAATTTTTTACCATCTCCATCAGTGGGAGGAAGATCAGGGATGTTGTAGTCTACTAGCACTAAAGTCCAAATATCCACCCCCAGGGACATAAGATACACTTTCATCCTTAATTTCTAGAAGGCATAGTTTGTCCCATCGAAGACTGGTATTCTGCTTGAGTAAGCATATTGAATCTCTTGCCTCAACATAATTCCTTATAGATCTACCTTCCACTGTGTTGGGTACCAAATCTGTATACTTTTCTCTCCCATTTTCGCCCACCTTTCTATCTCTTTGCATCATGAATTGTTCTAAAACACATGAGGTAAACCCCTTCCCACTATCTTACATGGAATATTTGATTAATGAAGTAATAGCCATGGAGGTTTTACCTTTGCAAATATTAACTTCGATATTTTCACAGATTTGGAAAAAGTAAAGGGATTACAACTACAAGCCACAAAGCACCTCCTAATTCCCAGTGTTATCTCAACCTACCGCAACAGCGCAATAGACTCCATCTTACCCCAACGCTATTTCAGGCTTTTCATGATTTCCTTTTGGCAACTAATTTGCTATTGTAACAGATGTATAATTGTAGATATTTAGTTGTTGGAGGAAATCTACGATTTCTTGAACATTTGTATAAAGAGGGCCTTAGGGCTGTGAATCGGGGTTAAGCAAGAAGAGGAAAATTTTGTAACATAAGCGTTTTTCAATTAATTGAATGCACAATTTTTTGCTGTCCCATTTGTAAGCTGTGAGTTTTCTGCATCCCCGATCAGAGAGTTGGGCCCACTCTTTTGATCAGGTGTTGCGTTATCTTTCTTCTCTTGATTTCATATTTTAGTTTGATCTTGTAATTTTTGTTCCAGTATAATTCTGTAATTGTTGTGAATACCTTTTTAATTCTGCAATCCATCTTAATTGATGTTACAATAGTTTTCTTGCTTTCATTAATTAAAGCCTATGATTCAATAGCAGATTATGTCATTGCTCTTGCATATACTCTGCGCATTGGTCTTGAAATAGCTAACACACCCAAGTTGATAATTTATGTGGAAAAAGGGTTTGAATGTTATTCACATCTGGACACCAACATTTTGGCGCCATTGCCAGGGACAGCTAACAAGGTGCAAGAACACAATCTGAAATTGATATAAGGGTCGATCTATTGTCTTGGGGAGGGAAGTTATTGCCTTGCTCCAAGTCCTGAGCGTAGTGCTCTATTTTCTTTGTTTTTCCATTGTTTTTTTTAGAACTGATCTCTCGTCCTGGGGAGGGAATTCATTACCCTACTCCAAGTCCTAAGCCTAGTGTGCTGTTATTATTTGTTTTTCTTTTTCATTAGAACCGATCTCTCGTCTTTGGGAGGGAATCCATTACCCTACTCTAAGTCCTGAGCATAGCATTCAAATTTTCTGCTTTTTGATTATTTTTCTGAAAGGGCCAACTTCTCGTCCTGGGGAGGGTACTTGATCACCCTACTTTAGGTCCTGAACTTTGATTTTCTTTTAGATTATTTTATTTTCTGTTTGAACCTACTCTCTCGTCCTGGGGAGGAAGCTATCTATCCTGCTCTGGGTCTTGAGCGCTTTTGTTATTTTAATGAATTATTCCCACCAATTGTATGAACAAATATCTGAATAATATGGGTAGAGGAAGACCCGCAAAGAAAGGAAGGGATTTGGGAAGGAAGACATATATCTAGTAGATCATCGCAAAGGCTGAATCTGAAGCATCTTCTTGTGCTGCTGTCAGGGTAAGGGTGCAAACGAAGTCAGAAGGGCAGTTGGTTGAGTAGCCAGTGCCATCCACGGTATGACAGGAAACCCTTTTGACAACGGAAGGAGGAATAAATAAAGTATCGATGGAGGATATATCCCTGCTGTCAGCAGAAGGGGAAGAAATATCAAGTAGAGGGTCAGAATAACTAAGCAATTCTAATTGGGAAGAAGAACCTTCGAAAGGGTTTTCGTCACCATGAGACCAAGGAAGTGCTGTGAAACCCCCTATAGTTGAATTAAGAAATTCCGATTTGGAAAGAGAATTACTGAAGGATTTTGCATCGCCACGAGACCAGCGGAGTGATGTGAAGCCTCCTACAGTCAAATCACCCCAAGTACCGGTCATAGAACCAGTCGAAATCTCGGGTGAGTATTGGAGGATATTTATGGCACCTACAAGTTCTTCTATTGATTTTCCAATTGGAAACATTATAGGAGATGCAACAATGAAGCCCATTCCTTTAACGCCTCTGCCTAATTTTCATGGGCTTTCTTCTGAAGACCCCGATACATTCCTCTTTGAATTTGACATTGTTTGTCGAGGGTATGATTATATCGCCAATGCTCAGAAGATAAAAATATTTCCTGCTACTTTAAAGGGGACATCCCTGGGATGGTTCATGGGTTTAGGAGGAAAGACTATTTCCTCATGGGATGTGATGAAAGAATTATTTTTGGAAAAATACCAGGACTACTGTAAATCCCGTGACATTAAGGAGGAGATTTTAAAGTTTGCACTGAAGGAGGATGAGAACATGGAAGATTGTGCGGAACGATTCAAATATATACTGTATAGATCAAGCCATAGTGAACTGGATAAAGATATCCTAAAGATCATCCTTCTCCGGGCACTGAGGGAAGATTCCCTGCAAATTTTGAACATAGTAGGAAAGGGGGATGTTTCGAAAGAAGAATTTGACACCATCTGTGAGTTGTGCATTCTGTGTTCACGAGGGGCTGCAAGAAGTGGACAAGGAATTTGATCATTAAAGTCTTATGGTGGAGGGGTTACAAAGGCATAAATCAGAAACCTACTGGATAATCTAAGGACTTATATCCTAAGCACATTTTCCGCCTAGATGGAAACTCTGCAAGCAAAACAAAAACAGATAGAGTTGGAGAAGACTATGGCTATATTCTACCCACAGTGCAGAAAGAAGCATCCGTTGAAAGAATGCCCATTAAACACAGTGGAAGCCTATGCAATATATGAACAGAATCATGCGACTAGCTCATGCCCTTCCTTGCAAGGACTGAAGGAAGTTTTTCAAGGGGCAAGTGAAGAAAATGTGATAGATCAACTGTACTTCATGGGGCCGAAAAGTCCATGGCAATCTCGACCACCAGCTATGAATCCAGGTATGCCTTAGGACCCATCTCAGTATTTTAATAAGTTTAATATGGGTCCCCATTCTGTACCTTTTTCACCTATGTGGTCTCAGTATCAATATCCCCCCTGGCAACAATGGGTTCCCCAGACCAAGTCGAATCCTTCATGGAATCAAAATTGGCATGGACCCTCTCCTACTGGGAAATTTCCCCAATCCATGCCTCAACAAAAACTTCAGCTGCCCTCCAATGTACCTCCAGGAAACCCAACCCTTCGACCCCAGCTTCCTATCCAGACCAATCTAAATACTAATAATAAAGGGGTCCAACAAACAAACACTCTTAACCTTCCATCTTATAGCATTTCTACTGCAGGACTTGATCAAATCAACTTACGATCTGGGTGGGTAGTAAATGCTCCCACTTCACCTATTATCATAGAATAGATTGAAGTTATAGAACCAGAACATAGGACATTTGGGGATAAACCGGACCAAAACATGACAAACCAGACACCTCCCCAATCTATTCTTAACCAGGGTCGTCCAATCACTCCACCATATCCTGAACGACTGACCCTGAATAAACAAAACCCTCAAGCAGAGGTTGACTTCCTGGGGGAATTGCAAAATCTTTTTGTCAAAATACCCCTGCTCCAAGCTATGAGGGATGTACCTATATATGAAAAAATTCTCAAGGATTACTACTCTAATAAACCCGGGAAGAAACCAAGGGATCCATTAACCATTCATGTGATGGGTAGACTGTCCGACATCATGCTAGGAAAGACTATGCCTGTAAAATATGGGGATCTAGGAAACCCAATTCTAATTTTACAAATCAATGGGATTGAAATCCAAAACGTGCTGGTGGATTTGGGTGCTGCCATCAATATTATTAACTCTGAAACAATGAATGCATTTGGTCTCGAAAAAATTAAGCCAACCCCTACTATCTTGGAACTAGGAAATAGGTCTACAATTAAACCGGTAGGGAAATTGGAAGATGTGACTATTTTGGTGGTTTCATGGCATTATCCTGTGGACCTCCTTGTATTATAGACTCGATCCTCAGTTGGTGGTCATCCATTGATCTTGGGAAGACCTTGGCTCACAACTGCAAACGCCTACATAGGGTGTCGATCTGAGCATATGATTATATCAAATGGGACGACTACAAAGAACCTTATTCTCTACCCTCATGCAGAACCCAGCCCATCTGAAAAACTATTAGCCAGATAGAAACCTCTACTAGTAGAAGATCCTGAACCTAAAATTGAAGAAGTTAGACCAATCCTCACCATTGGGCAGGCCCTACAATTCAAAACAAAAATTGAGGATGATACCATTAACACTTTTATTAATGACCCCAATTTTGTTTCCAATTCAACTCGTCAAATTTTACAATCTCTTATGAGCTGTTAGACACAAGAAAATATTGAACCAGAAGATGAAATTGAAGATATTCATGTAACTTCATCCCAGGATAGTACTCCGATTGAAATTGAACCAGGGAAGACACTTACTATCAACCCAAATATGTCAGAATCCCAAACAAAGCATCTTTTAAAAGTCCTTCAAGACCACTAGGAAGATTTTGCCTCAAATTATACTGACATGAAGGGAATCCCTGCTAATTTATGTACTCATCATATCTATACTAAGGAATGCTATTGCCCTGTGAGATAGCCCCAACGGAGAATGAATCCTGCTCTAAAGAACATTGTCAAAGAAGAATTACAAAAATTATTGGATGTATGTTTCATTTACGCCATTTCGGATAGCCAATGGGTATCTCTGCTAGTTATTGTTCCAAAAAAGAATGGTAAATGGAGGATCTGCGTAGATTACAGGGAGCTAACTAAGGCAACTCAAAAATACCATTTCCCTTTGCCATTCATTGACCAAGTCCTGGACACCTTGGCTGGGAAGAAGTTCTTTTCCTTCCTAGACGAGTTCAGTGGGTATAACCAGATCTAGATAGCCCCAGAATACCAGGATAAAACAAATTTCACATGACCATAGGGGACTTTTGCATACAGGGTCCTCCCATTTGGCCTGTGTAATGCTCCTGCAACCTTCCAGAGGGCAATCCTAGGAAATTTCTTTGATTTAGTCGATGACATCGTTGAAATCTATATGGATGATTTTACTCCATATGGAAACTCATTTGAAGAGGGATTGGAAAATCTGGAAAAGGTACTCAAAAGATGTAAGCAAACCCATGTATCCTTGAGTATAGTCAAATGCCATATGATGAGGGAAGAAGGAATAGTATTGGGACATTTTCTCTCAGCTGTTGGAATTCGAGTTGATCCAACCAAAGTAGAGGTAATATTGCACTTCCCGGTACCCAAGGCACCCACATAAGTACGTAGTTTTATTGGTTGTGCTGGTTATTACAGACGCTTTATAGAAAATTTTGCCAAAATATCACATCCACTTTTTCAATTTCTAACAAAAGATGCAGAATTCTTGTGGACTGAAGACTGTGAAGCAGCTTTCACGAAAATCAAGGGATTGGTTTGCAAGGCTCCAATCCTTCGAAGACCTGATTGGGAATTACCATTTCACATACATGTTGATGCTTCTCAGACAACGGTAAGAGCATTTTTAGGAAAAAAGGTAGACAAAACACCGTATGCAGTTTACTATGTTAGCAAGAACTTAATTCCTGTTGAATTGAATTACACGGTGACGGAAAAAGAATTCCTGGCTGTCATATATGCTATCAAAAAGTTCTGACACTACATCATTGGGTATCCTACTTTTGTGCATACTGACCATGCAAAAATAAGGTATTTTATGAATAAACCTATCACTCCTAGTCGCATTACAAGATGGTTGCTATTGCTTCAGGAATTTGATATCACAATAGTAGACAAACCAGGAAAAGATAATGTAGTTGCTGATTTTATGTCTAGAATGGATAACAATGATGAATGTACACCTATAGAAGATAGTTTTCCTGATGAGCATCCTTTTGCAATTTCTTCTAACCCTACGTGGCAGATTTTTCTAACTATATTGCTACAGGGAATGTGCCTCATCATTTTTCATACAGGGAAAAACGAAAGATTATTCATCACAGTGCCCAATATTTTTGGATGGCAGGGTACCTCTTTCATACAAGAGCCGATAAGAAGATTCGACGCCGTGTATCTGAGGATGATATTTATGAAGTATTGAAGGTTTCCCATGATGACCCTTGTGGAGGGCATTTTGCAGATAAAAGAACAGGCCATAAGGTGCTACAAATGGGATATTACTAGACTTCTATATTTTGGGATGCTCAAAATTATGTCCGGAGGTGTGATAGGTGCCAACACATGGGGCAGCCTGGTCAAGCTGATGAAATCCCCTTGCAGCCACAGGTAGTCTTCGAACCTTTTGAGAAATGGGTTATCAACTTCGTTGGACCCTTCAACCCACCCTCCCAGCAAAAGGTTCATATTTTGGTCTACACTGATTACGTGACTAAGTGGGTAGAAGCCAAAGCTGTTGCGAAAGCAACAAAGCAAGTGGTTTCAGATTTTCTATTTGAAGAAATTTTTGCTCGTTATGGTACTCCAAGAGGGATTGTTTCAGATGGAGGAGCACAATTTACATCACACATGATAGCAAAGCTTATGCAGAAATATGGGGTCAAGCACATGGTGACATCTCCATACTACCCCCAGGCGAATGGAAAAGTGGAAAGAACAAACAAGACATTGGAAAATATCTTGACAAAAACTGTGGCATACCATCATCAGTGTTAAAACTGGAAAATCGTACAACAGTAGATGGAATTAATTAATGTCAATCCTACGGATTTAGAGAGCAGGAACAGATTATGGAATCAAGAAAGTATTTAAAATCTCTAAGGTTTTGAGACAATCAGATTTGAACTAGTCATAAATATTGGATTGCGTGCTTAATCCTTCGAGAAGAGCGCCTTCTACGTACCTTTTTTCCCAAAAGCGCGCATTCCTGGAAATGCCAAAATGTCACTTTTCGGGACCACACCAAGAAAAGGACATTTACTCCTTATATGAAGCCGCCTAAGGATAGCCACTAGTGCCTCCTTAAACACTATGTGAGCACAGAAAGCAATATTTGAGCACACAATGGAATCACACCTCTCCCTTGGGTCACCATCCATCATGTACCAAGGGAGGGAAGGAGGATTTGAAACTCCCCTATATAAAGCCACCAAGAGATGAAGAAAGGGTGATCACATTTTTATGCTGGCCAAAGTTGTCCAAGCAACACCAGTAGCGTGTGACCCGAAGCTGGAGCTGAATAAGACTCAATCGTTGGCCACCCAACAATCCTAGTCCACCACGCTAGAGAGAAAGAGGGGGACTGCATCAGAGGTAGAGCTTGGAAGGCAACATCCTTGCATCGGGACCTAGAGCCATTGCCTAGGTGCCCTTTGGCAAGTGGGTAAAATTTCTTCTTCATTTCAAACGTTTAATGAGAAGAGGCCTTTGAGCATCGTTGTTATTATTATCGTTTTGACTCTCTTTGATAGCTTATGTATATTTGTGTTTTAGTTTTAGTTTAACCAAAGTATACTTTAGCATACTGTTTCCACTAAATTTTATGCTTTTGAGCTCCACCACTTTCTGCTTGTTACCAATAGTTTAAAGAGTAGACCACACTCTTTAAATTGGTGCAATTTCATACACTCGTGCGACTAATCCACCACTACAGTTGGGATTAGGCTCAGAAGCTTCCTGAAGCTCTTTGGGCATATAGAACAACATGGTGGAAAACAACTGGGTTTTCACCATTTGAGTTGGTTTATGGGAAATCCCCGTTATTTTCAATAGAATTTGAAATTAGTACACTCAGAACAACTCTTGAAGTTGGTTTGGACCTGTCATATGCCCAAAAACACCGACTGACCCATCTTAATGAACTGGATGAAATCTGTTCAATGGTTGTCCAGAGGACTACTGCTATTCAGCAGCAGAGGATGAACTGGCACGATAAGTTTATTAAAAACAAGGTGTTTCACAGGGGAGACTAGGCATTAATTTATGACTCCCGTTTTAAGGATTTTAAGGGAAAGCTTTGTACTCGCTGGATGGGACCTTACGAGGTGGACGTTGTATTTGATAATGGAACAGTCAGGCTAGTCATAATTAATGATACACGTGCTTCATTCATAGCAAATGGACATCGCCTAAGATTATACCACCGCCTAGACTCTAAGGACGCTTTCATCAAGCATCTCTCCAAGAAATCTGGTTGGAAGGTTATCAGCGCAGAGAACTCTTCCTCTGCATCCTCGCTCTAATATATATATATATATATATATATAAAGAATAAAGAATTGTCCCAATTTTTTTTTTTTTAATAAATACTGTTACTATTTATTTTGTTGTCTTTTTGCAGGAGTTACTACTAAGGATTAATGTTTTAAAGCTCAAAAATTCTTCTAATTATCGATGTCGTTACTCCTTGGATGTGGCTACTAATAATGTTGTTACTCGGTTGATGCTACTCATGATGTTGTTACTCGGTTGCTGCTACTCATGATGCTGTTACTCAGATGTTGCTACTAATGTTGCTATTACTCCTTGATTGCTGCTACTCGATGCTGTTACTCCTTGGTTACTGCTATTCATGATGTTGTTACTCCAGATGATGCTATTCACACTGTTGTTACTCCAGATGCTGCTACTTGTACTGCTGTTACTCCAGATGCTTTTACTCCGGATGCTGCTACTCGCACTGCTGTTACTCCGGACGCTGCTACTCGCACTGCTGTTACTCCAGTTGCTATTAATACGAATTCTGCTACTCACACTAATGTTACTCCATTCGCATCATTACTGCGTCTTCATTCTACCAACCGTCACTTCCTCCAGGTAGGCCGCCAGGTATGTCTCCACTTGAATTTTATGGATTTAATTGTAATGTCGTAGACGACAAATTTTAAGTTGGGGGGGGGGGTGCCGTTATAACTAAATGACAGCGTAATGATGATTCCAAAAGCCATTATTACGACTTCGTGTGATGGTACACCCTACGGTCCTTCCGTATAATCATTAGAGATGCATTGGGATCTGCAATACACATACGATATGGATCGATTAGTCCTTTCCAACTCATACGAAATAATGAATATTCCATTCATCGCACTTACCATACTTTTTCATAATTTTTCTTGTTTCCCGAGAATTACCATCTGTATTTACCGTTATTACTCCTCATTTTTCAACATGTTGTTTTTTCCAAATTTGGTACACCACTCTGTCCAATGGTCTTCTATTCCAGAGTGCTATTACAGTCTCCACAGGATGGGCGGATGGCTGTGCGGCACGAACCTGAAAATACAGTCTTAGTTCGTAGCAATCCAGATGTGTGGAAAGTTTTTGCCAATGCAGGATGGCATATCTACTTCAATAAATTTCAGGGGTTTGACAGGGGAATCATAATGGAGTTTGCGCTTAATTTGGACGAGAATCGCTTGCGGGTCAGAGGATTGGAAATTTTTGTCACAAAAGAAGTAATTACGGAAGTTAGCAGGTTGAGACAACAAGGGTAATAGTGTTTCTCTCAGATAATTCCTCTCTCGGAGTTTCTCGAACTATTTTTTCAGGCAGGAGAAAGCATCGTTAAATTGGGTAGAGGATATGAGCACAAGTCTCTATCGTATCCATGGAACGAAGTAGCAGGTTTTGAAATGAAATACATAACTTGTGAGGGACAGACCATAACTCTGTTCAAATATCATTTTAAAATCTTAGCTCACCTTCGATTTCTGTAGGCTCAGGTGCATTCCTTAAACATGCCCTTCTTTATATTAAAACAATTACAACATATGGCACAGTCCGCTCGACGTTCGCATCGGATGTCGGCAGTTCTCTCCAATCATGGATTGGTTCATTTGCTGGTCATGCATGCAATAGTTTGATTTTGAGTTTCTTGGGCAGAACTCTGCGAGTCATCGGAAGAAGAGATAACAACTGTCATTCCTGCTAGAGAGGAGGAACCAGTATCTCCGGCTAGTTTAGCAAATGAAGCACAGTCAGAGGAAATGGAAATAGACCAGGAAGAACTGAAAGAAATGGAGATGGTGGTTAATCAGGAAGAACTGGAAGAGATAGAAATGGAGGAGACAATTGGTAATACAGTAGAGGCTGCCACACAAGAACCATCTTCGCCTGAAGAACCTACAGATGAAGGAGTTATGGGTATAGTGCACGAAGTTGAGACTGTCCTACAGTCATCAACTTTATTAAATAAAGAACAGGAAGGCGAAACATCAGACAGAGGGATGACAAGTGATGTTGTTTCACAAGAAACAACATCACCTGCCCAAGAAGATATGAATATGAACAAGTAGGGGTGTCACACAAGAACCACCCTTGATTCAGTTAGAACAGAGAGACAGAGAAGAATTAATCCACGAAGTCGGCACTATTCCACAAGAATTAGTGTCAACCGTAGGAGAGGAAGTAATGCATGAAGAATAGGGAGATAGAGGAGAAATGACCTGCGAAGTCGATACTGTTCCACAAGAACCAGTATCGACCACAGGTGAGGAAGTAATGCAAGAAGGATAGGAGGATAGAAAGGAATTTATCCTCAAAATTGACATTGTTCCACAAGAACCACTAGCAACTCTGGCTAAGGAAGCAATACATAAAGGCACGACCCAAGTAAGAAATGAGGACGATGAAGGTATTCCCCATTCCCCTTTTCAGTCTATGATTCCGAGAGGGGCGAGGGGGTTTCGCTCGTCCTAAAGATTAATGGAGGAAATAGATGTTCCACCAGTGTTGAAGTTCGTCAACCCAGGGAAGGACATGGCTAATATCGGCCCAGTAATTTCTGAATCTCAGCAGGAGCACCCGGAGGCTCACAAGGGAGATGGAATTTCTATAGAAACACCGGAACACAAGATGGTTGACGATAGCGCTGCGGTAAATGAGGAGGAGAATGCCCCGGGAGATAGGGAGCCGAACAATAAAGACCTAATAGAAAAACCAGTCGATGACATCAACAACATTCCACTGCATCTTGAGCCTATTATAGGCCTGGGAGATGAATTTATTTTCAAATAGGAGTGGATTGAACAATGAGAGAAAATAAGATTACCTCTCAAGAAAAGGTATCAGTTTCAGTTCAGTGAAACCATGCGTTTAAAGAAGGAAGTCCGGGAGCTGAAGAAGCAAGTATCTCGGTTAAAGAAGAAGGTAAAAGCATATAAGTGGAAGGCAGTAAAACCTAAAATTGAGGTCTCCTCTGTGGCTACGTAGACTGGTCTGATTGAACAACTATTTGAAGGCCAAGAATTCTTCCTAGCTGCTGAAATCTAGAGATGGCAGTCCACTACAAATGGACATAAGAAGGAGACAATGCAGGTTTGGGAGCAGGCTTCCAGGATCATTACAGGGTACATATACCAGTTTGATAAAGCACGATAGAGGCAAGCAAAACAAAAGGCCAAGATAGAAGAGTTAGAGGAACAAGTGCAGTTGTTGCAATCAGATAAGGAGAAGATGTTTTCCTTGGTGCAACAGGTAATGGCCTGTATAACTCCCACGCATAGTTATGCCTTATTCCTTCATGAGCAGTTTCTTTTCTTTTGCCTTGAGAGTATATATAAGGAAATTTTTCACAAGATTGAGGACCCCATCCAGTTTCTCCGTATCTTGAAAATTCATGATATCATAGGACAACACTTAATGTGCGAACTCTACATGCATGGTTACTTCTTAAGGCACGGTCAGGCCTTCAACCCTATTCCATTCATGGGGGATATTCATTTAAGATCCTTCACTTCCTACATTATCAATCAGATTAAATGGAGAAAGGCTTGTGATACATTTGAAGAAAACCAAGTCAGAAGGCTGCTAATGATGAGGAGGGAGCATGGCTAGGCAACAAATATTTATAACAAGAATTTTACCTTTTTACAGATTGAGGGGCATAGAGGGCATATGTTGACAACCCAGAAATGGTGTGCTGACCTCTGTGTTAGACAAATAATAACTTTCTGAAAGGAAGCGTTGGATAGTTGTCAAAGGAGGTGGATGTTGTCATCTTTAGCCGTTAGAGGTCGAGAACCTTTTGGAGCACCTAACTTTACACAGGCACTAGAAAGAGTGCAACATTTTGTAGCATGCATTCAGACTTGTGGGGTCAGGTGGATGGGGCCAAGGTTTTAGTTTCCCCTCATTTAGTTGCTAGCAGAGCAATACACTCCTGCATACAACATCGACTCAGACTGGTGGAAGGATGTTGTTCTAATGGAAGGTTATAAACCCCCTGGGACAAAGATGGCTGAAGAATATGATCTCACACAACTTCATGCCAACCACAGTCAGTCCAACTCAGATCTGAGGAGACAACGAGTTGAATGAGGACATGCAGATAGACCAGTTGGGGAGAGATGTTGGGTACCAAATTTGTATAATTTTCTCTCCCATTTTCACCCACCTTTCTATCTCTTTGCATCATTAATTGTTCTAAAACACATGGCGTAAACCCCTTACCACTCTCTTACATGGAATATTTGATTAATGAAGTAATAGTTATGGAGGTTTTATCTTTGCAAATATTAACTCCAGTATTTTCATAGATTTGGCAAAAGTAAAGGGATTATAGCTACGAGCCACAGAGCAACTCCTATTTCCCAGCATTATCTCAACGTGCTACAACAACACAACAGACTCCGTCTTACCCCAGCTCTATTTCAGGCTTTTCATGATTTCATTTTGCCAACTAGTTTGCTATTGTAACATATGTATAATTGTAGATATTTATTTGTTGGAGGAAATCTACGGTTTCCTGAACATTTGTATAAAGAGGGCCTTAGGGTTAAGCAAGAAGAGACAGATTTTTTAACAGAAGTGTTTTTCAATTAATTGAATGCATAGTGTTTTGCTGTCCCATTTGTAAGCTGTGAGTTTGCCGTAGCCCTAATTAGAGAGTTGGGCCCACTCTTCTGATTAGGTGCTACGTTATCTTTCTTCTGTTGATTTCATATTTTAGTTTGATATTGTAATTGCTGTTCCAATGTAATTTTGTAATTGCTGTGAATACTTTTTTAATTCTGCAATCCATCTTAATTGCTGTTACAGTAGTTTTCTTGTTTTCATTAATTAAATCTTGTGATTCAATATTAGATTATTTCATTACTCTCGCATATACTGTGCGTGTTAGTATTGAAATAGCTAACACACCTGGGTTGATAATTTATGTGGAAAAAGGGTTTGAATATTGTTCACATGTGGACACCAACACACTGGTTAGAATGTTCCTGAAGGAACTTGGCTCTAATACAAATTGTTGGAATAAGGAATTACTGAGAGGGGGGGGGGGGGGTGAATCAGTAATTATGAGATTCTTTAATTTTTTTTACTAAATACGATTTTAGTTATTTCCTCTATTGTCTACTACTTATGAGAGCATTAATTTATAAAGAAAGTGAGCAGAAAACTTAAGATTTTTTATGTTCAAGCAATCTTTCATATGAGAAACACACACACACACACACACACATTGACATCGATATTTTTCATGTGGAAACCCAAAGGGAAAAAACCACCAATTTATTGTTGTTTAAGATTTAAATTAAGAAGAAACTTAATTACATAAGTTTTTTTGTGAGAACCATCACATAGGAAGCACCAACCCCCTTTGGATAGAAAGCACCTACTTTCCAAGAGGCACCAACCTCTTCTAAATGCAGAACACCACCTGCTCTTGTGACTCTTATACTTTCCATATAGTTTTTAAACTGAAAACATAGACATATACAAATAAATAAAAACACCAATCTGATAGGTCACATAATCAAATTCTTCTCTCAACCCTTTGTTGATCCACAAACTCCTTTGGTCTTAAAAAACAACACTTCTATCCTCTACCTACAACAACATATGTTCAACTCTCTGCCTTCTCACGACACACTCTCTGTTTCATTCCTTTCAGCTATGATTCAACACTCGTTTCACAACCCTCTCACAACTCACACTCCTTAACTGATTCAATAATTCTCTCTCCCACCCCCTTTCTTGATGGAAATCAATGGTTTTAATCCTCAATTTCACACTGCACCAAGCTATTTCTGCTATATGTTTCCACACTTCTCAAGTGTACCTTTGTGTGGCCTTCTTTTCTGCTATTGCATCTTCCCATTGAATTATGTCATGGTATTAATAATAAGAATAGGATTATGAGTACTTCACTAACTCCTCGTGTAATCCTCCATACTGAGATTTAATATCAGTCCGCTTGTACACTCTAACATGACTTCCCATGCTTATTTATTTCTTCCTAGAGCTTGATAGTTCACATGAATGACAACTCTTTTTCTTATTTAAATTAGCATGACGTGCACGGGATGAAGAACTTGGCTTTCTTTATCCCATCAATTCTTCTTTGTGAACCATTGTCCTCGTTGCCTTGTCTCACTGCTTCCTACAGGTTTTACTAACTCCAAATACCATCTCTGCTTTGCATTTAGTCTCCAATTGTTTTGAATTTAATCTCTACTTGCTGATCCATTCATTCTTTTAATTAATCGTACTGTTCCATCAGAGCCACACCATTTTGTAACTCATATAAAATGAGTATTACAAAATCACACAGCTCCGAAATTCCTTTAGCCCCTTGGTGCTTAGCACTTGGTTCCTTTTTTCTCCACACGACCATGTGCCAGACAATATCAAAGCCCCTTATATCGAAACATGTTTCAAATGATGTTTTCATTGGAATTACGAGGTCCTCATACTCCGATATCCCGAAATCCGATATGACATCATGTTTACATCATACCTCCACATGGTGTCCCCTGAGTGATGACACATGTCACCATAATTTTCCCCATTAGGCCCCTGAAAATGTAGGTTTTAACCCTATACAGAAATTATCTGCAAACGAAACTTAAAAACAAAAAAAAACAATAGTGAGAGCATAAAACATAAAACACATAAACACAGATATTTTCCCTTGGATCCCAAATCGGGACGAAGACATTGATTTTTCATTATATTCGTTTTAGTGTTACAACACATATATATACATGTCGAAGCATACATAAACTCCAATCCATTAAACCTAGATTAGAACATAACCATAGTTCCCTTGATCAGATCTACAAAATACCAGGGGCCAAAAACCATCATGCCCCAAAACCATGTGCAAACCCATGCACAAAACCATGGGCGGGTCTGCCCACCGGAAAATAAGGACCAATTTTTTTTTCCGAGGCGCTACCCCGGATCCCAACAGGGGGGGGCTACAACCCCCCCTGTGACCCCCTCGTACGTTGCACCCAACGCAACGTACAAGGGGGGGCTATCACCCCCCCTATTACCCCCCCGCGCGTGATTAGTCGTGGAAAGAATATAACATAAACCCAACATTCTCCCACTTGTTGTTTTCTTTCTGCAGGGGGCCACAGGAGAGCTGTGTCATTAGCCCAGCTTTGCAACACCCATTGTTTCTCTACACCAAGAGAAATTTTGAGTGCTCAAAGACTTTGTCAATGCATCTGCAACATTCTTCAAAGTGTCCACCTTTACCAGCAACACCCTTTTACCTTCAACCATATGTCTCACAAAGTGATAGTGAACATCAATGTGCTTTGTCTTTGAATGATAAGCAGGGTTCTTATCCAATAAAATTTCACTTTGGCTATCACAGTATATCCTTATAGCTTGCTGCACCAACCCCATACTTGAACACAATCTCTACAACCAAACTGCTTCCTTGCTTGCATGAGTGGCTGCCATGTATTCTGCCTCTGTAGTTGAAAGAGCCACTACAGATTGTCTTTTACTCATCCAACTGACTGCACCTCCAAATAGGCTAAACACATACCCACTTGTAGATCTTCTTTGGTCCAGATCTCCAGCCCAGTCTGCATCAACAAAACCACGAATGTCCAACACTCTTTCCAATCCTGGTCTTCCCTGGTAGCACAAGCCATAATCACTAGTGCCATGCAAATATCTGAAAACCCACTTCACTGTTGTCCAATGCTCCTTCCCTGGGTTTGACATAAACCTGCTCAATACTCCCACTGCATGTGCAATGTCTGGTCTAGTACATACCATTGCATACATCAGGCTACCCACTGCACTTGCATATGGAACACGGGACATATCCTTCTCTTCTTCTTGTGTCTTGGGACACTGTTCAACAGACAACTTTGTACCTATAGGAATCAAAACATTCACCGGTTTACTATCACACATATTGAACCTCTGAAATATAGTCTCGACATACTTCCTCTGGTTTAACCAGAGCTTCCTCTTTGCCCGATCTCCCTTAATTTCCATGCCCAAAATATAGTTTGCAGCACCAAGATCCTTCATGTCGAATTTGGAGAACAGTTGGGTCTTCAAATCTTGGATAATTTCTTTGTCATTTCCAATCAACAACATATCATCCACATACAAGATCAAATAAATAACACGGTCACCAATTAATTTAAAATAAACACAGTGATCCTCCTTGCTTTTGGTGAAGCCAAGTCCCCGTATATAGGTATCAAATTTCTGATACCACATCCTTGGTGACTGTTTTAACCCATATAGAGACTTCTTTAACCTGCATACCAGCTCTTTCTTCCCCTTCACCATAAAGCCTTCAGGTTGTTTCATGTAGATCTCCTCTTCCATATCCCCGTGAAGAAATGTTGTCTTCACATCCATCTGTTCTACCTCAAAATCAAATGCAGTAACAACAGATAAAAGTAATCTAATAGAAGTAACTTTGGCAACAGGAGAAAAAATATCACCAAAATCAATTCCTGGCACCTGGGAATAACCTTTTTCTACCAACCGAGTTTTGTATTTCTCCACCTTTCCTTCTACATTCATCTTCTTCTTAAACACCCATTTGCTCCCAATGGGCTTCCTTCTAGCTAGCAACTCCACTAGATCCCATGCCTCATTTTTATGCAAGGATGCCATTTCATCAACCATGGCCTCCTTCCAGAGTTTTCCATCCTCTGAATCTACTGCCTCCCAGACGGTTCTGGGATCATCATTAGTTATAGTTAAAGAAAAATTTGAATAGAAAGCAGATGGAATATACCTTTCTGGTTGTCTTCTTTCCCGAAATGATCTTCTCACAGCTGGAGTTTGTGGCTCTTCCTCTTCTGAGACTTCTTCTGTTGTAGAGTTTGATTCATCCTCCTTTAGCTCAAACTTTATCTTCTCAGGTTCCTTTGGTAGGACTTTATGTTTAAAAATATCTTTCACCTCCCTAAAGACCACATCTTGGTTGTACACAACCTTCCTTGTTTCCAGGTTCCAAAGCTTGTAACCCTTTAAACCATCCTTATACCCAATAAAGATGCACCTTTCAGATTTATTATCCAACTTTCTCCTTTTCTCCTTTGGAACATGTACATATGCATCACATCCAAATACCCTCAGATGTGAAAGAGAGGGTTTCTTACCAGTCCATACCTCATGTGGAGTCTTATCCTCCAACGCTGATGAAGGTGATCTGTTAACCAAGTAACATGTAGTCTCCACTACCTCTACCTAGAATTCTTTTCCTAACCCGGTACCACTGAGCATGCTTCTTGCCTCTTCCTTCATCGTTCTATTCATTCTTTCTACAAATCCTTTTTGCTGAGGTGTGTATGGATTAGTCTTCTGCCGTGCTATACTACACTTCTTAAATAGAGTCTTCAAATTCCTTCTTCTGAAATCCCCACCATTACTCTGTCCTCAACACCTTTATCTTCTCTCTGTCTGGTTTCCCACGAGAGCCTTAAATTCTTTAAATCACCTCCGAGGCTTGATTTCTTTCTCAAAGTATATCCATGTATTCCTTGAGAGATCATCTATGAATGAAACATAGTACACGGTTTTACCAGTGATGGAACCGACACGAGGTCCAAACACATCCGCGTACAAGCTCTAATATCTTGTTCGCCCTCTTAGCACCAGAAGGAAAACTCACCCGATTCTACTTCCCATATACACAATGTTCACGAAAATCTAAATTCAGAGAGCTATTAGATACACCTTCTACCATACCATTTCCATGCAGTATCCGAAGGCCCTTCTCTCCAATATGTCCAAGCCTTTGGATGCCATAACATGGTCTTTTCTCCAGAGACAGCTAGGCTTTCCACTCCACTTTTAGGAACCACAAAACTGTTACACCCATCAATAACAGTGCTACCTTGTAGCTTGTATAGAGTTCCAGTCCGAACTCCCCGCATTAATACCAGTGCTCCCTGAACCAGCTTGCAGGCATCTTTCTCGAACACTATTTTTACACCTGCATCATCCATCTTGCTTACAGAAATCAGATTTCTGGCCAATACAAGAATATGCAGAACACCAGGAAGTGTTCTAATCCTTCCACCTTACTACGCTGGCTTAACGTTTTCCGTTCGGCGATTCGGCCTTCCTATCATCACCTAGAAAACCTCATAGCCATCGGACTTCTCATCGTAGAACCACTCTATAGGGGAGTGAAGTGAAAGAATGCACCAGTCGATCAACATTTGACTCATGATCTACATGTGTTGAAGAAGAAGCCAAATACACATCCCACCTTCATCAAAGGTTGGTTTTGCCTCTTGCATAAAGGAGCAACATTAGATCCTTAGAATTCTCTGGGAGCTTTGGAATCTGCGAGTCTTTTTGTAGTGCCCTTCCTTTCCACATTTCCAGCACACCTTTACAAACTTTCCAGGAGATTTAGATCTCCCACTCGAAACCTTATTCTTGCTTCTGTTCTGGGACCTTCCTTGTACAAATAAGGCATCTCCATTCTGACCCTCCATATTTCTTCGTCTAATTTCCTCCGACAACAAGGCTAAGAGAATGTCATCAAAATTCAAGGTAGTTGTATTGCTACCTATTGTAATAACTAGACTGTCCCACAAATCTGGTAGAGAACACAACAAATTGATGCACTTATCTTCATATGATATTTTAATATCAACAGATGACAATTGACTTACCACAGTATTGAAGGCATTCAGATGCTCTATCATCGAGTCTCTATCCTTCATCCTCAGGTTATACAATTTTTTCTGTAGGAACAATTTATTCACCAGAGACTTAGATTGGTACAGAGTCCCTAGCTTGTCCCATAAGGTCTTCGCTGTAGCTTCCCCAGATACATTCAACAATACTAAATCTGAGGCACACAATAGTATTGTGCTCTTTGCCTTCCGATCCAGCTTGTTCCAGTCTTCATCTGACATTGCCGTTGGTTTAGTACCCGGATCTACTGTAATCCACTGATATTTATCCACCAGCAGATCCTCCATTTTGAGCTTCCACAACTCAAAACTCTGACCATTAAATTTCTCGATCTCTATCTTCCCGCCTCTCGCCATCTTCTTTCACCGCAATAATCAATCCTGCAAACAAGGTCTACCTCAGGCCGCAACAAAAAACCCCTCAGCAGGGTCCCCTTGAAGCCGAAAATGCTTTGATACCAAATGTAGGTTTTAACCTTGTACATAAATTATTTGCAAAAGAAACTTAAAAACATAAAATAAAAAATAGAGAGATCATAAAACATAAAACGCATAAACACAGATATTTTCCCCTGGATCCCAAATCGGGACGACCAGCTTGATTTTTCATTATATTCATTTTAGTGTTACAACACATATATATACATGCCGAAGCATACATAAACCCCAATCCATTAGCCCTGGATTAGAACATAACCGTAGTTCCCTTGACCGGATCTACAAAATACCAGGGGCCGAAAACCATCAGGTCCCAAAACCATGTGCAAACCCATGCACAAAACCATGGACGGGTCTGCCCACTGGAAAATAAGGACCAAAATTTTTTCCTGGGGCGCTGCCTCGGATCCCGATAAGGGGGGCTACCGCCCCCCCTGTGACCCCCCCGTACGTTGCACCCAGTGCAATGTATAGGGGGGGGCTACCACCCCCCCTGTTACTGCCCCCGCACATGATTATTCGTGGAAAGAATATAACACAAACCCAACAGAAAAATGCGACAACTAGTTTCCATGGGTCCATAGCTCTTTCCACGTTATAATGATGTCATTTTCCACTTCAGCTCTTAAGGACCAATCAACTACAACCGTGTGTCTATTACGAGGAGAGAGAAAGAGTCCTCACGATCCTTGGTTCTTTTCAGAATTCCTTTGTATTTCTTCTCCTTCGCAAACCTATACACTTTCACGTATTTGGAATTTATAAGACTTATAATATTCCTAGGTTCTGATTTGCACCGCCCTACGATATAGCTTTCTCTAAGGTTCCGATGTGCTCAGACCCCCGATATAGCCTGCTCCAATGCTCTGATGCTCCGAGGTTCTAATGTTCTCATACCTCTGATATAGCCTTCTCCGATGTTTCGATGTGCTGATCGCCTCCTGCTCCGATGCTCCAAGGTTCTGATGTTCTCAGGCCTTTGATATAGCCCACTCCGATGCTCCGAGGTTTCGATGTTTGGTCTCCTCTTAAGGCCTTCAAGCTCCTTACTTCGATAATCAAGATCTTTTGATTTCGATGGGCATTTCTTGATTTCCATGTACCATTGGAAAGCTTATTCTCAACACTTTTTATTGGATATGGTCTGATGCAATATTTGAGCCCATTTGCAACCTAAAGCATGGCTCCAAACCTGAAGGATGATGCCAAGGACTTGGACCCCCAATTCACCATAGTCATCATTTTATGGCTTTTCAATAAGCCTTCTACTATGGTGATTCTTTATTAGAAAATTGCAGTTATCGTTGGATTCCTCCTAGACACTTAAATCACTATTGTCATCCGGTTGACATCAATGCCAATACACTCACAATCACTAGCCATCTAGAAAATGTCAACTATCCTACATTACTAAACAAAATTGATAGGAGAAAGCTTGTGGATGTGTATCTAGTCAAAATTAGGAAGGCAGAGTTGCTTAGAAAATATATAGACTCATGATTTCAGAAGCTCTGGTGGATATTATCAATCTCATCAAACAATGGGTAGGGACGATAGGTGACTCAGGTCAATACCCAAAATTTTTAGAAATAAAAGGAGCCTTGGAGAAACCAACTAGTCCCTTCAACATGAATTATAAATGGCTAAAATATGAAGAATTAATTAACCTTGTCAGTTCTTATTGGAAAGCATACAAAACCCTAGATGGTCCTTTATGCGTAGACAAGTTTGAAGCCAATCCGAAGCTCATAAAACAAAATTCAAAGGAGTGAGCCAAGAAAAAGAAATAAGAAACTAAATAGGAGCTAAGAGGAATATAGAAACAACTATATACACTTTCCAACTAGGAAGGAGAAGGATATGAATCAATTGAAGACAAAGAAAAGTTGTTAAGGTTGGATAAAATGAAAAAGAGGTATTAGAAGAAAGGGAGGTTGAATGGAGATTAAAAATTAGGGCCATCTAGTTGGAATGTAGTGACGAGAACACACGGTTTTTCAAGCGTACACAAAAGGAAGGACATGGTGCAACATCATCTGGAGCCTAAAGGAATTTGAGGGTAGAGAGGTCTCAAACTTTGGAGGGATAAAAAACCTTGGAAAGAATCATTTATAGAACCTCTTTCATGCTCCAAAGGGATACTCAATAACATAAATAATTAGAATAACTATGATCTTCCCTAGGTTTGTAGAAGAAGAAGAGAGTAGAGCCATCATGGAGGAAATGACTGGGGAAGATCTTAAATCTGTATTACGTATATTCCAAAAGGACTAAAGTCTTGGGCCAAATGGCAAGGTAGTAAAATTATGTCTAGGACTGTCTGACATTATTGGGAGTGAATTTCTTTCATTTACTGAAGAATCCAAGAGGGATCAAAGAATGTTTCCAGTGTTTAAATTGACCTTTATATCACTCATCCCTAAAGTGGACTCTCCTGAATATTTTGAATATTTTCAACCCATTTCTCTATGCAACACAATCTATGAAGTAGTAGAGAAAGTGTTAGCCAATAGACTGAATCCCATCCTATCAAAAGCAATTTCCAAGGAACAATTTTCCTTTTTGGAAGGAAAGAAAACACATGAAGCGATTGGAGTGGACCAGGAAGGCCTCCACAACATAAAGGTTTAGAATCCTAAAGGAGTGGTACTTAAGATAGATATCTGAAAATATTAAGACAAGGTCAAATAAATATATATTAGACTTCTTTTAAATCACATAGGGTTTAGTGTGGACTTCATCTATTGGATTATGAGTCACATTCATATAGTTTCTTTTGTTGCAATGATAAATGGCTCAACTTCCCCCTTATTCCATGCCCAAAGAGGGCTTAGATAGGGGTGTAATTTATCACCCATGCCATTTCTACTATTAGCAAGGGGACTGAGTCATCTTATGGCAGAAGCTAAGGGTAGAGGCGAATTATAGGGAAGTTTTAACTAGAGAAATTTTGAGGTCTAAAATGGGCCTCCTAAGGAATATAATAAAATAATAGTGGAAATAAAAAAAATAGATTACAACATGAAATTTTAGAGAGAAAAAAGAAAAAACCTACTTTTTAAACTCATATTTTCAACTTATCTCCCTATGGTTTTACTCAAATTTTGATTGGGAGCACTCGCTGATATGGAATTTAATTTGACATCCAAGGAGTACCCATGTTGCATACTTTCAACGAACCCTGCTACATGAAAAATGAGAAATACCTGAAAAAATATGATTGCAATCACAATTTTCATGTATTTCTCTTTTTTGATGTAGCAGGGTCCATCAAAACTATACAACATGGGTACTCTTTGGATGACCAATTAAATTCTGTATTCCGCTCGAAATTTGAGTAAAATTGTAGGGAGATAAGTTAAAAATACAAGTTGAAAAGGTAGTTTTTTTAATCTTTTTACCTTTTTACTCCAAAAATGGAGAATCATTCCCCAATGTTGACATCATCATATTGAATCATATTAGTTCTTATAAATTTGATTTTGGTTGTACATTTTTTTTTTTGAGGCCCATTTTAAACCTCAAAATTTCTCTAATGATTGTTATGGCTTTGACATTGACAAACCTCTTTTTTATTGATGGAATTCTAATATTTTGTAACGTCTCTTTAATAGATATGGGAAATATAGTGGAGATCATTTCCATTTATGGAAAAGCCACATGGATGACTATAAACAATAGAAAATCAACTTTGTCTCACCATAACCTAGAAGAGGAGGAGATGAGCCATATCACCCAACAAATCCTTTTGTAGGAAAAGCCTTTGGTAGAAGGTATGAATTATTTGGAAATTCAAACTAAAACCAAATAGTTGTAAAAGGAGGACTAGTCATGTCTCATTTATAAGGTAGAGAAAATATTGAAAATATGGAGCTTGAAATGGCTATTTGGAGAAAGTCACGTTGTATTGATAAAATTCGCCTTGGAATCCATACCGGTATATTGGAATGGTTTCTAGCATGGGTTCCAAAGTGAATTTTAGAAAAAATAAGAAGAATATGGTTCAAAGTGACTTTGGTGAGGAAATCAAGAACATGGGATCCTCCCCTTGGTAAAATGGGATAAACTAGCAACTCCAAAGCTCTTGGGTGGATGGGGTCTAAAGCACAGCTGGAGATTGATTAAATCATAGAACATATGCAGTCACTTAGAAGTATATAGCCTCAAGTGCACTAGACGAATGGATCAAGAGGGTGGAAAATCCTCATGAAGACATCTCAACAATATAAGGGTGGTTTAAAACTTGTTTGATCTCATAGGAAATGTGCTAGCCTGGAAAATAGGAAATGGTGATAGAGTCTAGATTGGAACTGATCCATGTTGAGGAGTAGTGCAGGCCATCTCCTTCCCCAACTTCTCATTGATTCTTTATGAGATAGAGGTATTTCAAAGTTAGCATACATTTCTAGCTGGGATCACACCACCATCTAGAGGAAATGATGGAGATTAGTAGAGGAGCTTGGGATAGAGGCTAAATTCCATGCATCATTGAATCACTATTTGAATGCTCTAATAACCTATTACATAAGTCTCACATAATGTGAGGATGAACTAGTTTGGTGTTGTTCTCCATTTTACTCTGACACCCCAAAGCTATATTATTTAGTATTAAATGTAGACAGCGGCACTCGAAGAGTCAAAATGGTGGTGGAGAGTGGTAGAAAGCAAAGTGTCTAACAAAAGCACAAATTTTTATGTGGTTCTTGATGGAGAAGAGGGCCCCATCCAGGATGTCCTTTAAAGATGGTTTTCCATTGGGTTGAGTTGGTGCTCCCTTTGCAAGGGAGGCAAAGAAACCTTTGTACACGTATTTAAGCAGTGTTCATTCTTTAAGCAAATGTGGGAAGCCTGCATGTTAGTGAGAGGAATAATCCAAAATTGGGAAGGGGAAAAATTAGAGGAAGCACGGAGAAGATGACACTCATACCTGATCACTTGTGCACACAGATCCCTCCCATTGATAATCTGTTGGGGGGTATGGCTAGATTGAAACAAAGCCATTTTCCTGGAAAATCCCTCAGCCCCGAAGCCACATCGCAACAGAAGATATAGTTATTATAGTTCACTTGCCTCAAGAAAAAGGCATAAAAACTCCCAGAATAATTATTAATGGAAATATAGACAACACAAATCCATGATATTTCTTTGATGGAGCCTCCCTTGACGTGGGTCGAAGGAGTGGGGATGGTTTTTCACTTTTTCTATCTACCACACATGTTTTCCGAGTTAAAAACATGATTTGGTCTAGGAACAAACAATCAAGATGAAATAATGCCATGTAAAACTTTGTTGATTTTTGTAAAGGGAAAAGGATGTTCTTTGAACCCACATAAATTTACTTCTAATCCCATTTTGGAAGATTTATGGTATTTCAAAGACTCATATATTTTCTTTATGTGTTCTCATAATGAAAAGGAGCGAAATTGGTTGACTAATAGGCTCTCAAAAGAAAGTTTGACTATGGAACAATGACTTTGGCATATCTAGGAGCAACGCGAAGTTTCACATATAAATATATATCGAACTCTACAATTCATATGACATTATTTTATGAGAAAGGTGACAACCACTATATTTTTCACCAATTTTTGATGTAACATGATCTCTGTACTTATTTTTGAAAATATGAAGCCAAAAATAAGTCGGAAAAATGTATGAGGTAGAAGCATGATAGTTTACAACACAGACGCTAATTTTTTTTACTTGGAATACACTTAAGGGTGTATGTATAGAATGTAATTTTGAATCATTTTATAAATGAATGGAAATTGTGATTTTATTTTTATTTTTATTTTTATTCATTTATTATTATTATTATTTTGTGGTTTTTTATGTGTACTTAAATATTTAACAAATTTTGATGTCTAACATTTTAAAAAAACCAATTTTATTACAAAAAAATATTTAAACATGAGTTATATATAAAATATTTCAATGTCAAATAAAATCTAAATTCTATATAATGTGAGGAGATTTGTAAGTCCTTAATACACACACACACACATACCCCATAGATTTGCACTTCAAAGAATTTGTTCACTTCATAGTATTTGTGCATGATAGGTTCAACATTGATTCACAATATAAATCCCTTTTAGGTCTAGATATACCATGCCTCTCTCTCTCTCTCTCTCTATATATATATATATATATATATATATATATATATATATATATATATATGTGCACACACCAATTTTTCATTGATTTTTTTTTTTTTTTTTTAAATGTATAAATGAATACAATGCCTTGAAAGTCCTCTCGAGAAATTTGATTGTGTAAACTGCTCAACTTAAATTTGTAATTCCAACAAATCTTTATTAAAATATACTTGAGCCCCATTGAACACTTGGATTGTATAGACTACTGAACTTAAATTTTCATTTCCAATAAATCTTTACTAAAATATACTTGAGCTAAATGTAAACTAGTGTGACTATTAAAATGTTTTTAAAATGTTTTAGCGATAATATATATATATATATATATATATATATATATATATATATGAAAATTAACATATTTAATCTATAAATTATATTGTCCATATTACAATATTTTTTTATTACTACATTTTTAAATAAAAATTAATATTATTTAACTTTACATAGTGAAATATTTCATTTATGGCCTACCTTGAATATTATTGATAATATGTTTAAAATCTTACATGCAAATTTTATATTTAAAATTGAATAAACTAGACAAAAGCAGAACGAAGTTTAAAAGAGTAAGGCCACGTGGGTGGCAGAGAGAGATAAAAATGCACGTTTTTTCCATGAACAAGTGGCATTTCGAAGAAATAAGAATGCCATTTGGTCTGTCAAACAGGGAGAGGGAAACTCTGCATATTCACAACGAGACATTCAAAAGGAAGTTGTGTGATATTTTAGCTCCTTGTACAAAGCAAGACCCAAAGTTTTCTTTGATAAACAGATGCAAAGTTATAAATCTCTTTCCTCTGATGGTTAGCAAACAGGACAATGGCACATTGGAGAGGACAATTTCCTTCGAAGAAGTTCTTGGGTTCATGAAAAATAATTTGAAAGGAAAAAAATCCCTGGACCAGACAGCTCGCTAGTGGAACTCTTCTTACATTTCAAAGACGTGATGGCAGATGAATTTACCGAGATGGCTGAGGAACCCTGTCGAATGTTCATGATCCCCGGATCGATAAATGCTACATTCCTTGCTCTCATTCCTAAGGTGCCCAAGCCTTCTTCATTTTCTAATTTCTGTTCTATTTCGCTTTGCAACTCTTTTTATAAACTGATATCCAAAAGCATAGAAAACATGATAAAATCTATTCCGTCTAAGCATATTACTCTTAAATAATTTGGGTTATTACTCTTAAATAATTTGGGTTTTAATATAGTTATTGATAAAATGAGAAAATTATCGATTACCAGTTTTTTTGAGGTAGTAAAAAAAAATCCCGATTTTGAAAAATGGTTATTCATAATAACATTTTTTTAGCATATTTTTGACACTTCAAATTTTCTTATGTAGCATTTTTTAAAAATGTTAGTGATTTTCATGCTGATTTCGAAAAATATTGATGCAACATCAATCCATTTTTTTAGAGGTTTTATTTTTGACACTTTAAATTTTTTTCATATATCAAGTATGAACAATTTTTTAAAATGTTAGTGATTTTAATGCTAATTTTGAAAATTGTTGATGCAACATCAATCCTTTTTGTTCGGAGGGCATATTTTTTTCACTTTAAATTTTCTAATGTATATTTTTGTATTTATTTTTAATTTAAAGTTAATTTAAATTATTATTAATTTTAAAACTTACAAAATTTTAAATATATTTTTTTAAATTTTAAATTTAAATTTTTTTTTTGAAATTTTGTTTTAAATGTATTTTTTTTATATTATTTTTTTTAAAATTTTTTTATTTGGTCTATTAATTTTTTTTTTAAATTTAAATTTTAATGTTTTTATTTTTAATTTGGTTCTATTATTTATTTTCAATGTTAAGTTTTTAAATTTTTTCTTCGAATTATGTTTTTTTTAATATTTTTTTTTGTTTTTTTCATTTTGTTTTTTTGGTTTTTTATTTTTTATTTAAATTTTTAAATTTTAAATTTTTGTGTTAATTTTGTTTTTTTAAAACAAATTTTATGTTTGAATTTTTTTGTGTTATATATATTGTGTTTTTTTTTTATATTTCTTGATGATAACCATAACAAGTTGTTCGTGTAGACCTTGAAAACTACTTTGTGATTTTTCCCTAAGATATTTAGTTATTATTATTTTTATACTTCTTGTTTTTTTTTTTTTACTTTTAATATTTGTTTTTAATTTTAATTTTTGTTTTGTTTTATGTTTTTAATTTTTATTTACTTATCAATTTATTTATTATTGTTATTATTATTAGTATTATTATTTTTAGGCTTCATGTCGATCCTCGACTAGCAACCTGACCCTATTATGTGTCAATTTGATTATTATTACTATTATCCAATTTTAAGGTCACGACCAAGTGAGGAACCAAATTGGTGTATGAGACCCCCTTGTTTGTGGGATAAGTGACCCATCTCTGCACAACGATTTGACTGTTAAGTCTACGAAGACATACATACTCTACCCTCCTCTGGTTTTGAACCCATGACCTCTAGTTTTTGATAATTGATTTTAAAGTTTTCATTATAATTGATCAAGTCTGCCCCTATAGTGTGTCAATTTCATGGTTGATTTTTAAGATTTCATTATAATAGGTCGAGATCGCCTACATTCCTCGTCAATTTGATGGTTCATTTTTAAATTTTCGTTGCAATGTGTTAAGTTGTCTTAGGCTAAGATTTTAAAATAACTATACCTTTAACATTTAAAAAAGAAATTGCTTTTGGTATAATGACTTTTTCATTCAGGTGTTCACTTTTAAAGTTTCTTTTAGTCATAATTTTTTCATTATGTCATCGTTGAAATATATTGAAAATTTAAGGTTTTTTGTAGTCATGATATTTGGTTTTATTTCCATGGTTGAAAAATTGTCAAAATTTTAAGGCTTTTCGGAGTCTTGATATTTTACCTTTAACGTCATTGCTAGAAAATGTTGAAAATTTGCCCCGAAAAAAAAAGATGTTATTCCAACATCAACATTTTTCATTTTCAGGGTGGGTTTCGCACTAAAAAAATTGGCTTTTGCTGTAATTTACCCTGGAAAAAAAGAAGAAGTGGTGATGCAAAATCAACACTTTTCATTTTCGGGTTGTTTTTTCATGTTTTTTTGGGATTTTTTAGCCTAGAGTTGTCGTTTTGAGGTAATATTTCTCATTTGATTGGAAACTTTGTTTTTTTAGATCATAGATAGGTCCACAACATGTTCCCAAGACTTATTCCTTTTTTAATTTCTATCCTATTTCGCTTTGCAACTCTTTTTATAAATTGATCTCCAAAATCATAGAAAACATGATAAAGCCTATTCTGTCTAAGCATATTACTCCTCAACAATTTGGGTTTTTAGATCATAAATAGATCCATGACGCGTTCCCAAGCCTTTTTCCTTTTCTGATTTTTTTTCTATTTCACTTTGTAACTCTTTTTATAAACTAATTTCCAAAATCATAGAAAACATGATAAAGCATATTCTGTCTAAGCGTATTACTCCTCAACAATTTGGGTTTTTAAATCATAGATAGATCCATGAAACTGTCACGATAACCCAATAATGCATCCATACATTTAAGACTTGGTAGAAACAAGCTTGTCTCACGCGGATAGATCTGATCAAAGCTTTTGATTGTGTGGATTGGCAACTTTTTTGACTGATACTGCATAAAATTAGGTTTGACACTAAGATGATAGATTGGATCATGACCTATATTACCATAGTCATCTTTGAAATTATCATCAACGGATTCCCATATGAATTCTTCAAGGCTTCTAGAGGCCTTAGACATGGCTGCACACTCTCTCCTCTTTTGTTTTTGATTATCAATGATGGATAGATCAAGGAGGAACAATCCCGACACTTTATTTCTAGATGCAGGATGCCTAGAAATATTTCATTTACACATATTATGTTTGTTGACGAAGTTTTATTGATTGGAAAGAGGCATCCAAATCGGAATGGTTTGTCTTTCATCAAATACTTTTTGAATTTGGGGAGGCCTTGGGCTTGATCATGAGCAGTGGAAAATTTTCCCTGATATCTACAAACCACGAGGATGCTGAGAGTTTGGAGATAACCAATCTTTTTAATGTGCAATCAAATCCTTTGGATGCTGGGTTTAAATACTTGGGCTTTATTTTAAAGCTGAATTACTATGAGTTGAAAGATTGGAACTGTATCATAATTTTTTTTTGAAAAAAAGATGCTTCAGTGGTCATACAAATGATTATCTAAGTGAGGGAATCTCGTATTGATAATATCGATTGTTATGAAACCATCTCCAAAAATAAAAGAAAAGAGAGATTAACGCCTAAGAGATAGCCACTTCGAGGGGGCAACCTCCAATACATTACATAAATGAAAAATTCTTGGATGATACAATTTACAAAACCTCCTTTCTATATATAGGAGTCCATGGGGCCATAATGTAATCCTAGTGGGCCACAGTGTAATCCTAGCCGACCTAACAATAATAATTTAAGGGCACAATAATAACAAAATGGGGATTACAAGGGTACAATAATAACAATAAGGGGTTTACACTAACAATAATAAGGGACTATACTAGTGATATAGGGACCTAACATGCCCCTCTCCTTCAAAAAAAATGTTGTCCTCAACGCTTGAGTAGCTCCGGGTGCTTCTGTATAAAATTCTCATCCTCCCATGTAGAATCTTCAGTGGGTAAGTTCTTCCACTTGATGAGATACTCTGAAATTGATCGATTCCGTAGCTGTCGAGTTCTTGTTTCCATGACCGCTTAAGGTTCCAATATGATTTTTCCTTCCTCATCAAGTTCTGGCAATATTGTTTGAACTGGAAGATTTTCACCTATAACCTTTTTTAAGCATGAAACATGGAAAACCGGATGTACTCGCGAAGAAGCAGGAAGCTCCAATTTGTATGCCATAGAACCAATCTTTTGCAACACCTTGTAAGGACCATAGTACTTTGGTGATAATTTATTATCCTTCTTAGCTTGCTTGAGGGGCATTTGTTTGTATGGTTGTAGCCGTAAAAATACCCAGTCTCCTACATCAAAACTTCTCTCGCTGCGATGTTGATCTGCCTGTTGTTTCATTCGATTTTGTGCCAAATTTAGGTTTTCCTTTAAGAGTTGGAGAACTTCTTGTTGATGCTCGATGTTATCTTCCACTGCTTGAACCTTCAAATTTTCTCTTAAAGATGATGTGATGGATGGTGGATGATATCCATAAAGTGCCATAAATGGGGTCATTTTTGCTGCAGTATGGAAGGAAGTATTATACCACCATTCAGCGAGAGGTAACCACTTGACCCATTGTGTTTGTTTATCAGATACAAAACAACAAAGATATCCTTCCAAACATTTATTTACTATCTCAGTTTGACTATCGGATTGAGGATGATAAGATGAGCTATGAGCTAATTGAGTACCCAAACAAGAAAATAACTCCGTCCAAAAATTTCCAGTAAAAATGGGATCTCTGTCGCTCACAATAACCCTTGAGTTTCCATGTAGCTTTTGAATTGTGTCCATAAATGTAGTAGCAACTGTACTTGCTTTAAATGGATGAGATAATGCACAAAAGTGTGCATACTTGGTAAGTCTATCAACTACCACCATGATGACACTCTTTCCTTCGGACTTAGGTAAACCCGTGATAAAATCCATTGAAATCTCCTCCCAACGTTGACTTGGAATGGATAAAGGTTGTAGAAGTCCTGGGGTCTTAATTGTTTCCACTTTATTCTGTTGGCAAACCAAACATTCCGCCACAAACTTTCGAATATCCGATTTAAGGCCATCCCAAAAAAATTCTTTCTTCACCCTGTGGTAAGTTTTTAAAAATCCTGAGTGTCCTCCTAAAGGAGAAGTGTGCAATTCCAGAAGAATCTTTTGTTTTAGTTGGGAATTCTTGAAAAGATATAAGCGATCTTTGTACCATAAGGAATCATTTTTCCAACTAAATGTATCAGATGTACTAGGATCTTGCTGCAACTTTTGAATGAGTGTCCAAACTTCTTCGTCCTTCTTCCATTCATCCCTTGCTTCGGTTATCCAATCTGGTTGGATAATAGAAATGGCACAAAGCAATGCTTCCACCTCCTCATCCTTTCTTGAGAGTGCATCTGCAACAACATTTAGCTTCCCTTTTTTGTAGATGATTTCAAAGTCATAACCCAACATCTTTGTGACCCATTTTTGCTGCTCTTCTGAAGATAGTCTTTGTTCCAAAAAGTGTTTAAGACTATCATGATCAGTTTTTACCTTGAAGTGTCTTCCCATTAGGTAAGGTCTCCATTTATTTAGTGCATGTAGTATTGCCAACATTTCCTTCTCATAAATAGCCTTTTGTAAATATTTCCTGAGGCATCACATTCAACAATAAAGGTTTTTGTGAAGTCTGACGTAGCTAAGACTGGTGCTAGGCACATTGCCTCTTTAAGATGTTCAAAGGCCTTAGTTGCTTAAGGAGTCCGTGGAAATGCATTTTTCTTCAATAATGATGTTAGAGGTGCTCCTATTCTCCCATAATTCTTCACAAACTTGCGATAATACCCTGTTAACCCAAGAAATCCACGCAACTTATTTATGGCTGTGGGGACTTTCCATTCCTTAATGGATTTAATTTTGTTAAGGTCTACCTTAACACCCTCGTAAGATACAATATGACCCAAATATTCCACCTCTTGTACTCTAAAGAAACATTTGGATGTTTTTGCATATAATTTTTTCTCCTCTAATAGTTTGAGCACCCTGTCAACATGTTGAACATGATCCTTCCAAGACCTACTATAGATTAGTATATCATCAAAAAATACTAGCTCAAATTTTCTAAGGAAGGGTTTGAAAATGGAATTCATCAACCCTAGAAATGTAGAAGGTGCATTGGTAAGGCCAAAAGGCATGACCAAAAATTCATAATGAACCTCATGAGTTCGAAATGCTGTTTTTGGAATATCTTCAGTCTTGATTCTAATTTGATGATATCCTGAACAAAGATCCAACTTGGTAAAATAAATTTCTCCATATAATTCATCCAATAATTCATCAAGCAGGAATGGGAAATTTATCTTTAATAGTGAGCTTATTGAGCTCCCTATAATCCGGACACATGCGCCATGATCCATCCTTCTTGTGCACCAATACTACTGGACCAGAGAAAGAGCTTTGACTAGGTTTAATTATACCAGCCTCTAACATTTCTGAAATCATACATTCAATTTCACTCTTTTGGACATAAGGATATATGTAAGGCCGGATGTTTGGAGGAAAAATTCCCGGAACCAAATGAATAGCATGATCACGATCACGAATAGGTGGGAGTCCTTTGGGAGTATCAAACACCTTGGAATGATTGTCCAAGACTTTTTGGAGATCTGGAGAACTAGATGATTTTGATGTTGGAACTTATAGTGAGAATAATTGTGCAATTACGCCTCATTGTTCTTTCTTTAGAAGCTTTGTCATGACATTAGAGCTTATTATATTTCCTGGCTTCCCTGTGATACCTCGTAATTTGATTTCCTTTCCTTCTGAAAAAAAATTCAAGAAAAGTTCTTGAAAATTAAAAGCTACTGTCCCCAAAGATTGTAACCATTGTACTCCTAGTACAACATCAGCACCTCCCATTGGGATGGAAAGCATTGGACTATTCAATACATACTCCCCCATGGATAGCTTGATATTATGGCATTTTCCAGAGCAACTTATAGTTCCTCCATTTACAACCATCACTTGACATTTTGGTGTTGGGTATAAGAAACAATTCAATTCCTTGGCTACCTTACAATGAATAAAATTATGGTTACTACCCGAATCAATCAAAATCATTACCTTTCTCTTCTTGATATGTCCTTCTATCTTGAGAGTTTGAGGAGTGGTAATTCCTGCCAATGCATTACATGATATGGTCAGACTCATTTCTTCTTCTTCTAGGGTTGCTTCCTGGTGTATATCCTCTTCTTTTGAAGTTTCTTGTTCATTTTCTTCCTCCTTTTCACAATCTATATAAAATTATTCCTTCTCAGCACACTTATGACCTTTAGTGTATTTTCTATCACAACTGTAGCAAAGCCATTTTTCTCTTTTTTATTCCAATTTTTGTGGTGTAAACCTTATAGGTTGTGGAAGTCTAGGATTAGCAACACTTCCATATTTATAAATGTGAGTGGTAGGCTTCCTTGTCACCATAATTTTACATTCAATTTTTCTTGCCAACCTAAATGCCTTCTCTACTGAATCCGGTTCCCAAATGCGAACTTCATGTTGGATGTTATCCTTTAAAGTACCTATGAAGGCATCAATCCCGTGTTCCTCTAGAATATCAGTTACCCTTATATTCAATTTTTGGAAGTCCTAAATGCGCTCCGCCACTGAACCCTTTTGTTTGAGATTTATCAATTGGATAAATAAGGTGCTGCTCTTTGTATCCTCATAATGTGTTATCATTTCCTCCATAAAAATTGACCAAGTGACAATTTTTTTACGGGAGAAAAGCCATCGATACCATACAAATGTATTTTTTTCTAAGTGTAAAGTTGCAATGCGTACCATTTGTGTGTTTTGCACATTATTGAGATCAAAATATTGCTCCATCTGTAGTATTCATGTTATGAGATCCTTGCCATCAAACTTCCTCATATACATCTTTGGAATATGGTGGTTCTTTAATCCAACATTAGAGTTTATGAAATCATGATTCACATTTATTTTGTTCTCATAATGAGTTTCCTCTACTATATTTTCGCCATTAGGAATCATTTCTTGTATCAACTTTGACAAACCTTCCTTCAAACCTTCCATGTCTTCCTTCAAACCCTCTATTTTTTCTTCCATACCATCTATTTTTTCTTCCATACCATTCTTCAAACCATCCATCGTAGCTTCCATGCCTTTCTTCAAACCATCCATCTTAGCTTCCATGCTTTTCTTGAAAACTTCCATTTCATTTTTTGTTGCTCTTTGTGAGAGTGAATTTTGGTGCACTTTCTCTTGTAATTTTGATAGATCATGTTGCAATTCTTCCTCTTCATGAGTCATAGTAGAGTAATTTGAGGGCTTAATGGGTGTTGAATTATTTTTAGGAGGAATTTTAGAACCCAATACTGATATCTATGCTCAATAGGCCTTTGGAATCACTTAAAACTGATTTTTCAAACAAGACTTATGCAATTTGAAAAAAAATACACACATTTTTCTTGATTTTGAGGAGCTCGATATTGAAACTGAATTATCTCTGTGATTTTAGATCTTCAATATCTAAAATTTGGCCCTAAATTAGCCCTCTGAATCTTCTTTCGAATGCCACAGGTCTGACCTGATTTGGATTCTTGAAGACAAAGGTATGCCTAATCTCCTATGATGACCTAATTATGGACTGGTTTAGCAGAGCGAACTTGTACAACTTTCCACATGTCACTGTTTCCTCCTTCAGCTCTGAAATTGATATTGTAAAAACTACGGTCCGTGTAATTGCATCCACTTTTTACATAATCTGAATCCAATGCTCAAAGTGAGAGTTATGATGTTTTTCCCATGGTCACCTCTTTGAGATGAAATTCGGGAGCCTAAAACAATCCTAACTTCCACAGATCATATATCCCAAAATATTGTGAACCAAGATCTAGAATTTTTACAGAAGGTTTCTCAGGCTTTCAGCTTCGGTCTACGAAAATTTCAGCTTTTGAACCCTCATATAAAAAAGTTTATAGTGAAAATTCCGTGATGACCTGTTTAGGTGAAATTCAAGAGCCTGCAAAAATCCCTAACTTCCACAGATCATATCTCCAAAATGTTGTGAACCAAGCTTTGAAAGTTTGTGACAATGTTCCTCAGGATTTCGGCTTAGCACTCGAAATTTTTTAGCTTTTGAACCTTCATAGAAAAAAAATTATAGTGAAAATGCCACGATGACATGTTTGGAGCAGTGAAACCCTAGAATCCAAAGCTCTGATACCAAATGTTATGAAACCAGCTCAAAAAAAAAATAGAAGAAAAGAGAGATCAACGCCTAAGAAATAGCCACTTCGAGGGGGCAACCTCCATTACATTACATAAATGAACAATTCTTGGATGATACAAATGACAAAACCTCCACTCTATATATAGGAGTCCATGGGGCCACAATGTAATCCTAGCCGACCTAACAATAATAATGTAAGGGCACAATAATAACAATATGGGGGTTACAGTGGTACAAAAATAACAATAAGGGGGTTACAATAACAACAATAAGGGACTATACTAGTAATATAAGGACCTAACATCGATGCTCTAGAATATCTGGCCATTTAGTAGATGCACATATATAAATTTCCATCATAAACTATTAAAAAAATAAACCAAATCATGGCTATATTTATATGGGATAGACTTGGCCATGTGTTAAAAAAATCCATGTTGCTCACTTTGAGGATGTCACAACATAGGTGTTCTTTGGAGGCTGGGGCATCAAAGACATCACAAGTTTCAATTTGACATTGCTTGTCAAGAACCTTTGGAGGGATCTAAAGGATGAAGGCATATTGCAACAAATCATCAAAGTGAAATACTACCTTAATAAAAATCATCTGATTAGATATATTGGAGAAGGGGCTCTAGAAAAATAGGGAGGAGTTTGATGAAATCTAAGCATTGGCCTCTGGGAAACTTGAGATGGGAGGTTAGATTCAGAATCAAGAGTGGAGATTGGGTTGGCTCATATTAAAAGATTGATTGGTAATCACATCCTCTCTCTATCGCTACTCTGTCATTTACATAGTATTGGCTTATTTTCCTTAAATCATATTTATGTATCAAGTGGCCTGAACATGGAGAAATTTTCTTGGGTAGAAGCTAAGGAAATTGGTCTAGTAGGTTCACTTGTAGATGAGTGGGATCACTACACTCTTCAGTTGTGTCTTTCTAGGATTTCCTTGTTGGTGAGGGAGGATGTAATGTCTTTGGATGGTTGTTATAGTAAGGGATAGATTCAAGTAAAGGATGCATGCTCCTTCATACCACAGGGGAGCATCCACGCTTCTAGTGCATTATGGCTTAAAAAAACATGGAATTGGAATTTTCCTCAAAAGCTAAAGTATTTCCTATGGTTGGTAGTACACAATAAAGTTCTAACATGAGATAACTTGTTGAAAAAAGGCTATCTAGGACCGAACATATTTGGATCGATGTCTTTCAATTTCTCAATATAAGAGCCTCATGGACTCAATCCACTATGGAGGATTTCCTCACTCAACAGTTGATGGAGTATAAAACACATAGATATCTACCCTTTTATATCATATGGGGCATTTGGGGAACCCGAAATGCTTATATTTTTTATCACAACATGCCAAATGTGAGATCCACTTGTTTGAGGGTATAACTTACTTCCAATCTGATTGTTAGTAAATGACATTTGGGCTAATCATCATGTATGATTTTTTTTATGGGTCATCAACATCGACTCTATGTGGCAGTGGGGCAGTCATTGCAATTTGAACTTGTTCATGCACTTGAATTGCGGTTGAAAGACGAGACTCTTTCCTCATTGGCTAAAACATGTAAATCGAACCAAGCGAATATGTAGAGACTTCATATGCTAAGAAGCCCTGAAGTTCTAACTACCCTGCTTTTTCACCAGCTGATGCGTTTCAATAGGAAATGTGGTGAAATTTCTTAGTGTTTCAGGAGAAATGTGACCCCAGCTAATTATGTTTCTTGTAAAACCCCACTCATTATCATCAAAACTGGTACACCCCTTAGAAAAAAAATCATTAGTATTAAAGGTGGTCCATAATATATATTAACATTAAATAATATCGCCGTTTCATTGTTTAATATGACATTATTAAGTAATGCACATGTTCCAACTAACGTTAACTCTTCGATTTCCCAAAAATAAAGTGCCAAATCATGGTTTATACTGTGCATGAATCGACACATGTTTTTCACAGTCAACCACTTCGTCACGTGAATCCACAACGTACATAATGTGAGAAACGATGCGGTTCCATTTCTCAATACATCGTCAACACATGACATATGAGAATTTTTTAAAGTTCAATGAAGTTCAGGATTTCTCAATTGTCAACCACTCTTTATTTGTTTTCAAGTTCCAATAAAGCCCATGAATTCACACTTTGTTATCAAAACAATCGTACATAAATACAAATGGTGGCAGAAATAGAGATGGTGATCCATTGTCTCTAAATTTTGAAAAAGTTTTTATTATGATGTATTTTCTATTCTATTTTAGAGGATTAATGAGGTATAAATTTCTTCTTGAATGTAAAATTTGAGAAAATGTAAATCATCCTCTATTTTTGATAAATCTAAAATTAAAAAAGATTTATACTATTTTTTAATGATACTTTATATTCTATATAAATTTCAAATCTCTATATAGAAACATTCATATTTCTTTTATTAAAAAATTCATAGTTACATACATATGCACTTGGAAAATTTGTTTTAATGGTTTAATATTTTTTATTAATTTAATTTTTAAATGTGATATGCATAGTATTGATATATATATATATATATATATATATATATATATATATATATATATATATATATATATATATAAAAGCTAAAACACAATTTATTCTTCAAATTATGTCTTGAAGATAGATCCCCGTTGGGATTCGAAACAACGACAAATGTTGTTCAACACTGTGGATAATCCGAAACTTCCATGCAAAATTTATTATTCAAATATAAATATCATTATTTTATTTATTATTCACATTTTATGTTTATTT
Organism: Pinus albicaulis; assembly: GCA_034641835.2. Classification (NCBI taxonomy): domain Eukaryota; kingdom Viridiplantae; phylum Streptophyta; class Pinopsida; order Pinales; family Pinaceae; genus Pinus; species Pinus albicaulis. Next base: position 1,476,979,168 of record CM076581.1, read on the forward strand.
CATTATATTATTTTGGTTTACTAATTGAAATATTATAACGTGTATGCATGTTCCTCCATTTTCACAATTCTCTTCTATTTTCTCTCCACATAATTTACCACCATATTTTTTTCGCCCAACCATCATTCACCAGTATCATCAAATTTCCCCAATATTTGGAATCGAGCTTTACCTTGACTAGGAAACTTATTTCACTAGTACAACACATCTTTGTTGATTTTCATCGACCTCCATCACATTTCCCACCCCATCCATCCACAAGGGTTGCATCCATAGACCATATGATAGCATCTAAGCAAGTTTTGCAGCCAAGTGCTCCAACTTTGAGTGAATCTCCATCAATGGGGGAAAGATTCACCATGAGATCATTTATTGATGATTTTTTTCTTTATGGTAAATTAAACTAATTGTAGGATTTTTTTTTTTTTTAAATTCTATGCTCTGACTCTTATGGTTAGTGTAAGGTGGTATTGTTGAGAGTTTGGGGACACTGAGGAAGACGACATCGTACCAACCAATTGTAGCATCTTTGATGAGTTTTTTGGAGTGAAAAAATTTAATAATAATGTTGTTTCATTATGTAGTCCCTAGAGAGAAAGTGTTACCACTGAAAATTCATACACTTAATTGCACTAGATAGGATGCCCAACATGGAAGAATGACATGTGTAAGTGTACTGGTGAAGGGGGTGGGGAGGGTGCAACAAGTGTGAGTGGGAAGGGAAAAGTGGGGTCATGGCGCAAAGAGAAAATGTAGGGGGATCTACAAAATTTAAGAAGAAGCTACTATGTCATAGACCAAACCCAAAGGAGGAGTAAAAGGAGTTGGGAATCAAAAGGGAAAGTAAGGAGGAAGATAAGGAGAAAACCAAAAATTGAAAGAGGAAACAACCCAGGAGTCCAAAGACTTCACCGAGAGGGATGAGGGAGGAATTAGAGCTAAACAAGAAACACAAAATATATAAAACTTGAGCCTTAAGAAATAAATTTAGGAAGATCAACAAATCCATGCACGCGTTTGACATTATTAACCATAAATAGTGAAATCCCCTCACATTCCAAATAAAATAAATGTAAATCACGTGTAAGGAGGTAGATCTTATCATTATGAGAGAACTTTTCCTCCATGAGTGACCAATATACTTCATGAGCTCAAACTTGAGTGTGGAAATCAACAAGTGAGGATAGACAAAATTAAGCCAATGAAATCCTTGATTGAATTGAGGTAGTTAGAGCACTAAATGACATCAAATTGATTAAGACTTCATCATCTGCACCAAGTTAAGGAGAATTTTATTCAAGTTTGATGTGATGTGTATCATTGCAACCATTGAAGGGGGAGGTGTTACCATGTGAACCCTCTATATTAATGGGTGGGACAATGGAAATTCCTTCCCCCATTTATCACATGCAAGTCACCCCATTCAGGGAATGAAAATATGATTGTGCTTGTCCAAACAAATTTTATTTAGAGAAAAATTTGGGAGTGAGCTCTAGCAGAAAGAGATTGACATAGGTTGGGAATTGCAACCTTCATTGGCCAAAATGTCAAAAATCTTGTTTCTTGTCTGATGCACATGAAAGAGAATGGTGACTTGAATGATGGAGAGGAGATTATCCACCTTACCTAATCAGATGACTAAGCGCCAAATATGGGATACTTTGCTTGGTTTGGTACCATTGAGGATATTAGATGTCATGTTAATAATCAGCTATAGTCCCCTTCTACTACCAACTTAAAAAATAGTAGGAAATGAGCCACTTGTAGGCCTTCTTATATGGATTTTAATTTTGTAACATTGTTATTGATGGGACCCAAGGGAAAAAGATATGAAGGATAGATCCATGATGATATCTAAAATTTCTACCATATCCAACAGGGCCCAAATTACCTTTAGAAGCGACATCAAAGTTTAGCTTTATGAAATTGAAGTGGAGGGTGCCAATAGGTAGGATTGGGGATGGGTTAAACCAGAAGGGGAGCAGGAGAGGAAAGTGGTATAGGATGATGGTGCTACAATTTAAGGATGGAAACTTCCTTCTTGAGAGTAGTCAATTTTTGCGAGGTCCAACCTGGAGCTGCAATGCATTCCATAACATTATTTTTAATGAGGGACCAAAGAGATTCAGGAAACAAACAAATATTATGGAAGATTCATATATTATTCTCTTCCCAAATGGAATATAATAGAAAGTTTGGTAAAAAATTCCAAATGCGATTAAGAATGGGAGTGTAAAATAATTGAGATCTCTAACACTCGATTGAGAGGGGGTCACTAGTTGAGATCCAATATATGTGGTGCATATAACTTTTAAGTGCCACCCAGATGTGATTGGAGTAACAAAAATTAAATAAACAAGTGATTGGATTCCTTAGTCTCTTATCTACATAAATAGAAAATGAAGAGGCTCACATAGTTGCACTTTTGGAGATTGTCCCATGCGAGAGATTTTCCTTGAGCGAGGAGCTATATGAAGAAGGATAATTTTGTCCACATATGTCATTTCCAATTAGATTTCCATATAGGTTCTTCGGGGAAATATTGGAAGCTCACTTCTGATCCACGAGCTTCCTTGAGCTAGAAGGAACTTGTACTGTTGTATCCCCAATGAAGCTTGTTAGTTTGGTTGGAGATTGAAATATATCGACTTTTGACTTATTGACAAAATGTGGCCCATGCATCATCATTTGGCTTTGGAGTGAAATATTTTGGGGAAATCTATTGTATCCATCAATAGGAGTCGTCCACCCCATTCCAATAGGCCACCACTTTGAAATGCCCGTGACTTGTCATGTGCATACAAACTGAAATATCATGGTTATTAATATGAATCATCACTATTTAAATTTATTTTAAAGTGATATGAATATTATATTATGAATTCCTCTCCAAGAAATTGTTTGCAATTTTATTAATGAAAACAAAATTACTATATAAAAAATTGAATTAAATAGAGCTACTTTTTTTTTAATTATTTGAATTGAGTTGACATTGTGTTTTATTATTACTAGCATAGATCCATCCTAAATCCAAATCTACCAAGGGCCAAGAGGGATCAAATCTATTAACATGAAAACCTCTTTTTGAGTGTGAAAAGTGAGGGAAGGTTTGCACCTCGAGATATTTGATCCTCTTAGCCATTGGTAGATCCAAAGATATGATGGATTTATGATGGTTACAATATCTTTATTGCATAATTGAATGGACACTAATTGGATCTATGCTGGTTTTGAGAAACACACTAATAAAAAGTTTTTTTCTTTGATTTTCATTTGTTTTATATAATATATACATAGTTGACATTGAAATATTTTATTTATGATTCAAACTGTCCACATTAAAATGTTAATACATGCCTCATCATATTAAAAAATAGAAAACATATATCCATAAGATACTCTCTCTATTTTATTTTTCTCTATATAAAGCTCTTATAAAGTTATGTTATTTAATATAAACATTGAAATAATTTATTTATGACTTACGTTATATTTTTTTGTTGTTATTACTATATTTTTGTTTTCAATATTACATGTAAACTAAACATGGAACGAATAACATATCATATAATATCAATAATATTATTTTTACATGTCATTTGTCAAGTCCATATTAAGAGTGAAAGACTTACATATTTTCCTCTTATTGAACATTAGATTAATTATTTTTTAAATTTAATTACTTTATCTTATATAAAGTTGATGTAAACTAGTTAAGGTGGAATTGAAGATTTTATTTATGACTGACATTGACTTTTTTATTATTAATATTTTTTAGTTTGTTATTGTAAGTATTAGTTTATTATTTGTCAATGTAACATCACGTGACAACATCCCCCTCATACTGGGTTGTGGAGCACCTTCTCTGCCTTCCTACTTTCTTCTTATTTTGGTTCCCAACTTCCGTTGCTACTCCTCTAGGTCTAGTCTCTGTCTTGGTATCTTCTTCTCATATTTTGTAGACCCCCCTACATTTTATCTTTGAACCACCCACTTTTCCTTTCCCACTCAATCTTGTTGCGCCCTCACCACCCCCTTATTTGTAGCCTCTGTTACAGGGAAAATTTTAAGGATGGAAAATTATCTTGAAGTCTCAAAAATTGGCGAATTTCACTCGTCCCTAATATGAAAAATATAAAATGTTTATTGATGTCTTTGTAAAATTATTCAAATTTGTAATTATTTTATATATACTCTCTATATAATGTTGGCGATTTTTAATGTAAAATAATTTTATATTATAAAATTTGGGCGAATCATTTTTATAAAAAATGGAATTTGGCGAATCTTTTTTTTGGAAAAAACATGGAAAATTAGCCCACCTGTGGATATTAGCCCCTAAAATTTTCCATGCTCTGTTAGTTTTGTTCTCCTCCCCTAGCACTAAATTTTCCCTTTAGAAAACCTTCCAAATGCCCCTCCAACATGTTAAAGTGAGACATAACATAGCCTAATATCAAGAGTTGCGTGGATTTTGAGCCCAATAATGAGTGGACAACTCTTCTTCTCACTTTCATCACTTTCACAGCATGCTCCATCACGCATTTAGGAAGTATTCTATCAAGTAGAGTGAGAAATTGTAGATGAGCACCAGTACTGGATATATTTTGAAGTGTTAGATGAGGTGGAAGATTAGGTCTTAGATAGAAGACACTCGTGGCTTCTTCAACCACTACATCCACACTATGGACCTATATTGGAATTTGAAAATACAAATGGGAAGGATGTTTATCGACAAGAATAAGGCCCAATAAGTAATTCTCCTTTCATTAGATGAAATTCAGATGCACACAAATTCCATGGATTGTAGAATCAACAAAATTGAGGCTCCATTTCACCTATCTCTAGCTCCAGGAATTTCTTTAGAAGGTAGCGGGGACTCCATCCACATTGAAGCCTCTGAATCCAACAAGTCTTGATTAGTTGGGTTTTCATTTCTTAGACTCAGTTTATCTAGTTTTTGGAAAAAGAATGTCCCAAGAAGCCAAGTCTTTGTTACTATTTTTCTTATGTTTTTCTTCAAACTCAAAAAATATTTTGTATGATTATCATGGAAATTGAAATTCAATGCCTGGTCAGGTTTCCCTCCTAGTAGGAGACTATAATGTTCCATCGTATCCACAACATA